>JAABNY020000039.1:3555695-3575510 GCA_015164015.2 Brevimyrus niger
CACAAGGAATGCATACAACGACCTCTACCCACTTTGCCACAAAGCCCGACCATCAGACTTATCTTCTAAGCGCTGCCACCCCCCCCCCCCCCCCACACTCCTCACGTCAGATTCCCAAAATAGCCCAGTCGGATATCATAGAATAAAACTCTCCCCGATGTCACTGTCCCCACCAAAAGGGTGAGTGAACTATAAAATACATGCAGAGGAGAAAGGCACCAATATACAGACACTAGTGGGTGGGAGGCAAGTCATAAAAGGGAAAGATAAAGTGAAGGAAGGGGAGGGAAAGGCGAGAATTATCAGAGCAAAGACACAAGCACAGGAAAGAAGATATCCACACATACAAGAGAAACCTCCCCGTCATTCTCAACAATGGATGTTACTACTCTGTCATACAAAGGTCAGCATCCCTATCCCCAAATCAGCATCATCCCCAACATCTCCACCGTCTGAGTCTCACCTCAGGCCATTGAAGAGCTGCTTGGACTTGTCCAGCAGATAGCAGAAGTCGGTGATGGTCTTCCTCTCACAGAGGGGGATGTCATCCTCTGGCCCCATGCCGCTCATGGCGTCCGCTTGCTTCTGCTAGGCCCCTCGCTCCTGGAAGGCAGGCGCCAAGCCCAGGCCGGTGAGCAGACAGCGTTACAGCGTTTACCATGGATCATACCCACCGCAGCAGGAACAGTAACCAATTGCGTCAGCCTCACAAAGATTATCTTTTACCACCATCTATTGTTTGCTTTGCCCCGTCAGCAAACGCGCAGCTTTGACTGTTTACCAAGAGCGGACGTGAACACGGGGGGGTGGGGGGGGCGCTATGTTTGTGCAGTGCTTCTCAGGTCACTTGACAATCCTTGGCAGGTATCATGTTGCCAGTCGCTAGGCTAGCAAATACCATCACTGCAACGTGGCTCTAAGTCAACAATGAGGTAGGAACATGCAACAGAGTTCTCTAGTGTGGGAAGATCTATGTTTTTATCACATTTCAGCTGGATTCAAGGTGATTTGCAAGACTTTGGAAAAAAAAAACCATATAATTTTTGACGGACTCTGAGGCTCCAAAAACAATCTCTTTCTCTAATTTTCATCTGGCAGGACTCTGTAATGGTCCTGTATCTCCAAAGCTGGAGCCCCAGTGTGTGTTTGTGCACATTAGCCCATATCTGCGACAGTTTGCTCTGAATACTCCTGCACTCCATTGACATGGAGTTCAGTGAATTATTGTCTTTGTATTGTCCGCAGTGAATGATTTTGCTTGTGCCCTGTGATGGACTGGCATCCCATCCAGAGAGTCCCCTGCCTCGTGCCGTATGCTGCCTGGGACAGTCTCCAGGCTTGGAAAAGCACTCAGAAGATTGATGGAACATTTTCCTTATCCAAAGTGCTCAGCTTGCATGTTCAAGACTGTGTTACACAGCTTATGATTTACGCCCCTCTCGTTTATTCAGCGGGATACTGAATGGGGATGACTGATTAAACCCCAAAACCTCACGGGTACAACAGTCGGTCTCTTTCGAGGACTTTTGCAAATGGCAGCAACGCATTAGCCACTATGGGTTAGCCACCACGCATTAGCCACTATGGGTTAGCCACCACACATTGCCCACTATGGGTTAGCCACCACGCATTAGCCACTACGGGTTAGCCACCACGCATTGCCCACTATGGGTTAGCCACCACGCATTAGCCACTATGGGTTAGCCACCACGCATTAGCCACTATGGGTTAGCCACCACCCATTAGCCACTACGGGTTAGCCACCACACATTAGCCACTACGAGTTAGCCACCACACATTAGCCATCATGATGCTGTAGCCTCGCCTGGCAGATGAACGGCATTGCTCAGTGGGACATGAATTCTTTCACACCTCTGATGTCTTTCCATAGATTTCTGTCAGAGCCCCTAAAATGACACCACACGGCTGCACAATTAACTAGTACAACAGAACATGCACGCACAGTACGCACAAGTCTGTGTTTGTCTACCGGTTGCAAAATGTCATACAAATCCTTGCCAGCACAGTAGAGTCTGACAGGCATTCCTCTCGAAGGTGGATAGATTAGACGAAAACAACTTTGGCAAGGGTATTGCTCTCATTTGTGTAACTTCATTAACCGCATCATTTACATTCAAGTGGAAAAAATACTTGAGTAACACAAGTATTTTGGCATCAGCTCAGGAAACACTTTTCAGTGATGGTGGAAACAAAGAACACTTAACAGGGCCAGTTCAACCAGCTGAAATGACATGAAAATGCATAGATTATGGACAGCCACAGGGTCCGACACCCCGGGACCCGACACCCCGGGACAGCCACAGGGTCCGACACCCCGGGACAGCCACAGGGTCCGACACCCCGGGACCCGACACCCCAGGACAGCCACAGGGTCCGACACCCCGGGATCCGACACCCCGGGACAGCCACAGGGTCCGACACCCCAGGACAGCCACAGGGTCCGACACCCCGGGACAGCCACAGGCCCACAAGGTAACTACCCGAATTCTTTCTTCTTCCATACAGTTTTCCAATGAAAAGACCCCTGGTTCTTTTCGGATCAGATGGACAAATGACAAACACACATTTTGGTACGAGGAGCTCAGGCTGTGTTGAAGGGAGACAGTCCAAAAGTGCAGGGGGAGGATGGAGCTGGACCATCAAACAGCCAGCAGCACAGGATGAACTTCCAGGCCTCTGTGGAGGTACAGGCTGTCCCGTGCGGCCTTGTCCGTGGTGGCCCAGCACCACAATGTGGTGTGATGTACTCAGTACCACGCCACACATATCCAGGAATCAGTGCCCTCTGTGGAAGAGTCTCCCTTACTGCACTGGACTGTTGGTGCTTTATTTTCTCCAGAGGGAAGAGTGCCCCCTACTGGCAGCAATAACAGAAACTTGGTTTTTCCCATGCAAGCTCTAAACAGATCCGATCTAGATTAGCTTCAAGGAGTCTGGTAGGCAAGTGTGTCAGCATATTACATCTGCTGGCTGATGGTCACGATCCACCCCAAAGTATGGGTAGCTCGACGGAGGCCGATTGGCCGTCAGGGAATCACGAGCTGAGAATTATGGGAGATCGGGAATAACAGTCACAACGGTGTGTGCCTGCGTGAGGTGGTGGGGGAACAGCAGAGAGCTGCGTGGGGATGACAGCGGAGCAAAAGGCAGCTGGTAAATCATCACAGCAGGGGGGGGGGCAGACAGAAGGTGGCTGGAAGTGACTTACAATGACATGAATAAAGACAGAGTGCAAAGGAAGGGAGGCTTACAGACAGCTGAGGAATAAAGCGAGGCACAGATACTCCATCCCAACTAACTGAAGTACGTCAGGAAATCGAGCCTCTTTCATATGAAGAGTGATAAACAGACCTGTGCAAAACATAGAACTAAGGAAACTACCCCCCCCATTTTAGGGCATACCACTGTATGGTGCATGGTAACTAGACACTGACCTGATGGATTTAGAGAGATTTACGGCTGGGGCCAGAACTCTCAGGTGAGGCTGCTCATTTTGAAAAATAAAACTTATTTTGACGGTTCTGTTCAGTTCATCCCTCAGACGCATCCACCCCAAGCACAAAGCTGCCATAAGAGAGACCCAATCACTTCCTGTCAAAACAAAGCCTCTTCAGCTAGCTGGCGTGTTGCTATGATGGGCTCCATGGTTACCGCATCACCTCTGTGGAAGGGGACTGCCTTTCTGCAAACAAAGTCCCCATTCAAGGGACAGCCTTCATTACCCTGCTGGTCCCGACTTCATTCTAATACTTCCCATCCCACTTGGGAATGCTTTCCTAGGGTCACCTACACAAAAATTTAATTATGTGAAAATGTTATTACTTCATAAAGCATAAAATGTTGGGGAAAAAAACACATTTTAATTCTATTAAATTTTTACCTAATGCTAAAAATAAGAAATGAAGCGGCATGCAATGTTTTTTTGAGGCGTGAACAGACAGAGCATTTCTTGTTTACCTTCTTCTGTAGCAGTGGAGAAACAAAGCTGGTTGCTAAGCGATGAAGGTACTGGAGCCCCCTGTTAACCCCCACCCTACCCCAGAATCCCCATACGTCCCACTGTTGCGTCACAGCCACCTGGATTAGCCATGTGATGCCATGGTCACCGATTAAGCTAACGAACAGATCTGACGGAGTTACCAAACCAGAGAGAGTCGCCATACTCCATACCAGAGAAAGACGAGTATGCAGAGAAGGGAACGTCAAATCCTATGCGAAGCTGTCATTATGCTGGGCTCGTGCCACCCAATGTAGAACACGTCTATCCTATTCACTGACGATGTTATGTCAAAACAAACAAACAGGTACACATAATCGTGATTTCAGTTAAACATATATCATTTATGGACATCTTAGTAAGCTCATAAAAATGCCTGTGTCTTATCCCGTCTAGATTTAATGTTAATTGAATTTGGTGTTTTAGCAAGAAGTTAATGTGAGGAAATGTCCCTACTTGCACTGGTGACGTGGCCACGAATGATAACATTTGGAATAATGTGGAAGTTGAACGGACCCTCATTATGGGAGACGAGAGACTTAAAAACGCCAGACAAAACTCACTGCTTACAATTACAAACACATGGTCAAACCCTAAGACAACAAACCCGAGCCCTGACAGATGAAGAGGGCTTTTAATAACCGTCGCAGGAAAATAGGACCCAGCCACTTCGAACTAGGTTTTGCTTGGAGGGTGTGAACAGCCGCACGCCTGAATTCATGTCATGAATGTGTGCAACATGCTTTAATGATACATTTGTGTGTGGAAGACTGTAAATCGCATGCACTGTGTGAAAGACGATAGATTTTGTGTGAAATGCTGTAAATTCGAAGAGGACAGAGAAGTGATACATCTTTCATTAAAACGCTATGGACCACATGCTTACTATATAAACGTGGCTCCAAAATGCAAGTAGATCCGGGGAAATTTATTGCACATCTGCGCTGAAACGCTGTTCTGCAGCTTCTTTTTGAAAGAAACGAAGTGACAAAACGGACTGGGTGCTGCCTGATCGCCTTCGGATATTCGCGCGATTCTGTTGGCGTCAACCTTTTTTTCGTGCACATGTCGGAAAAACAAGCCCAGATTCATTCATAAAGTTTTTTCAAGAGCGACCTTTTGAAATCGCATCTACCGAGCAGGAAGGGACATGACGGAGCATGTGCCTCCATTGGCACGGCAGCATACGTTTTCTTAAATTAGGAAAAACGAGCGGTGGTGGATATTTCGCTTCCACGTCTGGTTGCATCATGACTGGCTCCTGCAAACACTTGGTACCAGTAATACAAAAAAGACGTGAAGGGCTGTGATATATTTAAATAAGTGCAGCGGAGTCTGGCTGGCTGAGCTAAATCTGTCCCGAATATATTACATTTTGGTGTTTTACCACCACTGCATCTTCTACCACACTTTCAACAAGGCAAAAACAGTCGAGATAAAAACAAGATTTTAAAAAGAAATTCTGGTTTCGATTACAATACCACAGCATACGGACTGATATCAGCAAAAGGGGGGCATTTGTCTACAGCAGAAATACAAAAGAAAGAATGTAAGCGTTTCCCGAAGCTGTCTCCCATTCAGTTTTCAGGGATATGATTTTAATATCTTTGCCCACATAAGCCATGAACGATCGTTTGCTTCAAGTGCATATGTTGGTTCGTTGTATCCAACGAGGCGCATTTAACTTCCAAAGCTGCGATCGCGTATAAAATAAGCATTGCGAGAGAGCATCCCTGCAAACCGTCATGCAAACATGAATCTTTTGCAGGACGAAAGGCGAGCGCGATGCCCTCCATGAACTACAGCGTCCCTGAGTCCACGTAATACAAGAAATCGAGCCATTTTTTAGCATGTTGAATTTGCTTTGTATAAAACTAAGGGAAGATACTACACATGACCGCGTACTGAGCATAGTCACACCAACAAGGATCAAACACTAATAGTACTGAAAAATACACACATCACAGTTCATGCATAATGTAGAGAAAAGGTCATGCAAGAAAAAGACGGAAATTAATCCACATACCGCTTTTAGAAAAGATTAAGAGCGGCAGTCAAATTAGCTGGCAGCCCTCTGGATACTGTAGGACAAAAAAACAGTCGGGCAGTGTAAACGCAGAACAGGACTGGATAAGCCCAGCAAACCACAGTTTATAGCGAGTTAGCGGTGTCTAATGATGCCATTACCGTGACGTACAGACTACGATTATCTTACGGTCAGGAACACAGCATGTCCCCGCAAAAATGCGCCGCCGACGTTAATAAGCCTAAAGGTGCATGCTTTACGTCTAAGATGTTTGCATAAATATCTGCGGCGCATCAATGTAAATCAAATCTCACGTTTTAATCACTGTTTTAAGGAATCTGACGAAAGAGCATCTCTCACAAAACTACAAACTTCCCATTCACGTACCTACTCTTAATGAAAACAATGTATTTACCAAAAATGTAGTATACACATATGGGAGATTTTTTTTATTTAGTGTTCGGTAAAAGAAGCGAATATATATTTTCGCATCGTACTTTTCACGTTGAAATAAAGACAGTGTAACTAGTAGCCTATAAACTGTCTATGGGCAACCTTAGTGCCAACTGATGCAGTTTCTTCCAGCTGCGGCGAGTGGCTGGATGTTTCTCGTCCGTTTATCGTATCGGCCCTCCGTTTTCTGTTTGGCCCAGGATTATGTCTATAAAATTCACCAGCTTCTCATTGGCTGTCAAACTTGTCTGTCAAGCCTATAAGAGCCAGCGCCGTGTGCCTTCTGCACATCTGGCAAGTTTAGTAGCGATAAATGACGCCGCAGCGGCGTTCAGTGGCCGCTACGTTGCCGAAAAACATAATGCTGTTGTATGTCATTTGACCCATTAGTAAGAGTTTATGCATACCGACTCCGCGACGCCCAACAAAAAAAACTCAAGCACCAAATTTATTATAAAGGTGTTTAATTTTCAATATGCAAGCACTACTTTTGCAGTGTCACTGTTATAAAGCTGCAATAACTAATACAATATTTTTTCCTGTACAAATGCAATATGCCTGACCTGCACCTCTCAGCCACTAGTAAGCATTTGTAATATGACTGAATGGATTCTGCCTGCAAACTTTGGCTGGAGCACAATAATCCTGCCACACAAGACATCACACATTATTTCCCGTAGTAGCTTACCTCATAGAAGGCCTATATCTGCATTGGAGACTATATTTATATGCATACTTACAAATTATATCATCAGAGCTGCATTTTTTTTTAATGAACCCTAACCGTTCACATATTTTGTTCAGAGCAAAGCTACAATGTCACCAGACCAAGTCTCACATCCTGCGTGTCACATCCCCTCCTCAAGTCACGGCCGCTTTCAAAGCAGACACTTAACATCCTGTTGGTGTGTAACCACATCACACCACATCACAGCTCTGCCACCAACGTCTGCATTCGAGCAAAGCGACAGAGTGCGATGAAGTATCATAGCAACAGGTGTGACTGTGTCACAATGAAAGCAAGAAAAGCAAAAGAACAGCTAACCTTCACGTGGTTAAGGAGCGATATACCATAGAGCGATGCAATGAGAGGCCTGCGTAGCAAGGAGAAAACGCACATCGACGAGGAACAAAAAGAAACATTTCCACGTTTACCGGATGATACCACAGACTGTGAATTCTGTGATTAAAAACAGCATAATTTAATAACGTCAAACCTTAAATGTTCGGCGGAGAACAGAAAATCGTGATATCTACATCAGCGGCCCGGGGAGAGAGGGCGCGTAAATAACGCTCAAACTTAGAGGAAGTACGGCGTCGTGGTCCTGGGAGGGATGACGCGCTCCGAGTCCGGCACGGCGCGGAACAGCTTGGGCTCCCGCGTGCCGGCGTCCTTGAACACCATGATGGAGGCGATGTTCCCGCAGCGGTAGCAGTAGTTGGGCGCCGACCACACAGTCACCAGCTTCTCGTCGAACATGAACTTGTAACCCTCGTGGACGAGCTGGTGGGCGCGGCAGATGAGCTTCAGGTTGTTGATGTGGACAAACTGCAACGTGGGGGAAGGGGGGGGGGGTTAAAAAAATGACGACGAGAAATAAAGGATCACATGACAAATACCGGCAAGGACCACAAGAGCTTTTAGCGTTCTGAACGGGGTTTGCATCTAACCTCATTTGTGACCTTAGCTCCGAAGAGCCAACCAGCTCCCCTTGGACTAATAGCCCACGTGTCCACATCTTCCGGGTCTGACCACACCAGATCGCAAAAGGCCCCTTTGTGGGGGATCTCCTGGTTGCGCTCAATAGTCCGGATCTGATCCAGGGTCTTGATGTCGGGCGACAGGCCGCCGTGGACACACAGGATCTGCTCGTCCAGAAGCTGTACCAGGAGACCATGGCCGTCAGACGACCAGAGCGAGAGGAGGACAGCTCTCATATCTGCCAGTTATGGAGCCAAACTCACATCAAAGACAATCTACTGCGAGGAACAAAAATCCTTAATGAATCTTAATCTTTTTGGTGATGCTGGCGTTTCAGATTCAGATGCTTTATTGTCATTGTCGTTTCCACAGCAACAACATTATCAAAAGGTGCGTCCTCTCCAGTCTCCCTTAGTGCATCCCTTAGCGTAGCCAAATTAGCCCCTCCCCTTTGCATCATAGCTGGTTTAAAGTCGCGAAACCCGCACCTTTTTCCAGTGCCGCCTGGGGTGGGTTTGTAGACTTCAGACTGTAAACACCCGAAGCACCAAAAAGTCCCTGAATCCTAACATTAATAAGCTGCCATACTCACGGCTGCCACCGTAAGCATGTCGAACACCTTCGTACAGTATCGCCAAGCGTTTGCGTTTCCATATTTGGTTTGGCACTCATCTGGAAGACAAGAAGGCAGATTTCAGGATAACACAAGAATCTATCCGCACCTAAACACCTTTACTGGACTCAAACCTCACCGGCACACACACGCTATACCTAAATGCCAGCCAATCACGGGCAAGTGCCAATGACATTTAGAGCATCACAAAAGAGACGGAACACTATTAAAGCTATTTTGCCACAACATGTAGACTATAAGCTTACTTTCCCGATGTTTTATCCGCTTTCATAGTAAAACCACTTATACATCAGAATCAAATTGGCAGCCGTCAGCTGCAGTTGAGGCTGCAGGCAGGGACTCCCCCGTATTTTGCTCCTTTCACTCTCATCTCTTCGGGGGTAAATGGAATGATCTGCGGTGGCAGCTCCCCGTGACCCCTGACCCCGAGAAGCGGCGAATCCGCCTCACCGTAGAAGCCGTAGACCTGTGTGATCTGCCGGCTCTCGTGGTTTCCCCGCAGCAGAGTGATGCGATCCGGCCACTTGGCTTTCAGCGCCAGCAGGTAGGTGAAGGTTTCCAGACTGTAGTATCCCCGGTCAACGAAGTCACCCTACGAGCAGAACATCATGATGCGGAGAATCTGGTCATGCGAAATGCTCCAGAACGATCTGCAGTCGCTACATTAACAGGCAATAAAAAAATTACAAGAAATAACATTTCAACAGAATCCACAAATGAGATAAAAAAAATCTTTTTTATACGCAGGAGCTGGCGTAGTACAACCGTCTTCAGCGAGGTTCAGAATAACCAAGTTCGGTCAAAAGTGGTGTCAAAATGTAGAAAGACGGCACAAAGCAATCTTCAGACAACAAGATAACCCACACAGGGCAGCCCAATAAGTTTCAATACTCACCATAAAAATATAGTTTGTGTCTGGAACCTGCCCCCCAGTTCTGAAAAGTTCACACAGGTCATAAAACTAAAAGCAGTAGGGTAGAAGGTTAAGAAAACAGGGAACAACGTCAGTCCAGCTGATACTGTTAATTAATCGTGCATAAAAAAACATTAAATCATTATCTTGGATTAGAAGGCCATTGCCTACCTGTCCATGTATGTCTCCACAGACTGTGACCGGAGTGGAGACGGGCTGCACGTTGGACTCCTCCAGAAGAAGGTCACACACGTAGTCACAGAGTCTCTGCAAAGGATGGGCCATCAAGGGCTCAGTCATGTCGCAGTATTGCCGATTTTAACACGTCCACCCCCAGAAGTACCCTTCCGGATCTACATCACACACACCAGCACATGTACCAGCGCCGCCACGAAACACGCGTAATGCACACACACGAAGTACTTGCAAGGTCTTGCAAGTCGTCGTCCTGAATGCATAACGAGATAAAGCATGATAACATTTGCTTGGTAAATAAACCCACTGCATCATGACCACCCTGTTTCAACACAGCAAAAGTGCCAGCGTAGCAAAACTATAATTTGACAGCAATACAACTGCACATAACCCATAAATTTCCAACGACCCTGATTACCAATCACACTTGTTTCAGGCAGTTATCCTTCCAAAGCAGTACTCTGCGGTGCGTATACACAGCTGTCATTTCTAAGTATCTGTTTTGCTGAACGCCATATACGTCCGCTTCACAATGCAATGCATGCCAGCGCAACCAAGGAGCTACCTTTACGTAATTATTTTCGCGAAGCGAGAAGAGCTCATTGCTCACCTTTAAATCGTTCTCGGGTAGATATTTGCATTCCCTCGCTATCTCCACGTATTTATCCAAGTCTAACGGCGCCATCGCGTCCACCGTTGAAGATGCGGGCGACGGTGACCTTTGTACGTCACATCCGCTTTCTTATCACCCCTCCAATCCGTCGAAAAAGGATTTTACTGCAAGCAATGCTTGTGTTGTTCAGGTATTCAGCCTAAATTAAAGCCATCCTGTCACGTGCGTTTTAATGCTAAATCCAACACAAAAGCGAGGATGTCAAACTTGTTTAAGTGAACCACACACTGACACACATACATATACAATATGAAAGAACATATGGTGACGCTTATGGACCAGGAAGGGGCGCGGGCATAGCCCATCGTCATAAGTATACCTCGTCTTTATGGTGTCGGTTTCCTGGTGGGCGTTTACTTTAATATTTCTTATACTCATTTGACACTATCATCGGGCTTTTACACAGTCCCAGACTAAATGTCACAAAATTCATATTTCCCTGGGTACTCTGTTCTCTCCCTAAAAACATTTGGGTTAGGGTGAACTGGTGGCTCAAAATTGCCTGATGCGTTTGTGTGTGTCTGAGAGGTGGCTAGTTCAGGCTCAGAAATTAAAAATCCACACCAGGATTTTATTTCAACCAAGCATCTGAATTTTCACTTTATGGACCTATCCACCTCTGGTGGGTTCTTGGGTGGATAGGTAGTCCGCCCTGTTTCCTGTGCTACCTGGAATGGGTTTCAACCGGGTTTATCCGACAGGATGAGTGATATGCGTTAATTCATTCAGACACCTAGAATTGCGTGCATCGTAAAGAATGCATCCTCGGTGACTTTGACCGCTGACGAAGAAACAAGCCTATATTCATGTTTTCTCCTGCTGTTGTTATTTTCATAACGATTTGCAGAATCACTGAAGCTATTTAAAGTTCAGGAGGTTACAATTAGGAGTACTACAGCAGTACTCTTGGGACCTGAACCGAGCAGACTTTGGGTTCTGTACATGGGCGTAAATTATGGAAGGGGGGTGGGCGCGGGTTGTAAGTTATTCCCTTGGTTCTGTGAATTGTTAGAATTTCTTTAGATGCACGTAGTGGATAAACGTTTTATCAAGAAGTCTTTAGTCGCTGTGCTTTATGGCGCTATATGTTTTTACTTATTTATGGAAGCCTGCCAATGAATGATCAAGTTCTCGATATCTGCTACTCATACGAAATGTCGTACCAGAAGATGGCGCTTTTGGGTCGCTGAGATTCTCGGGCCTGTCCTGTGCTGTAATAGTCCTTACAGCAGTAGATTCTTAAGACATAACATTATCTGTACAGAAGCTTTGGCCGAAGTTATAGGACTTTCTCATTTAATGAGACATAAATGTTTTTTTCAGTTTTACATTAATTAAATAGGGAACCTCCAATGAATATTGCGAATGTCATAATTACACCATTACAATATAGACGTGAAATTATGAAAACACCCGAGTCGTGCCCCATTTGACTGCTATACTTCCGCCCGATTTCCCTTAAGGCATGTATTTTCTTATTAGTATCTAAAATTAGACGTAATGTGTTATTTATGGTTTTGATAATTTACCTTAAAACTAACCTCAGCAAGACAGGCAGGTTCAATGTTTGTGTGAATTATCTCGGAAAATAATGAACTTGATTGACAGGAATGTACCAATTCGCGCTGTTTTTGTGTAAGTTTTCCATATATCGCCTTTTTTAAAAAAAAAAAAAAAAAAAAAGGTTGGTATGTATAGCACACGTCACTCCGGTTCCTGGTTAGGAATGTTTCTGTGTTTATGCGACTGGCCCTTCAAGCCATTGATACTGTCGACCACGCCCATCGCGATTTTCATTGGTCCATCTGAGTGTCCATTATCGGCTGAGCACGTGAGGGGGCGGGGCTCATGTGGGAGCATAGTAGAGTAGTGAGCCTGTCATTCGGCGTAGAAGTAACCGTTACAGCGGGCGGCTGGCGCTGCCGGGACAGACGTCCTACTTGAAAAACAAGTTGTCCTTATCAGGAGCTGAGTGGGAGAAGCTGGAGATCGGCACGAACTATAAACTTCCCGAGAAGGTGGCGTTTTCCGGCAACTGAATGGGAAGTTAGGAATATCATGAAGTGCACATTCCTAATTATGTTCGTGAAGCCGAGTTTGTATTTCATTTTAATTGTATGCGTTGGGTTATACGAGGCTGCACCGCGCGTCAGCAGAAGCGATGTGCCGTCTGTTGGAAAGGGGTCCGTTTCATTCCCCGGGTCCACCGTGAGACCGACCAACTCCATCACCATGCCCAACCACCTCCCGGAGGACGGGATCGGAGCGGCCACTTTTTTTGCGCTGACACCGGCTCCAACAACCGTTTCCACTGGGACTTCTGGAAATAGAGTGCGGCATGCTCTTACCACTGCACGAAGCACCGTCACTGTAACCCCATCGGGCACTAAACCTGCGGCTCAAGCTAGAAACGCTACACAAACGGCGATAAAACATACGGGCGAAGCCGTTCCCATACCATCACTCACTGCAGCGGCGTCCCCTAAGATCTTAACCACTGCCCATACGACACCGAGGGACGCAGTGTCGCTGGTCCCCGAAAAGACCACCAAAGCATGGGTTCAGGAGAGCGACGACCCCCAACTTACGCCCATGACCGACAGACAAGGTGAGGGAGAGTTTGAAACCCGAAGAAGGCAGAACCCGATATGTCTTGTTAACAAAACCAAGCACACTCTGAAGTCACTTCGTATTATGTAATTTATTTAATTAATCTCTTCCCGTCATACAGATTCTTTCCGTCTTCCCAGAAATTGCTTGTATTGTAATTATGACGTAAAGAGAAGTTTTGCGTTAAGTTTGCGTCTGCCTTTCACTTTTTGTTTGCATGAACAGCATAGGCTATAGACAGTAGTCTGAGTTACTTGCGTGTTTGACCTTGGTTAACTAACACCGCGACGCGTTCGATTAGATCTTGCAGAAACATGAATAAGTTCAGATAATCAAGTGAGTTTAAGTTTCAGAAAACATCTCGTTATTCTGTCATTCTGACGAGCAAGGGATTTAATACCCCAGTTCTTGGCCATTGTCTCCTTGTCAAATTAATTTATTTTGGAAACACGTGTTCCTGTAATCGCCCGCAAGCATGTATACGTCCTCACATGCTCCCCAGGCTTCTGATATTAGTCGCCGGAACATTGTGCCAGGATTATTCGCTTACCGCGCTGAGCAGCACCTGTGATGCTCATTTCTGTAACCCCCCCCAAGTAATCCCTAGCGATCGATTGCTCTTATAGCATACGGATTGGGTATGGCAGCCCTCACGGAAAATGGCTCTCTGTGCGTTCATGGGTGGCTGTCAGATGGAGCTGGTCCTTGCTTGCTGAGGGTTGAACTTGTGTGGGTTCAGGTCAGAGGAGTTTCTGGCTATTGACAGGATCAGCGGCTAAGTCAAATTTACCTGGGACTTGATGTCCCAGGGATAGAATACTTGGGGCTAGGCCCGAGTGATCGGACCTAACGGCGCCCTTATTCGGGTACCAGGTGCGTCAGGGTGGCTGGGGTTCTGCTCCTTTGGTATCTTAGTCAAACATTATACAACACTTGTAAAAAAAAAGTAACCTGCGCTGAGGTCAAACAGTCAGTATTTATCACTTTTTATATCGAGACTTGTAGTATTCAGAGTGTTTAAGGGCAGGGTAATATTTACAAAGCCGGCAGTCAAGTTTGCATAACAAACGCGGTGATGTTTGGCTACCGGCCATAGTTTTGATCTGGGGACTTTGTGGTCATGTCAGTAAATGAACTTCTGCTGCCTATAGTTATAATGTGATGAGGTGGGTCCCCCATCACTGTTTACTTGTCAGTTTGTTTTTTTACCACAATGAAAAAAAATGAACTAAGTGTAACATTGAATAATGTACTTGGCGAAGGTTGAGGATAGATCGGCGGTGCGCTGTTGCGCTCAATGCCGTGCCTGGCAGCGCCGATCCACCGGCCGGTCTCGTTAAGTGAGCCCCGATTATACAGTGTGCATCCAGTCTGCAAAAACAGCGTTGCGGTTAGGGCTCCCAGACTTTGCAAACCACTTTAACATGTTTTCGGATGACTTGTTCGCTTATTCGCTTATTTTGTCCGTCCGTCTGTTTGTAAGTCCCTCTGCTCGGACGTAATTTAACAGCGGTAGCAGTATTTGAGTTATTGCCAAAGCGAGGCAATGAGTTCGACCAAAACAATAAACATAAACCAGTTTCACAAACAAGCTTTTGCCGTTCGGGCAGCACGGAGGCTCAGCGGGCAGCCTTGTGGCTTTTCGTCCAGTACCGTGGCTTTGATCCCGGGCTCTGTGTGAGTGGAGTTTTCTGTGTTTGAGTAGGCGTGTGTCCTCCCGTGGACTGGCACCGCGCTCAGGGTGTCCCCCTGCTTCCTGGGATAGGCTTCTGGCTCTGGGCTATGCTTCTTAGCGAATACACATTCAATGTGAATGTGAAAGAATAATTACAGCATGAATATTAATAGGGCCGGTGTGCGTACATATTTAATGACTGGTTATGTAAGGCTTCTCTCTGTCTGCTCCAGTTGGGCTGCCAGGTTGGCTTTATCCCTTGTCCCATCCTTCAGATGTCTGGATATTTGTAAGTCCTCCTTGTAATAGAGAATTTGGTAGAGTGTAGAAGAAAGTTCACATGAGACTTCATTTCTGCTATGTGATAACACAGGGCTTATCTGCTGGTAGACCTGTCTTTATTCTTCCTGGTTCAGCAGATCAGTTGTGGTCTCTCTCTCTCTGAGTCTCTCTCTCTCTGAGTCTCTCTCTCTCTCTTTCTCTCTCTGTAAATTCATTTAACTTTTCTTTCTTATCGTACATCCTGTTAGACGAAATGCCTTTTGACTGCAGGTCGTGTTTCTGTACACGGACCCCTCCTCTAAAAGCAGCCCCTACCCTGTACTGCTACGCTGACAGCGCTCGCCTTCTTGGACAGAAATACCAAACGTTGCGATTGATACAATCAAAATGCATGCAGTGAACCTGAGGAATTCTTTGCTGCGTGCCGCTCTTGCTTATTCCAGATGCATGATTTTGCTTCATCTTATTTGTAATGCAGAGTCACCTACAGGGTATGACCTGCGATTAACTTGAATTAGGGAGCCACACTCGACTGGTGGGTGTCTATTCACCCCCCTCATGGAGTGGGTCTCCCTTGACTGCTTCCTCAGATCTGAACTGCCATATGACCAGGGTCTCTCTTGCACATCTGGGTCTTGGGGGAGGGGGGGGGGGTTGATTCTCCTTCATTTACAGCTGCATCTGAATGCTGAATTTATGCATTTTCATGTTTGTTCCCTGCTTGAGAAGCGTGTGGCCCCCAGGTCTAGGTCAGTAGTTCATGTGCAGTATGAGATCAAGGACAGCGTTTGTCTTGACTTGTTCTGCATGTCTGCTTGCGTCTCTATTATTGCAGTGAAAGACAGTTCTGATGCAGTCCGTTTCCACAAATAGCTTGTTAAGAGTTTCGCCGTGGCGCAGGGAGGTGTGCGCTTCGTTTACACTTGACCTGGATTCTACCGTCGATCTTCAGTGTAAAGCTGGTACGCCGCCAGCCGCCTGAATCGGTCACGCGCATATCGGTTAACTCCCACTCCCTTACGGGTGGCTAAGCCAACCATTCTGCACGGGTACGTTATCGGTGCAGATCCCGGTTCGTAGGCGGCTCATTGAATCATTGTGTTTCAGCTGTGAAGACCCGTAATGCGTTCACATTAGGCCGTATTGATGTAGAAGGGGCTCGCGCCTCGAAAGCCAGGGCTGTCCTGCAGGGAAAGTTTGTTCTTTCTGGGGCCCCTGCTAGTGTAATGGCTGTTTGTGGCCAACAAGGGGCCCTCAGACTTCGGGAGCCTCAGACTTTTAATGAATTCACTCAGAGGAGCTGTTCCTCTGCATGTGGCCTGCCAGCTGCCTCGGCATCCTTCCGGTTTACCCCCTTAGTTGTGTCACACGTGAATAATGTTTCTCTCCCAGCCAGGTTTTCCTGGTTATTTATGGCACTGGGCTTGATTTTGGCTTGATATATTCAAGGGAGCCTTTCCCCGGCTCACTGCACCCTTATTCTGAATAAGCAACATGAAAGATCGATGATCGGATATTTAGGAATGGAATAATTTAATCAAATTGGCTCACAGAGCAGTATGAATGGCCAAGTGACACATCAGGTCAGCTGATAGGCTTCGGCCGGTACGGAAGCTGGGGATTCCGAGCCGACCTTTAAAATACTTTCCCACTGTGCTTCCCTTCATTTCCAGCATGCAGAGCTCTACTTCCCTTCATTTCCAGCATGCAGAGCTCTACTTCCCTTCATTTCCAGCATGCAGAGCTCTACTTCCCTTCATTTCCAGCATGCAGAGCTCTACTTCTCTTCATTTCCAGCATGCAGAGCTCTGCGTTATCTCCACCACTCTGTTATGACAGTTTCAGGCTGCCAGGAAGGCAGACGCTCTTTAAATACCACAGTGTTTCATACAGGGACACGGGCGCCTGCTCCTTCTGTGGTGCGGCACCACGGGCTGCTCTTGGCCACCGTACGGGTTGCCTGGTGCCCCAGCCTGCTGTTGTATAGGGGGGGGAGGCTAGGATTAGGAGAGATTTCATTAATTATACACCAGGGAGCTCGGTTACCCTGAGGCGTGGAGAGAAATCTACAGTGGGGTTTGTATGGCTGACGTGGGGCTGGTTTCAGCCACGACCTGCACAGTTTTGCAGGTAAACTGCTTTTTGTCACTCATAAAAGTTATGATGTCACTGTTATATAAAAATAAATGAAAGAGCCATCAAACTTCGTGGGACCTGCCTGTGGGAGCTGCTGTTTGAATTTGAGCTCTTAGGAAAGCTGGTAATTGGTGACCGAGATTTACGAGGTTCCCTGAACACAGCCGTGTGGATCTTTGTTGATTTTGTCATTTTCATTTCCGTGTTTGGTTTCGTATTTTCACCTCTGTATGGTTTACTGACTCAACACCCAGGTAGTAGCAGATCCGGCGGAATCGGGAGGCGCTGTGAGATGAAGGGTTTTGTTTTGGTGCATTAACAGAGGCGGCGTGATAACCGGAGAGAACGATGACTTTAATTTGTTTGTTTACTCAAAGGGTGGGGGAGTCCTCAGAATTGGACAGCTTTCTTGTTAGTTTGATTAGCTTTTTTTGGATGCAGTATGAGGTTTAGGGTTTAACTGGGTTTGGACTCGTAAACGGGGATATGCAGGGTGGGTCATGGAATTGATACATTTTGGGGGGTGGGGGGGGGGTGGAGGCAGGACCCTGAAGACCCTGAAGGGTTATATGGGGCATTTTCATTATGTAAGACGGCGAGGCCCCAGGTTTGGGCTTTGACCAAACGTACATTAATACTTTCCAGAGAATAAGCGAACGTGTCCAGGTTTAAGTGTCTTAATCAACAAGGTTTTTCAGAATAACGGTCAGTGGTTTGAGGGGCTTTTTAAATGGCTGCTCTTCGTAAGGGTGACAGTGTATTGTGTTGTGAGGCAGCATAAGGAGGCTCCTTTAAACCCTTTATCTTCCTTCACTTTTCCCTCCTGATTGAGCTTCGCTCTCAGCGGTCGATAATGAAGCCCCTCCCACTCGTCCGCTCTGACATATTTCCAACTCCCCAGGGGGCCGTTCGTAAATGCTGCTCCCCCGAGACGCCTCTGGAGAGATGGCGTGGAACGTGGCGCTGTCAGGCCCCCCCGGCTTGTCTCCCCCCCCCCCGTGTTCCTTTGAAACTTCTATTGGGGGAGAACACAGAAAGTGAAATCTCCCTTTTGGCCGAGGCTTCTGGATTTGTCCTGTGTGTGTGTGCGCGTGTGTGTGTGTGTGTGTGTGTGTGCGTGCGTGTGTGCCTGCGTGTGTGTGTGTGTGTGTGTGTGTGTGCGTGGAGGGGGCTAAAGCACCTCTCAGGCAGTATAGTCAGCCCTAACCTTAACTGAACGACGTTCAGTGTTTTAGATAAAATGGTCCCCATAACGTCAAAATAACAGGTCTTCATTATAATGTGGGGACATTTATAATGTGGATACAATGTAATGAATACATCAACATCCACTGACACACACACACACGCTCACACACATGCACACACACACACGCACACACACACGTGCACACAAAGAGTGCTGGGGGTAGAGGTGCACTAATGCATTTTTGTAAATGCTTGCCTGGCACTTTTGTGGAGATATTTTTAAAATCTCAACCTGCAAAGTGCGGTTCTCACCTTCTCACGTTACCGTCCTGTTCCGGAGTTTTCTTTATCGCTTTGCTTTTCCCCTGAACTTTCCGTGAAGGTGGCCTGCTTCCATTTGTATGGATTTCCTTCCCTAACATTTGCCCGCAGGGCATCATTCAAAATATTTATTAGAAGCTCCTAAGCTTCCTGCATCCTTAAAAAGATGCTTTTGCTGTTTTTACAAAAATGAGTGCAAGAGGCTTCGAGGTCAGTCCTGCAAAGTGTGTTCAGTGTTTCGCTCACTCGGCTATGTTATTGTTCTGTATCTAACCTTTGACCCCTGCAACCTCCTGTTGGTTATTAGGTGGATTTTTTTTTTAACTTGCCCAGTAGCTCCAGGCCACAATTAAAGACCAATTAAAATGATTGTCGAAGGTAAGCTTAACCTAATAATCCTCCTAAATGGTTTTAAGCACTTTATTTTGGAAGTTAAAAGTGTGTAAACTTTGCTTTGAATTTTCCCATTGCTTTGGACGCTTATTAAATACCTGACTAGAACTTACGATCTTATTGGCTATTTTGTAGACGTAACTTTAATCTCTCTATTCACTGATTCCTCTTGCATCACTTAACAGTTTGACCATCACTTCACTTCTGTGATGTCGCTTAATAAAAGCTGCCATTTAACCAGCCCTGTGAGAGTTCCCCCCTCCCTTAACCACTATGTTACCCCCAGGCTCTCTAAGCAGCATGAACGCTGGGGCGCAGTGTCAGTTTTGACAGGCTGCTGCTGACACTGCTTCCTGTGCTCATTGAATAACTTCCTGTATTATCGCACTGGGCTGCTGTGACCTCGGGGGGCGGGGACCTGCAGTAAATAACCGTAATAATGTCAGCCGCGGCCTCTCAAGGGTTCCCCCGCCTGTCTCTGAGCCCCGCCCCTTCCCTGATTTATAAGTTGACTTCTGGTGTTATAGTTACCTCTGTCCCGGGGGTCCATTGGGCCCGTGACACAAACCGGCTCCTTCCACAGGGCTCCATGCGAT
>JAABNY020000039.1:3579027-3593274 GCA_015164015.2 Brevimyrus niger
TGCAGATTTAAGTACTATAGAACAGAATAGTCTAACTAACCCACAACGTTCAAATAGCAACTGAAAGCATCAAAATATAAAATGCTACAACTACATTAGTAATACTCATCGTAAGTGGTTGCATGACGAGGTGAATTAATTATGTATTAACTTCCACTTCAGCAGAATGCGAGCGCAGAAATTTCCCTCGAGCGCAGAGAGAAACCAAAGAATATTATGATGAACGCGCACGCAGCTCTTTGTCCTGTGCTCGCGAGTGGCATATTTATGAGCATGAGTTTTGACTCTAATGTGACGTCATAGAGGGTTTTTCCTTACAGGGGATCGGTAAGCAACATGTTCTTGCAGTTTAGTGACATTCGGGGTAAATCATGGACGATTGATCTGAATTCCAGAATGATCAGTCCACACATGATCAGAATTAATCCATAATTATAACTTCCCAGAATATTACAGTAAAAGGATTAATTCCATACCACGGGGGTGACGTAATCCTCCGTGAATTCATCCTAATACAGAGGACTGTCTCCCTACGCCTTCAAGTCGGGGATAGGTCTCTGATTGTCATTTGCGCTTATGTGCCAAATGTTAGGTCAGAGTACCTGGCCTTCTTGGATTCCCTAAGTGGTATGCTGGTTATCGTGCAACAAGGGGATTCCATCATTTTGTTGGGGGACTTCAACGCTCACGTGGGCAATGACAGTGTGACCTGGAAGGGGGTGATTGGGAGGAACGGCCTTACTGATCTGATCTGTTATTGGACTTCTGTGCAACGCATGGTTTGTCCATAACGAACACCATGTTCGAGCATAAGGGTGTCCATAAGTGGATATGGTATGAACATGCCCGGGGCTACAGGTCGATGATCAATTTCATAATCGTGTCATCTGATCTGTGGCATTCTGTCTTGGACACTTGAGTAAAGTGAGGGGCAGAGCTGTCAACTGATCACCACATGGTGGTGAGTTGGCTCAGGAGGCGGGGGAGAAAGCCGGTCAGACCTGGTAGGCCCAAGGGCATAGTGAGGGTCGGCTGGGAATGTCTGGCAGAGGCTCCTGTTTGCCGGAACTTTAACTCGCGCCTTCGGCAGAATTCCAACTACATACCAGGTGAGGTTGAGGACATCGAGTTTGAATAGACATTTTTCCAGACCTCCATTGTGGAAGCGGCCATACGGAGTTGTGGCTGCAGGGTGGTCGGTGCCAGTCATGGCTGTAATCCCTGTACCCGATGGTGAACACCAGAGGTGAGGGGGGCTGTCAAGCTGAAGAAGGAGGCTTACCGGGAATTATTAGCCAGGGGGTTTCTGGAGGCAGCTGACGAGTACCAGCAGGCCAGGTGGAATGTGGCTCGGCCGGTCCCTGAAGCAAAAACCCGGGCGTGGGAGGAGTTTGGTGAGGCCCTGGAAAGTGACTTTCGGTCGGCCTCAAAAAGGTTCTGGAAAACCATCCGGAATATCTGGAGGGGGAAGCAGCTCCTGGTTCCTACTATTTATAGTGGGGAGGGGGTGCTGTTGACCTCACCTGGGGACATCACCCAGAGGTGGAAGGAATACTTTGAGGATTCGGTCCCTGTATGAACAGAAGCTTGGTCCGCATTGCCGGTAATAAATCGGACATGTTCCAAGTGCAGGTTGGGCTCTGCCAGGGCTGCCCATTGTCATCGGTCCTGTTTATAATATTTATGGACAGGATTTCTGGGCACAGCCAGGGTGTTGAGGGTGTCCAGTTTGGAGGCCTCAGGATTGCCTCACTGCTATTTGCAGACGATGTCATCCTGTTGGCTTCATCTGCTGGGGATCTCCAGCGTGCTCTGGGGCAGTTCGCAGCCAAGTGCAAAGCGGCCGGGGTGAGGATTAATACTTCCAAGTTTGAGACCATGGTTCTCATCCGGAAACAGGTGGTTTGCCCTCTTCAGGTCAGGGAAGATGTACTGCTTCAAGTGGAGGAGTTGAAGTATCTCGGGGTCTTGTTCACGAGTATGGGGAGGCGAGATCTGGAGCTGGATATATGAATCGGAGCAACGTTTACAGTTTTTCAGGTGCTTAAACGGTTCGTTGTGGCTAAGAAAGAACTGAGCCGAAAAGCAAAGCTCTCAGACTATTCAGTCCATCTTCATCCCTACCCTCACCTATATTTTTTATATTTTTTATTTTTTAAGAGAAGGACAGGGGGGGGGGAAGAAGAGGGAGAGAGAGAGGGAGAAAGAGAAAAAATAGAGAGAGAGAAAAGAAATAAAACAGATAATCTGCTTCCATGTCTGCTGAAGAAAGACATGCAACATCTGTATGAATCACACCAAGCATCAAATGTTAAATGTTGCTGAACAGCACACACAACCAGCATTACAACACATGCCCAGAAGTAACAGCCAATCAAGACAGTGTGTGTCCATGAGCATGTGTCCGTGAGCACGTGTGTGTGTCAGCCTGCTGGTGTTCATAAGGTTTCTCCATGTAAATGGCTAGTTGTGTGTGTGGGGAGCCACAGCCCCACCCACCCAGGACATGAAGTCAACACAGAGGGGACCCGGGCCCCAGACATCCAGAGGCTCCCCAGGGCACGGGAACCCCAAGAGGTCCACCGCAGGGACAACTGCAGCCCCCATCCAGAAAAGGGCAGAGGAGCGCTCCGGAGGGGGGCTATCTGGCAGCCACATCACAGGAGCCCCAGGGGGCCGTGGCAGCGAGCACACAGGCTCCGCCGGCGGCCGGCCACACTAGGGCAGACCGGACCTCAGGCCCAGAGATCCAAGGGCCCCCCCACCCCCCAGCTGGGACCCGACAGAGCCGGAAGGGCCAGGCCCTGCCAAGCAACCGCCGAGAGTGAGCCAGCACACACCAGTGCATCCAGCCCTGAACATCGAGAACCACCAACGCACCGGCAGCCGGGGACCTCATCCACTGGCAGGGAATGTGGCGGGGGGCAATAGAACCTGAGATGTTATTCCAGGTGGAGCCTAAGACCCAACCTGAGTGATATAGACAAACAGGTGTACACATATACAAGCATACATTCCCACCCTCAAGCACACCTAAACAAATATTCACCCATTCATCCAACATGGAAACACACAGAAATGAACGCTGTACACTCACTCACACTCCCCATATATACTCTATACTCCGAGATCCAGGCACCACCCCCCCCAGAGGGGCAATCCGCCACCAGACCCCGGAGATGGACCCCTTTTTTCCTCTGGCGTGGGGACAAGAAGACCATCCCGGACCCCGCAGCAGCCGAGAAGCCCACCAGCCCAGACCCCGACTGGACGGGCAGCTCTTAGCTCTTCTCAGCCCCCAGCTCTAGATGGCGAACAGAGAACAAGGTGTGAAAGACCCCATGCTTCCCTCCATCCGCTATAATGTGATGTTGGTGCATGTTGTTCTAAAGTGCTTTAAAACAGGGAAATGGTGCTAACCACCCTCTGCCAATCAGCAGCTGGTGTCAGCTCGGCCCCTCCGATGCGGCGAAGGCCCCTGGGCCAGGGCCGGGCCCCGGTGCACGCGCCAACCCACACCCCGGCGACACACCCACTGGGACCCAAGCCCCCCCCAGCCCGGAGGCAGAGCGCCCCCAGAACCCCAAGCCTGTCCTGGACCCACCCTGGAGCAGCACGGCCACGGTATCCTACGTCCGCCGGCACAGGCCACCCCTGCAACGCTGCTTGCAGCCCCCAGAAAGACGCCACCGAAGAGCCACCAAAGCCCCATCCAGGCCAGGACCGCAGTCCCCATGCCGAACCCCCCCAGAAACCCACCCCCAGGGAACCCCCAGACACCTGAAGCCCATATGCCCCCCCCCAAACCCACAACAAAGACCGAAGCGGTACAAAACCGGGACCCCCCACTGCCACTAGGTGATGGAGCTCATCAAAGGAGCCCAGAGAGATTGGTCTAATGTGGCGCCAGAAGCTGTATCAAGACTAATATGATCCAGCAAACTCTCTATAATGGTTGATATTAAGATTATTTTTATTTTTCCAGTTCATGAGGAAAGTTTTCTTAGCAATGCATAAAGCGGTGAAAGCCATGTGGATTGTGTTGATCTCTGTAGATCAGGCAACTGCTAACATGGAAACCTCCCTTCATGGCACAATAGATGTTGTAGCTCCACTTAAGAAGATAAAGCATAGAGATAAGAAACCTGCCTCCTGGTACTCTGATCATACACCTGAACTCAAACAGGCATCACGCAAGCTAGAGCGCAAATGGCCTCAGTTAAACTATATGTTTTTAAATCTGCATGGAAAGAGGGCCTGTCTAAATACAGACAAGCACTAGTGACTGCTAGGTCTGTGTATCTCTCCAGATTAATAGATGGGAACAAAACCAATCCAAAATTCCTATTTAAATCCGTGGCTAGGTTAACACAGAATTCTCCAATAAACTCGCAAGTCCCGCAAGCTCTTAGGAGTGATGACTTTATTACATTTTTTAATGGTAAAATAACTAATATTAGACAGACCATCCAGTGCACGTTCTTAGCTACCTACGGCTGCCAGCCTCCTGCTAGTCTTATGCCTATTAAAAATGAGACCTTTGAATCTTTCATTCCTATAAAACACTCAGAACTCTTGAGCTTAATTTCCTTCTGTAATTCCTCTACTAGCCTCATAGACCCAATTCCTACAAAATTCTTCAAGGAAATTGCACCACAGATTAGCGATTGACTGTTAAATGTGGTAAACTCATCTCTTAAGCTTGGATATGTTACAAAACATTTTAAAATTATCATACCCATCATAAAGAAACCAGATCTTGAACCTAGTTTTTTTGGAAACAATAGACCGATCTCAAATCTTCCTTTCATTTCAAAGATCATGGAAAAGGTTGTAGGTCGTCAGTTGTCTTCTTTCCTACAAAAAATAATACTAATGAATTATATCAGTCTGGCTTTAGACCAAACCATAGCACAGAAACTGCTCTAGTCAAAGTAATGAATGATTTACTTATGGCTACTGACCGTGGCTGTATATCGCTGTTGGTATTACTAGATTTAACTGCAGCAGTTGATACTGTGGACCATAATATCCTCTTGGACCGGTTAGAAGGTGTAGTTGGCGTTACAGGGACAGCACTCTCTTGGTTCCACTCATATTTAACTAATCACTATCAGTATGCCCATGTGAACAACGAATCATCCAAGGCCACCAAAGTCACATATGGTGTCCCACAGGGATCAGTACTGGGCCACTACTGTTTACCCTATATATGCTACCTCTTGGTAACATTATTAGAAATCATGGTGTTGAATTTCATTGTTATACAGATGATACACAGTTATATATATCTGTTAACCCTGATGATACACCACTCATATCTCCGTTAGAATCCGGTGCTGGATGGCAAAACAATTCCTAATGTTAAACACAGAATAAACCGAAATACTGGTAATTGGTCCCAAGGCTACAAGAAATAAGTTTGACCACCTCAGCATTAGTGGCCTTCCTATACAACCTAACATGGTGGTTAGAAATCATGGTCTTCTAGTTGATTCAGATCTATGCTTTGATGCTCACATAAGAAGTAATACTATAATTTCTTCTATAGAGCTCCTCAGCTGTGGAATGGTCTTCCACTGGATGTGCGGGTTTCAGGCTCACTCTCAATATTCAAGTCTAGACTAAAAACACACCTCTTTAGTTTAGCTTATAGGGACACTAGTTCTAGCTCTAGTTAACTCCTCACTCCCAGTTAAACCTATAGTGTGAGGTGTAGAGCTGGGTGAGGATCGGTGCCATTGGCTTTGGATAAACTGAATTGACAGTGCTGTCACTCTAGCTTCACAATCGCTTGTAGGATTGAAGTGCTGATATTTCAGGGACTCCCCATTCCTGCATTCCCACCTGCCTCTCCCTCCTACTTATGCTGCCATAGCCATATCTGCTGGAGCATTGCACTTCATATTGCACTCATCCAACTGTTTGCACTGCCTATAGTCTCCCCTACAGTACTTTGACTAATTGCATATTTATTTCCCCTACACCTCCTGGGGGATGCTGCCTGGAGAGCTCAATCTATAAAGATGTCCAGCACACCCTGCAACATGTGACGTTGCCGCTGCCAATGACATTCGTGCATCCCTCTCGCCGTTCTGCCTATGTCATCTTCCATGTAATACACAACCAGTACAGTAAAATTTTTACTGTATTTGACTCTCCCTGCCGGCCCCTGGAGGATGGGCTCCCCTTTTGAGTCTGGTCCCTCCCAAGGTTTCTTCCTTCTAGGGAGTTTTTCCTTGCCACTGTCGCCTATAGCTTACTCACTGGGGGTTTTAGGTGGGGATGCTGTAAAGCGCTTTGAGATGATGTAATGTTGTGATAATGTGCTATACAAAAATAAATATGTTTTTTGTTGTTTGTTGATATTTGACTGAGCACTGTTACATGACTTATTTCAGTAAAACACTGGATTTCTCCAAAATTACAAATTAACAAAAGTTGCAATAAAATATTAAAGTGTAAGTACTAGATAAGCACTCTTGAAACTTCTATACTTAATTCTTCTACTTATTTTTTCTAGGCTTTTTGGGATTTCCTGTTGGGATTGTTTTTAACATGTTTAAGGAAACTGCACTAAATGTATGGTTTAATTAATTACTGCTTGTTTTTCTCCACTTTAAGTTTCCACTTATTTTCCACAGCAATATATTTCAGCACAGTAGGTGGCAGTGTGCACATATTACTGTAGGTTCTCATCAGTTCATTTTCAGAAGTCATGACGATACTATTACCTCACACCTTCCTGGGAGAGGCTCAAAGCTCTGCAAATGTTACGTAGCATATATCAGTATTTTTGGAGACTGGGCTTCATGGAATTAATGTAAAGAACCAGTTGTTACAGTCTAAGATTGGTCAGATTATGTAACTGGTCTTGTAATCTTAATTAAAAAGATAGTGATTAAGTACTTGGAACATTAAAGATTTTGGTTGATTCATTTGCCTGTGCTTGGTTGTATGAATATATTTGTTGAGTTTTATATATATTTATTTAATAAGAACAGCAGATTGGTTATTATCTTTCCGGAATCAGCTATAAGACACAAGTTTCTGCAGCCTGTTAGCTTGTTTTACCACCAGAGAAATAACACAGTCATCCACAGGGCAGCATCCGGATGCGTTTTGAAAAAATATTAGTGTTGCTGTGACAGTCCCTAGGGGGCAGTACAACTGATAATCAGCATCAGCACTTGTGTGTGACTTTGAGGATAAAACAGGAATTTATCCATTTCAGTGTGCACTCAGAAAAATTAAAGCAGAACTAAAACGTTAAATCAATTTCTAAAAGGAAAATTTTCGTAAAACCTAACCATTAACATTGTCCAAATTGTGTGTGTGAGATAAACAGGCAAGGGTGGAGATTTTCATGCATGAAAATAGTATGAGAGGCACTTTGTATGTGAGTTGTTATTCCATGGGTATGCTCACTCATTTATGGTTCTACTGCTTCACGATCACATGTCAGCTCTCACTCCGGGTCTTCATATAGGAGGGTTGCATGTGATGTCACACTATACCATACCATCCAGCGCAAGCATAGGCTGTCATATGCCATATTGGTGCATAGTTCCCCATGTAGTTTGTGATTCTCCATGTGTACTGTGTGCACTCTTTGCAAAGGGTGTCATAGTCTGGAGTGCTGCTGTCGGCTGCAAAACAGCAGGGTTCATAATAAAGGTAAAGAATTCTTTTTGATTCCCAAAATAATAATAAATAGCCATGCAGAGAAGATAGATGAAGTTTTACCTAGTTAGCACTTACACATCTCAAGAGAGGATCTCACTAAGAACCTAAACAGCACCAGAGTTTGTGGAGGTCACTTTGTAAATGGTAAGAATAGCACTAAAATGAATGGCCTTTCTATGTGTTTATTTCTGTAGAACAGTACTGGACTTTGATTGCTGGTGAACATCGGCTTAGTCTCTGTTAGCACGCTAATGCTACTGCTTCTCATGATCCTCATGTTAACTGACAGTGGACGTTCAATTTTGCTTTAAATGTGTACAGGTCACATCCAGTAATATAATTTTCTCTTCATATTGTTTATTGTTTGCTTCATTTAGTTTATTTTGCTTTTATGGAATGTTTTATTTTGTGTCACCATATGTAGCGCAATGAACATGAGTGGTGTGTGAATAAAGCTGTACGTGACGTTAATTTGCTGGGAGTTCCCCATTACCATATGTGACAATGCACCAAGATGGAGGTGTGAGGTGATAGCATTGCAACCCTCCAATATGGAAGCAAAGCGAACATAGGCAGCTGCACAGCTGGAAGGAGGCTGAGTTTCAAGCTGATGGAAAATAACTTTTAAAATGAGTGGGATAGGAAGGGACTTCAGCTTTAGAAGTGTGAATTAAAATGCCTGCAGGCTGAATGGCAATTAGTGACTGTTCATGGCAGGATTGATATTTATGATATAGACATAAAAATAGAAACTGATATCCAACCTCTTTAGTGTGACCCATAGAGCCTGCCTTGTCCATTTAGAAACACCCCCCCCCAATGTCATTATGTTATGATGTGCCTTACCTTGTGCAAGCTGTTCATGACAGTATAGTTTTAGACTGATAATGCCAAAACCTACAAGTTCACAGGCAATAATATTTTATTGAATGGATAGTCTCATTTATGTTACTGATAGAACGAATGGGCATTGTATTACCATGGGAAAAATGCTAGTGGCCCAGCTCAAGAATTCCTTTAGGGAACTGTACTGAAATTATGGGGGCTGCTACACATTTGGGCCAAGCTTAACCAGTGATATGACAGGAAATTTGCTGTTCAAATTTCCAAATATATAGTATAAGGATACTGAAAGATTAAAGTTTCAGATTTCTTCTGTCCTGCTTGTCCGATCCTCCTGTGTACCACTCCCCCCTTGCTTCCTTGTGTAGAATCCCCATGTTACCAGCTGTGTCTAGTCTTGTTCAATGTAGTCTGGTGTATTTAAGTGCTTCCCTGTTCGTCTTGCCCCAGTCCTGCCATTGACGTTGCTACCTGTTTTGCTCCGTTTGCCTTGCTGTTTCCCCAGTAAATCCCCTGTTTCCCCAACTCCCTGGAGTTCCGCTCCTCTGTTCCGTGCCCATTTGCAACATTGTAACATAATGACAGGACTCAACAAACAAAGTCTTGGCAGTTCACCAACGCACCTGCTGTATGATGGTCATGCCGGGGTCCAGAGGATGATCCCGGAGAACTACCGTTCTGCAATCCCAGCCTGTATTGAAGGGATGCTGACCAGCAACCGAAGCTGGCTCCCAAGGCACCTGGTCTCGCAGTGCTAGTTCACAGGAAAAGAGAGAACATAAGAAACTTACAAACGAGAGGAGGACATTTGGCCCATCAAGCTTATTTGGGGAGAACTTAACTAACAGCTCAGAGTTGTTAAAATATTATCTAGCTCTAATTTAAAGGAACCAAGGGCTACATTAACAGGAAGACTATTCCATACTCCAACTGCACACTATGTAACGAAGTACTTCCTCAAATTAATTTAAGAATGTTCCCCTGCTAATTTCCACTTATGGCCCCAAGTTCTGCCCTGGGGTGCCCGACCTCGGCCTGTGCTCCAAGGTGCCCGACCTCCGCCCTGAGTAGTTGGTGATTCCTCTTTTCCCCAAAGTACCTGCCCAGTTTAGCCTGCAGCCCCTGGTGCCTGAAAGCTGCTTGCTCCCTGCCTAGCTCAATCAGCCTGGTGAGGTCTCTACCCTCCTGCTACTGCCCTACATTGCAGGCTCCCAAAGGCTCCAGTTCTGCCCTGCCTGGCACCTGTGGCCCCTGCTCTGGTGCCTGCCTGCAGCCTCCGCCTTGCCGGCCCCTCCTCTGACGTGCATGCATGTGGCCTCCTCAGCTCAGCTCGAGCCCTCCTGTGAGTCCCAGTCCCTGTCCAGGGCCTCCCGAGACCTCCAGCTCCAGTCCAAGCCCACCTGAGGCCTCCTGCTCCAGTCCAGGTCCTCTCAAGGCATCCAGCTCCAGTCCCTTTCCAAGCCCTCTTCTGGTGTCCAGCTCCAGTGCCTTTCCAAGCCCCCATCTGGGGTCCAGCTCCCAACTGACCCATCTGGCTTCTGTCAGTTCTGCAGAGGGGGATACCACCCTGTCAACCTCAAGTGAGACCCCCTCAGTTTGGCCCTGGTTCTTGCTCCAGCCATTGATGCCCCTGGTTCCCAGTCCAGAAAGGGCCTCCATGCCCCTCAGAGTTCTAGGAGGGGGGGCCACATCTGTCCCCATTCTCGTTCTCCCCCTACAGGTACTCCCATGGTCTCCAGCCCTAATCCCATAGTCCCAGCGATGTCCCCTCACTCTGCTACCTCAGCACTGTTACCTGATCCTGCAGTCCTGATGGCACTTCCCCGCACCAGTTCCAGAATACCTCTTAGACCGCCTAACCCCTCACTGGCTGCCCACAGGGCCTGGCTGGGTCCTGGTGGTTCCCCGTGTCTCAGGGGAGACTACTCCCTGGAGCCATGGTCATCTGAGACCCATCGAACCCCGAGCCCAGCAGTTGGCAACCTGCAGCTCATTAGCCACATGCTGCATTCACATTTTCAGATCTTAACATGATTATGATAATTTTATAAAGATTGATTATTTACTTATGGGTTATTTTTCATTTAGATATTTCTATGTGAATGAGGCAGTCCATGGCGCGCTTTTGTGATGTTTAAATGGCATCATTTACATCCCCCTCAAAGTCATTCTCTACGACAAGATGGTATGCTGTACCTAAGATTGGAAGTACACTTCGACATTTATTGGGATTCCTAATGTCAAGCCTGACTCATACGATCCTTGTGTGTGCCACGCCCCCTCATTACCTCGTGTTAATTCCTGATGGTATTCACCTGTTGCTTGTTCAGTTTAGCCTGTTTTGTGTATTGAGTCCGCGTCTGAGTTCGTTTCCCCAGATCAGTCATTGTGTAATGTCTCATTATCGTTTGTCTCATGTGCCTCCTGACCTGTGAATAAACCCAGTTGTCCCTACTGCCGTCTACTTGCCTGCTTTCCAGCTCGCCTACCGGCTCCAACGTGACAGAATAACGGATCTGCCGAACAACTCACTGCTCCTGGATGGAGATCCTTGGCTCATCCAGCTGCTTGAGATGAGGTATAGGAGAGAGCAGCCTGAAGTCCAAGAGTTCCCCAACTTATCCGCCCTTGCCGAACAGAGCTGGAACCCCTTACACAAGGTTACCCCGTACACAGAGGCGCACACAATGGTGGACTAAACACACAAGACAGGCTAAACTGAACAACCAACAGGTGAATACCATCAGGAATTAACACGAGGTAATGAGGGCGCGTGGCACACACGAGGATCGTACGAGCTGGGCGTGACACCTAATTCTTTCATATACTTTTTGTGGTAAATCACCATGCCTTCCCCGGTCTTCGTAAAAATTATTATATTTCCTCTGGTTTACATATTATAGCTAGCTGAGCTGTGACTGCATTTGCGCTGCTCATCAGCACAATAGTACTGAAGAGGAGAGTGAAGGGCAGACGGCTGCAGAGCCGAAGGGGTGAGAGTGAAGGGCAGACGGCTGCAGAACTGAACGAAAGGAGAGTGACGACTATCGCCAGAGAACTGAACAATGTTGTAATATTAGTCACCTTTGCACTGTGTCTGAGTGATTTAAAACTGAGATGCCCCCCTGAAATTGGTTTTATTTATTTTTTGTAAGTACTTGAACTTTTGTTTTTTTGTTAAATGCATATATGCCCATATCACATTAAAAAAATCATATCTCAAACCCATACCTATTGCAGCTCTTTGTAAATCTTGCTTCAGGAAAAAATGGGTCTTTGCTTTAAAAAGGTTGCCAGCCCCTGCCCTAGCCCAGTCTTCAACAGTCCTGTGTTCCCATTTCTGGCCCAGTATCCTGCCCTGCCTCTAGTTTCCCCTGGCCCATTTCAGCCCCTGATTCCTCCCGTACTGTCCCCATTTTGGTCTCTTCATCCTCCCCAGCCTCACCTCCTGCCCCAGAGCCTTAACCCACCTTGTCTGCTCCCGAGTTCATGGTTCCCCTTAGTCTATTTCTCCCTAGCCCTGATGTCCCTCCATGTGTCCATCCTGTGTTCTGTGTGCCTAAGTCTCCTATCGTGTCAAGTGCTATGCACCGTCCTGATCCTCGTGTTCTATGTAAGTTGTGGTCTTGTCTTGTTCAGCCCCCATAGTCCTACTTTTGTCCCCCAGGTCTTGTCACTCTGTCCCCATTCTGTTCTAGGGTCTCCTCGCTCCCTTCAGTGTCCCCCCTGGCTCCTGCCTTGTGGTCCGCTCCCACCTTCCGCCTACCGGGCTTTCCTCCTGCTCCCTTTGTTCCTTGGGCTCTGTGTTTCCGTCATTGGTGCCCCTGTGTCTGTCTGTGTTCCCTGTAGTGTGTTGGTGTGTTTTGATTGTTGCCCTTGTGCCTGTTCTGTTTGTCAGTCCTGTTCCCAGCCAGAGTGCGAATTACCCCTCCATAATTGGGGGTTACTGCCTTCATAACACTTCTATGACCAGTATGGTCAGCTACCGCATCAATATGAATTGTCACCAGCAGGATCAATGTTAAGAGTGCAAGATGCAAGTCTGGTGTTATTCCTGCCCTCTTAGTCCCCCCAGCTCCAACAGCCTTTAGAAATAAATAAATAAATAAATAAATAAAGATAATATCTGTCTTGATGAGACAGTAGATCTTAAAGTACAGCCTAATTTAACTCACCTCTTGGTCCTGTGCGCTGTCCTCATCCTGCCATCTCCCTGCTGCCTGCTCCTGTGCCTCTCCTGCCTTCTGCTAACCACTTTCCTTCATACACATTGAGTTTGCAAAACTGCACCTATACTTTTACTGTAATGTTTTGTTGCTCTTAACACTAATATTTCCTACTGACTCTTGTTTTACCACCAAAAACGTGTCTGATGTCTCCATCTTTCCTTTTCCTAATAGTGTGTCTGTGAATAAAGTGTAATCTATATTTAACAAAACAGTATCTGAGCTATCAGGTGAAGCTTCTGAAAATTTCATAAATATGAAATTGTAGAATGCAGAATCAATACCACTAAAATTCAAATAAAAGGGCTTATTATTTGCTAGCTATAGGTTTCACTTATACATATAGTGACGTTTTTCCAGAGCATAACATTAGACCAGAGTTATTCAACTCACGGTCCTCAAGGTCCGAGCATTGTTGGTTTTCCAGCCTTCCTTTACTTGTCAGTCAGGTGTGAAGCCTCTGACCAATAAGAATCAGTAATTATTAAACAACTACCTGGGAGAACTGAAAACATGGCCTGGATTTGGAATCGAGGTCCAGAGTTGAAGAACCCTGCATTAGATCTTCTTATGTGTTAACATTAGCCTAATAACAAACGACACAGGCTAAGTGGCGAATTCATTTCAGAATGGCACAATTTATTCACAATAAAATGAGAATGAAAACATAGGGAGTTCATCTCCTTGGAAAATTACCATGATTAATTTTACCTCACCAAATTATTAAGCCTGGTTTTAATCACTATTACAGTTGGGTATGGGCACGCGGTCTTATTTAAAAAACATACAAAAAGAGACGCATATAATGTTTATTCATTCGTTTTCAGTGGAGGAATGTTACAAGGTATTTGTACTTCATTACTGTACTTAAGTACATTTTTATGTATCTGTACTTTACTTAAGTAAAAATATAATTTATACTTTTTATTTTACTCCATTACATTTTGCGGTAATTATCTGCAAGAATCTTTCTACTCCACTACATTTCTACAATTTATGCCGTCACTACATTTTATGAACACAATTTCCTCAAAATCTTATTGCATTCTGGCGTTGTTTGCCATTTCTTACCAATCAGGTTGCTTTATTAGCTCCAATGATGGCAGAGCGTGAGTCAATTAGCAGCAGGAGCTGGTGGACTGGCGATTTCAAGAAGACGAGACAAAACATGGACACAGTTTCCGGCAGTTTAGCAAGCAGGATGTTAGTCTGGGTGCTTTATTGTGCCAACACTTTTATTTTGCTTCAGATTTAAGCTCCTCTTGTTACTTGAGGTATACTCTTTATTAACCATTTTATGTTATTGCGCCAGAGAGCGAGAGAGAGAGAGAGAGAGAGAGAGAAATAATAATAAAAAGGGGGGGGAGAAAAAGACAGGGAAAGAGAAATAATACATAACAAAAAGAGCAAACGGGAAGAGTAATAAAAGGACAGCTTCTGCATCTTACTGCTGGACACTGTATCCTCACATCAGCTGCTGTATCTGAAAAAT
>JAABNY020000039.1:3626035-3637607 GCA_015164015.2 Brevimyrus niger
GTGTGTGTGTGTGTGTGTGTGTGTGTGTGTGTGTGTGTGTGTGTGTGTGTGTGTGTGTGTGTGTGTGTGTGTCTATGTGTGTGTGTGTGTCTATGTGTGTGTCTGTGTGTGTGTGTGTGTCTGTGTGTGTCTTTGCCCCACAACGTCTTGGCTCCCCTCCTCTGCCTTACAACCATAGCTTTGCTGCCGTGTCTCTGGACCCCTGCGATCCTGCACAGGACGAGCCGGTATAAAGTGAGCGGATGGATGATTACATACATTATTTGCATCCTTTTTTAAGTTTGTCTATTTCTCATGACGTCTGCTTGCCATGCCTGATGCCCAGCCTTCTGCCGTATCACAGTGTGCCGCGTGTTTGATGGCGCTGTATGTCACTCAGCACGCCAGTGATCATCTGGCCTGTTCTGCAGTCACCATCTCCGTCTTTGATGAAGGGAATCAGAGGCCGCACTGATCTTTCACTGTTCAGGGCTGGGCGTGTGGAACGCCAGGATGGGCATGTCGGACCCACGCTGGCACCCTCTACGGTCACGGGCGGGCATGACGTGTGTCTGGGTTCACGCCAGGGTCATTCTCGTCCGGCCAGCTACATGCATAACTTCACATACGATCATTCGTCTCGGACGGCAGGGGTGCCAGACTGATCAGGTGACCGGCCTCCACCCAGCGGGTCCGCTGTCCACAGATGGCGTGGCCAGTAAACAACATGTACCACTGTCCTGAGGTGACTTTTCACTTTCTTTATGGGTAAGTTTAGGACGGCCTTCACTCAAGTCATTCACCACCTGTTAATTGAGCACTTACTCCTCACATTTTGTGTCCTAGCGGTATGTGCTAGCAGTACATTACAGCTGTATAAGTAAGTGGTATATGCTAGTGGTACATTAGCCTGTCTGTCCGTTATGAGCTTAACTCATAAAATCATTATGATCGCTTGTATTCACCAGCAGTAAATGCATCACATATTCAATATGGCCGCTATACGGGATGAAAAAGAGTGAACCAGTCAGGTTCTAAGATTTTAGGGGGGATAGCATAAGAAGGGTCCTTATTCATACATGGGAGCCAACTGTGTCTTAAGCCAGTGATGTGTTTTGGATTGGTGAATTGACCCCCGCATTTAGCAGACACACTGTACAGCCGAGAGGGCCCAGCAGACAATCCCTGGAACAGTTAGGAGGTTGAGTGGGTCCTTGCTCAAGGGCCCAATGGTGACATCACTCTTCTGGCCCTGGGACTTGAACTAGTAACCTTCCCATCATGGGCACCCACACACTGCTTTAACCTGGGCTGAACTGGGCTCTGATCAGGATAGTGCTGGCATTGTATCCATGGGAAGATGGGAGGGGAATCCCCACTGTATCTGGAGTGTGAGGTCAGGCATGTATCTGCAGTGTGAGGTGAGGCGTGTACCTGCAGTGTGAGGTGAGGCGTGTATCTGCAGTGTGAGGTGAGGCGTGTATCTGCAGTGTGAGGTGAAGCGTGTATCTGCAGTGTGAGGGGAGGCGTGTATCTGCAGTGTGAGGTGAAGAGTGTATCTGCAGTGTGAGGGAAGGCGTGTATCTGCAGTGTGAGGTGAGGCGTGTATCTGCAGTGTGAGGTGAAGCGTGTATCTGCAGTGTGAGGTGAAGCGTGTACCTGCAGTGTGAGGTTCCCCTGGGGACGATGACAGCTCCTCTTAAATCAAGCTCTCCCCTGCCCTATCATTATCCCGGCCAGCCCCATTACTCACAGAGCACACAGCCGCCAGCTCAGCTTCAGCGGGGTTGTCAGGAATGCTGAATGTGACAGTGTGTGACACCCTGCCATGTTGGGGGCGGGGCGGGGCGGGGGCCAGGGCACCTATAGGTAACTCACAGCTTGGCAAGTAAAGGGATGAAGTCACATGACTCAAATGTGCCTGATATGTAAATGTGAGGAATGGGATTGTGCTGGTCCACCTGCCTTCCATCCAGATGTTTCTCCGTGTGTGTGCGTGCGTGTGTGTGTGAGTGTGTGTGTGTGTATGTGTGTAAAGGTTTAATGCCCTGAATGCCCCCACCCCCTGACCACAGATAAGCTGTCATGCCTTAGGTCCCTGTGGAAGAAACACCTGCCTTTATATGTAAGAAGCTGAGGTTCTATCAGGGATCTCAGTTACCAGGCTGTATGGGGGCACATGCCGTAATGTGTGGCTTTAATGTCCATGTGCAAATATACATGTGATGTTTTAAGGATACACTGTAAACTGTGTTGTGATCCCAAAAGCCTGTTACTAATTAGGGTGATATGCTTTGTTTGGGCTGGGAGACCCGAATTGAAGTTTGCTATATTATACTGTAACGTATTATGCTTTACTGTACTTTATTGTGCTGTATAGTACTGCACTATACTATACTGTTCTATGCTGTACTGTACTGTGCAATATGGTACTGTATTCTGCCGTGTAGAAGTATACTATACTATTCTATGCTGTACTGTTCTGCACTGTGCTATATTGTACTTTACTGTGGAGTACAGCCTTACTACAGACCCCCTCGTTAAGGAGGTGTGTGTGGGCGGTGTTCAGGGGTGCTGTCTTCCCAGCATGCCACTGGCCCATATCCAGAGCACACGCTGGTGTGTTTGCAGGGGAAACAGTGTGGCTGTGATGTGTTTTTTTTCTCTTTTCTCACCGTATGACATCACATTTGTGCTTGTAACAGATATGGTATTAGACCAGGGGTATTTAACTAAAATTTGAAGACGTCCAGTTAAAGAAAATTTCTTGAAGCAATGGTCCGGAAGATCATAATGTCTAACTATTTAGTGTGATGTATATTTCAGTAGCTTATTAGTTGTATCATCATTCCATGTGGTCAATACCTGACTGTCAAATCAAATGAATTCAGTACAATTCAAAAACCTTTTGACAATATTTTCTGTCACGTGACAGAGAACTTTGGGCAGCTGGCTGGAGTGAGATTTTCAATTCGAGATGTCAGCACAAATATGTAACAGTTCTTGCCTGGGAAATAGTCTGCTTTTGTATTTAACTATGTAAATCCACTTTTGACGTACCTCATTTTAGGTTTATAATGGAATAATATAGATTTGCCGTAAGATTCCCTGCGTGAGTGTGACACACTAAGATTCCCTGCGTGAGTGTGACACACTAAGATTCCCTGCGTGAGTGTGACACACTAAGATTCCCTGCGTGACTGTGACAGTGTGTGTCATGCCACATGCTTAAGATTTTTTTGTTTCACCTGAGTTGACTTATATAACGAATAACATTACTTTAAATGGTTGTTTACAATTGGAAACTTCAATGAACATGAAATCGCCAATAAACTGTCTATTTATCCAGCATGTTATATGATACATACTGTGTTTGAAAACTCTTCAGCTGCAGGATTTCAGGAGAGAGCAGCCGCTCCGTTAGGATCATCACGGCTTTTTGGTTGCGGGTGTCAGCTCCGCTGCTGGTATTGCTGTTATTGGCACATTAGCGCAAACAAAGGGTTGCATGAACTATGTCTTGCGGCGGTCAAAGGTGTTTGACGTTCATTGATGTGGGGAAACGGTGGTTCTAGTGCTAAACCGCTACAGAAAAGACTACAAACGCTGCGCCGGGTGAGATAGAAGAGCCCCTCAGGTTTTAAATCATAACTTTCTGTTTTGGCTATCGGTCCGGGTCCGTATGGGACAGCTTCTGTTAATGACCTCTGGTCTAGACCCATCAAAAGAGGTCTTTACCCGAAACCACACAGAACCATCGAAACAGGCCTCTCGATTCCCCATTGATCACTATATCAGATATAACAGATACTGCACAGAACCATCGAAACAGGCCTCTCGATTCCCCATTGATCACTATATCAGATATAACAGATACTGCACAGAACCATCCCCTCCCAGTTCCCCATAGATTGACTTAACAGATCTGCCACAGAACCACCAAAATGGGCCTTGTGGTTCCACACGGATCGATTCCATCCAGCATATCATACAAACAGCATTTCACCTCGCAGCTCAGGAGATGAAAATCAATACAAATAACCGGAGCGGCATTCTGCCAGCACCACACCGTCATGTGCGATTTCCCGCTGCAAGGCAGCAAATCACCTTTGTGCTCATTTTTAGACCTTTTTTCAAAAATACAGGCGTGAATTTTTTGCCTGATTCGAGACTCGAGGTTTATTCGTCACGTACACAGGTGTACGCATACGACATGTAGTGAAATGTAACCCTGGTCAGTCCGAGCAGCTGTGCGTGATGTGCAAGAGAAAAATAAAATATATAAAAATAACAATATAAGATAAAAACTATATGAAATATGTTCAGCTGTACATAATCTGTACATAAGTGATAAGGTAAAGGTGTTTGTGCTGTGCAATATAAGTGCAACGTGCAAGAGGCCTGAGAAATATACCGACAGGATGAACTGAACTGCATTGGCCTGTTTTAGCCATGGGGCTCTTTCTCCTTAGGGGTGGGGCTCTTTGTCTTTAGGGGTGGGGCTCTTTCTCCCCAAAGTTGTGCTGCTCAGTGACCCATGGTTGGGATCAGTATCCCATGTTTGGGGGGTCCAGGTGAAGGTGTGGAGCTCAGTTACACATGTGTGAGGCTCTTTTTCCCAGGTATGGGGCTCAGTTACCTATGGTAGGGATCAGTTACCCATGTGCGGGGCTCAGTTACCCAGGTGTGGGGCTCAGTTACCCCGCTTTGTTCTGGCCTCATGTCCCGAGAGGTGGGGCACATCCTTCAATACCATAACCTAGTCATTGGTGAAAGAGGAATGTAGTGATGAACGATCCCCAGAATCTGGCATTCATGGTGAAGGGTGGGGGGGGGGGGGTGGCGTCTCTAACTGTGACTGTGCTAAAGCACTCTGCAGGTCTGGAACCATCCACATCAGCATTCAGGGCTTAAAAAGAATCACTCAGGACTATATCATGTGCTGGGGTAGGGTGAACTATGGGGGCTCACTTCTCTTTTGCATTCTGGAAGAATGAGGCCAGTTTTCCATGGCGTAGTGAGGAGGCGGGTGAGTCAGGGGCAGGAGGTGCGGGGAGAGTATCTCTGTTTAAAGTGCTGCACACAGTCCGTCTATCCGGCAGGAGCACAAAGAATGACCTGCTTTCCTAGCTGGGATCAGGATCCAGTCTTATTGTCAGACAGGAAGGCTGGAGGAATTCAGGTTTAGACCAGCGTGGGGTGAGAATGCGGGACTCTGCGGGGGTGGGCTGCAAGACGTAAAGCACAGAACAGCGTAAAAACCCACAGTGGAAGTGTTGGCATGGTACTTATGGTGTATGTAAATTAACACAGTAGAAAACAATGCAAAGAAGAGCTAGCCTGGCTGTGTGTTTATTGTGTGAGCCACTAGGGGGTGCTGCTGCCAGGTGCCCCTCCAGCTTTTCACCATGGACACGCTGTTTTTCAGCTCTGGGACGTGCGCCTGCAAGTCAGGGGCGTCTGGGTCCAAGTGCGCCGACTGCCAGCCAGGCTTCTTCCGCTCCAGTGACGCTGGGTGCGAACCCTGCCAGTGTCACAACCACTCCAGCCACTGCCACCCGCAGTCCGGTGAGTGAACTGCACCGTGGCCGCTTGCAGCAGGCTAAGGAAACGCCATGCGGACCCGTGAGCCCGGAGTCCCACTTCCTGTGCCCCCCCCCCAAACCCATTACTTTCACCATATTCACTCTCACCTAAAAAAGGACACTACCTACATCTCCGACACTGGATGTTCCCCGCAGCAGCTCAGATGATGTCGCCCTGCAGCCCACTGGGTGTAAATGAACAGTGATGCATTCTGGGTGTGTGTCAGGGGGAGTCACACCACAGTAGCTGTGGTTTACTGACCCCCACAAGAGTCCTAATCCATTAGTTAGCAAAACTCAACTGAATCACACATGACAACGCGAGACGGGGTATTTTGTACTGAATTAGAAAAATAGCTATAATATATCATAGAGTGGTGATGTGCGATATTAATACTAGTATCATGTTATGTACATCCAATTCTTACATAGCTAGTCAGCTAGATTAAGATCAGGCATTTTCTTACCTTACTATCGTGCAGGAGGTAGTTTTGCGAAAGCAGTTTTACAGTTTTGCACATCCATGCTGTGACCCTCCAGTTCCCAGAGGCTTTCTACTGGATTCAGATCTGGAGACTGTTAAGGACACTGAAGAACACTGAACAGTGTCATGTTCAGGATATCAGTTTGAGACAACTTTGGCTTTGTGACATGATGCGTTATCATACTGAAATTAGCCATTAGAATATGAGTGAATCATGACTATGAAGGAATGAACATGGTGGCAACAATACTGAGATAGGCTGTGGCTTTCAAGAAATGATCAAATGATATTGAAGACAGAAGATGGGGGTCAGGTGCATGTTTCTCAGGTCACATGACCATATTTATTGTCACACCTGCCCCCCCCCCCACATTCCCTGTTAGACGCACTACACTGGGTCTCTGTTCTACATGTAAGTGCCGAACAAGACAAACCAATCGTCCCTTTTCCTGAATCGGCAAGGGATTGTTTGGCCTCCGTGGGGCTGAATGGGCCCCTTGCTTCTGACGTTTGCTGTAGGAAGCAGAGAGGATCACACTCGCTCTCACCGTGTAAACCCGCAGAGTTAAAATACCTTCCCGTCGCTCTGCATAATGAATGGATCTCATCTGGAGTGACCCCCCCCTCTTCCCTCCCCAGTGCGGCACTGCAGATGAGTCCATTTGTTCCCCTTTAGCCCCCACCATGACACTGTGCCCCCCCTCCCTTTGGACCGGCTGCCTGTCGTCTTCATTATTCTAATTGACATTCCTGTTCCACACCCCCGCCGTGTTCTAATCACTGTCATTTGGCCCCTGGAATTAGAAACTGTTAATTGTGTTTGAATCAGGAAGGTCTGCATAAATCAATCAACGCTTCCCCCCCCCCCCTAAGTAATATCAGTGCCGGCGAGCTGACTGGGGGGGTCTCAGGGGTTCTCAGCCAGTTCGATGCTCATTAATAACAGATGGCGAGGAGGTCGTCCCCCCACTCTAGCCTGTGACTCGTGTTGCATCGGCAGGCCGCTGGTTTATAGATGGACTCGGGTTCGATGCAGGTCTCGTTAGGGTCAATTAGCACATGGATCACAGCAGCGGTTCTTTCCAGCGCGACACATTTGCTGCGGCTGCAGGGATCTCAAGCCCCTACTCAATGGACCGAATTCATGTTTATTCATTGAAATATGTTTCGGCTCGGTTTTTCTCATATTTCCCACACATTTGTCTTCCATACCCCTTATCTGGTACGGGGGATGGTGAGCCTGGATCCCGGCCTAAATAGCTTAGGGCAGATGGGTTTAGTAGGCAGGGGACACGCTGGATGTGATGCCCTATCGTATATGACCCATATTCCATTAATAGCCGCATATCACCATATCACCGCATGAATTTTTAAGAGGTTAAAAAGAACAAATATCTCTGTGGGTAAAAATGTCACCTTAGCAACTACGATGCAAATTTAACAGTTGGACCTGCATCCGGGTGCAAGGCCTAAACTGTGAGGGTACGGGCAGTGCTAGACTGTGCAAGGGCGCGGTGAGCTTTGTACCACGTCTGCTTGAGTAACGTCCACCACCAAACACCCTTGTTGCCGTGGTGACACGTCAAGCGGAGATCCTTAAAGTGAATAGTAACAGACATTAGTGTTTCGCTTGACGTCTCACAGAACCGGCTGCAAGGGGGAATCCAGCAGGCCCAGGGATCCTTGTAAAAGAGGGTTATTACTGTATCCTGTTGATTCCCATAGTCTGGACCTTTTCTGCGTCATTCTGTAATATCCGAATTATATCTGAGTGTTGCAGCTTGTATGCCGTTTGACTGAGGTTTAACAACAAGACTAGCAAAGCAGCTGGCATTTTACTGACAAAGCTGCCCAAGGACAGATGAATGAAATACTTGCAACGTCATTTAAGTTTAATGTATTCATTTTTTAATATGCTTTTAACGCCAAATGTACCCAGATCACACCATGAGCCAGATGTATGTTCCCATCCAAGATAAGATGCTGGAACATTTGGGTCTAAATGGAGAAGCACCGGATACAGAAACCGTGGGCTTGTGGTTTCCGGAAGGTTCCCTGATCAGGTGAGCGTGGCTGCAGACGGACACCTTGCCCCAGATTGGCCTTGTGTACAGCGTGCAGGTGGGTCACGCCTGTTCAGGGACCCCGAGGGTGACATTGTCATGGCTGCCGCTCTCTCTGCATCATGGCCATAATCAGCCAGGGTGTTTTAGAAGTAAAGCTGCCATTGGTCACATAGACCACCTGGTGGCGTTGGTGGTCAGACTGGTGGTCAGGCGTCTCAGGACTGGTCCACGGTCCTCTACTGGTCCACGGTCACCTGGTTCACGGGCCTCTACTGGTCCACGGTCCTCTACTGGTCCACGGTCACCAGCACGGATGCTCCTGAACCCTTAATCTGCAGCCCTTCATTTAACGGCTTTTAAACCTGAGACCATTTCCTGCTCTGTCTTAGAAGTCTGCCACCCCCCTCTAGGGGGCAGTATGAGAGGTCTTCAGCAGGTGTCCCCTCCCGCTGTCAGTGAGACAGCCACCCACCACCCCCCACTGAAACTGGCCTTTTCACCCTGGCCTCTGCTTCTGGATTCAAATCTGAAATGGAAGAACTTTTCATGCAAATGAGGCATTAAACCGGGATGCAAATACATGACATGTTTGAGGCGTCCTGAGAGGTGAGGGTGCGGGTGAGGGGTGCGGGTGAGGGTGAGGGTACGGGTGCGGGTGAGGGTTAGGGTGCGAGTGAGGGGTGCGGGTGAGGGTGAGGGTTAGGGTGCGGGTGCGAGTGAGGGGTGCGGGTGCGGGTGAGGCCAGGCCCCCGTTAAGGGAGTGTCCTCATTTCTCTCCACACGGTGCTTGACAGCAGCACACTCTGTGACAGATAGGAAAGATGGTGCCACTTTCACAGCCAACTAAAGCATCTCCTCGCTCGCTCTCCCTCTCCCTCCCTTGCTCTCTCTCTCCCTCCCTCTCTCCCTCGCTCCCTCCCTCCCTCCCCCTCCTTTTCTCTTTGATAGAAGAGAAACCTCTTCCATCTAGCATGTGCAGAATATCAGTTATTGTCTAATGCATACAATATAAGAAATGAAGTTTAGTTTTTTAATTACTACTATCTTTAAATATTTCATGTAAGACGGTTAACATGGTGCCCCCCCCCAACCCTGGCTGTGTGTGCTCCTCCAAGGGCCCAGAGAAATGTGTGCTTACAGTAAATCCGCTAACAACCCGGAGCTTGTGGGTGCCCAGGCGGCCCCTGTTTTCGCCCCCTTCTGGTCGGTCCCCTGCATCAGAATACACTTAGTAGGTGTCGGCATCAGGGAAATACTGAAAGTTTACATTGTGCATCTCGTTTGGTCTCCAATTTCCAAGATTCATGTTGAGAATACAAACTTCTCATGATGGCATTGCATCCTGAAAAGGTACACAGGATATCAGTTACCTTTGCACACGCAGAAGATCATCTGAAGGTAAAGTTGTACTGACCAAAGCTCCTGATCACTTTTGGATGAACCGCCTGTCTTCCAGCTGTGTGTCCTGGTCAGGGTCACAGGGGGGGCTGGAGTGTATCCACGGGGCACAAGGCTGGGGTCCAGCGATAGGCAGTTTGAAGCTCTACTGTACAGAACAGAGGACAGTACCGCAAACAAAGGGCTACCCAGTCTCACAGGAAAGGGCTACCCAGTCTCACAGGAAAGGGCTACCCAGTCTCACAGGAAAGGGCTACCCAGTCTAACAGAAAAGGGCCACCCAGTCTTACAGAAAAGGGCTACCCAGTCTTACAGAAAAGGGCTACCCACCCACCTACACCCCGAAAGATCCGCTTGCAAACCCCCCCCCATCAGCAGGTAGGGGCGATACATGGGTGTCCTGCCCAGCCCTGCTGTCTGTGGAGCATTCCCACTGCAGGCACACGCATCTGGTGTTTGCCCTAATGTCCCTGCCCCTCACCGCCAGCGTGGGATAAGCCTAAAAGTACCAGCATCAGGAAAACCCAGCCGCTTCCAGGTCTGAGGCTCCCCATCAGTGGCGGAGAAGGTGGCGGCGCCCCCCCCCCTCACCATCCGTCTTCGGCTGTCAGAGTCAGCGCCAGCTTGTCAGAGGCTTATTTATGTCGTCTCTGCTGTGTCAGAAAGTCCCCGACCCCCTGTAACGCTCAGCTAAGTCCCCGACCCCCTTCTGGGGACTTACAGGTTTCCAGCATTATTGATATTGTTTTGAATGGACGAAGTTTACATACCTGCTGCCTACTATATATACCTAGTTACTTATCTTGCATATGCGCAGTCGACGGGCACAGTTTCCACCATGCTACACGTTCACCGAGCGCAGCCGTGCGCAGCCAGCCCCTGATGACAGTATTTACATCACATCCTCCCGTCTGCAGCTGAAAGCACCAGCAGAAAAGGGAAGCATGAATTGGCCTTAACCTCACATGATCTAACCCGTCAGCCGCAGGGCTTGTCCTCTGCCTGCTCGCCTGCCCTTCCCGGATCAGAGCTCTCGGTGGACCTGTTCCGTGGAGCTCAGTCCTGCTCCTCAGTCTGACGTCATCACATGGATTCGGCTGAGGAGCATTGATCTGCAGGTAGTGTGAAGGAGGGGATAGAGGCGCCATGCGGAGAGCCTGGCAGACGGACACAGCTGGAGTCTCTCTCCTGCCCGACGGCCCACAGCTCTCCCCGCAGATTCGGCTCGTACCCGCAGCCCAGACCAGGTGCTCCTTTATTGTGGGAGATCCACAGACAGGGTTACTTCATGTTTACGCCATTTACTGTACGTAGGTGCCAGAGCAGTGTTTCCCTCCCCTCAAATCACGCATTTCAGGGCCCCCCTGTTGGCCACAAACAGTAACTACACTAAATAATAAATAAACACATTCCATATTTAAGAGATTAAAGAGAGTGTGCTGCTATCCAGCTAGCTAGGTACAATCTTCTGACAGTACACATTAACTACTTATTTAGTTTTTGAAACATCAGGAGGGGGGGGGGGGGTCATGTGACGCCCCAGAGACAACAAACCTGTCCTTGTATAGATGTACAGGTAATCAGGAGAGTACAGTCATCGGGCCATATGAACACGCATAGACACGCACCAACAGATGTAGCTTAATCTACTGCCATTGTGTGTGGGGGGGGGCGCATGGCATATTGTAATCAATGCAAAAAGCAATAATCACAACTTGAATTCATCTGCACAATAGACCCTCTAATGCAGAGAGTCTCTGAACATCAGAGAGCCCTTGAATAGCAGGATTCGCCACTGTCACTTGGCAATTCACAAGATATCATTGGCTAATAAGCAGGTTGACCCCACTGTATGAACTATAGCCCTTCTTATGCTCCCCACCTTAGAAAATCCTAGAATTGCTCCTGGGTGGGACAGAAAGAGGGAGATTATGTGGGCTACAGAATAGAAAAACAGAGAAAGAGCTAGATGATGTTATGTGCTGTGTGTGTGTGTGTGTGTGTGTGTGTGTGTGTGTGTGTGTGTGTGTGTGTGTGTGTGCGTGTGTGTGTGCGTGTGT
>JAABNY020000039.1:3717506-3733379 GCA_015164015.2 Brevimyrus niger
CTCTACCCATCCCTAACCTTAACCATAAGTAACCAACTCAAATACAAGACTTTTGGCATTTTTACTTTTTTGATTGCATTCACAGATTTTTATAAAATTGAGGTTATCCAAATGGGGACCTCAAAAGATGTCCCCAAAAGTAGGAAAATGTCAGGTTTTAGTACACTTTGGGGACAGTTGGTCCTCAAATGTAATCTATGCAACCCCCTCCCCCCATCACACAAACACACAAAAACAAGGCCACCACTCTAGAATAGGGCAAGCATGAGGGCCTGGAGTGAGTGCCTGTCTGGGGGTGACAATGTCTCTCCCCCTGGCCTGGTCATGGAGTGCGGCCTACTGGGCTTTGGGGAACATGAGTCACTGGGCCTTGGCTAGATACAGGGATAACATGGCCAGTTAACAACCACCTCCCCCCCCCCTGTTAATTCTCTTTCTGATCCTTCAGTTTTTTTTCATTGGTACCTCCCAATATATTGCATTACCCCAATGCACAAAAAAGAGAAAATGACTGTATGAACCCCCATAGGGTGCACATGCTGCACAGGGTATACAGACAGAAAACGGTTGTCACTGTATTTGTTTTTTTCCCTTCTTTCATGTGTTTCCCTTTCGGTTTTAACTCTATGACCCACTATTGTCTGCTTCGTCATCTTGTGATGGAAAAACAAAAAGAAATTCCCTCCAGAACAAAACAAACGGTTCATGCGGGGATTTTCCCACAAGCTGACGGGCTCCCGATTCTTTACCCCTCCAGTTTGCACCTCCACAGCCAGTCAAGCAGAAATCCCCCCCCCCTGCCCTGAGAGTGCACCTGCCTCGGCTCAGCCACAGCTCCCCCCGCAGAGACCCTCAGGACCTGGGGAAGACCCGCCACCTTATTCCCCCCCCGACCCGAAAACAGACCTCTTCTTCTTCCCGGCGACCTGCCCCCACCACCCGGAGCAGCCCGTGTTCTACCAGCCCCAGTTCATGCCTGCTGGCAGCTACCCAGCCTACAGCATGGTAAGGGCCCCCACACACCGGCGCCTCGGCCGCTTTCCCTCGCGTTTGCAGCAGCTTGCGTAAGCAGTCGAGTTTCACAACAGTCCCCCCCCCCCCAGGAATTGCGTCAGATGTTGCGTCAATGGTCCCGTGTCTCGTATCCCCTTCGTGAGAACCTTCCTGTTCTATTTCCAATGGGCAGACTGGCGTATGCGGATGACATGGGATACAAACTGCAAGCCGCCATGAGACACAGAAATCTGGGCGGGGGGGAGGGGGGGGGTGCCTGCCATCGCCGCAGGGTTTAAACTGCAGGTGCGAGAGGCTGTGTGACGGCCAGACTCTGTTTCGCTTGTTACTGCGCTTTTTCACAGGCAAATCGCTCTTCACCATTATCACTGAGCAAGCATATTCAACTTCTGGAAAAAGCAGAGAGGAATGTGAAAGTGCGAAGGCCAATACAGGTCCTGTTAGCACTACCGAGTTGTTCCGGTGACTCGCACTCAAGTGATCTCCTATTTCTGGCTCCTTTCAGTATGTGAGCGGACCGCCCTCAGGTCAGGAGAACAGCTCCCAGCCCAAGGACTACATGGTGGAGTCTCTGCTGGTCACCGTCTTCTGCTGCCTGGTCAGCGGCCTGGTGGCCCTCATGTACTCGTATGAGGTGAGGTCCGCTTTAGCCGCGAGGCCTCGATCGGTGGGGGGGGCAGGGGTCACCGTGACTTCCCCGTCCTTTATTTGTTCTGAGCCTGTGCCCCGGCCCACCCAGACGCGTGCCGCCCTGGCCCGGGGAGACCTCACCGAGGGGGAGCGGGCATCCCGCAAGGCCCGGCAGATGGTTCTGCTCAGCCTGCTTCTCGGGGTCTGTACGTGCCTGGCCTGGATCCTCTACGTGGTGGTGGCCCTCTGTGTCTAATAAGCAGATAGTCTCTCTCTTTAGGTGCTCAGTTCATATCGCATGTATTTCTGCCTTATATTCCAAGATGTATTTTACTGGGGAGGTAGATCAAGAAACAAACTTTGTAAGCATGCTGTCAAAATCAATTTATGCGAAATAAAGGTGAGGCTTTGTGTGTAAAGCCAAGTGTGTGAACAATGAAATGCGGGAGGCGTTCATCTAGCCCATGTCGATCTTTCAATCACACAATATGGTGCCAAGGACCTTCTTGGTAGAAATTAGTGGACCATTCAGCACTAGTCTTTACAGTCATAAATCTCACCTGTACTGGGTTCACAGTAATCAATGAGAGCAGACCAGAGTGAGATCATCTATGGTGTTGGTAAAGCTGCAGTTTATTATGTAGTATCAGAAAATACAATTTAAAAACAATTGGGTTCCATCAGCTACGCTGCTTGGACCCTAAGAGAAGGAATGGTATGGGGTGAGATGGGGGGGGGCAGTATGCAGGAAGAACAGAAGGAACAATGAAGTTACTGAAAGAGGTTCTCTGCTATGTGACTGACATCCGACAGAGAAGACTGCAGCTGTGATGAGCAGTTCTTGGAAAAGCGTGCACTGGCTTAAAGGGGGGGGGGGGGGATAGGGAATTAAAATGGAAGGTGAAGATGAAGAATGGGCTGCGTATGTGATTGGTCTTCATCAGTCGCCTGCTCAGTTGTGATAAAGCCATGAGTGAAAGAAGGGCTTCATGAGTCAAAGACTTAGTCATACAAGATGGAGACCAACACTGTCGTAACACAGACGCTGCTCAGGGCTCGTCTGCTGCTCTTATTTATTAGGTAAAGACTGAACAAACAGGAAGACTTGCAGGAGATCATGCATGACATGAGGAATGAGTTACATCAAGCTAGACAAACATACCCAAACAGACAGCATATGCTTCAGCGATCCGTATGTGCAAAAAAACTTAAAGCTTAAATTGGAGTTTTAAATAACATTTAAAAAAAAAAAAACGTGATCTCAGTCCTCAGACCCATAATGGACATACTCTCCTTTATAATGTATTGGGTTTAACAAAGTATCTGTTAACAGAGCCCTTTAAAGCCTTAGGTTATTTCTAGGATTGTTACATTTACTAACAACCCAGCATATCATTTGAACCTCAAGTTTCCTGTAAATTTCCAGCACATCATCAGGTACGTTACAGTGTTGTTCACACATCACACAAACCGACCAGGGTAACCTGAGCTCAAACCCGCCACGTTTTGCCAAATGCTTGGCTTGAGGAGTGTTAAGCGCACTGCTGCATGTAAACTGCACACCGAGGCAGAGGTCGGTGCAGGGCCCTCATATTCCTGCCTTAAGGCCGCGTCTGCTGCTGGCTGCAGGAATACCCACACCACTCTCCCGTTAAAGGCGATAAATGAGAAGAAGACACACGTGCCGTGCAGGAGTTAGCGACGTGGCCGACAGGCCGCACTGACCAAGTGGTGAGCTACGGATTTCCAGACATGCTTTTGACGTGAAGCAGCTGGGCGGATCATGCCATTTTGTGGGCGATTTCACAAAAGCAGTGATGCATCAACCAGCAGGATCAGACGGAATTTGTTAACCACGCCAACGTCACAAGAGACTGGGGCAGACGACCTCAGTAGTGCACAGCTATTATTCACTTTACTCACTTTATCTGTCGTGTTGCATATGCCTGGTTATTCTTACACTGACTGCAGATTAAAATCTAAAATAAAAAGGAAAATAAAAGCCCTGGAGCATTTCAATGCTTCACATAGTCCAGATTTAAATAATTATTCTGCAAACACTTAATTTCCATAGGTCATTTCCTTTAATCTTTATCAGTTTGTTGTCAGTAGGTGTGTGTGTGTGTGTGTGTGTGTGTGTGTGTGTGTGTGTGTGGGGAGGTTCTTATACACCCAGCCAGCCTGCATCAGTCTGTGGGCGTCCATCTCGTCATCCATGTGTCCGCTGGTCCTCATTAGCTGAGCAGCTCCAGGTAGGTGACGGGCACTTTGCCTTTCTGGTTACCCTTTTCACCCATGAGCCAGTCGGGGTCCATGCCGGGGACGGTGTAGACGGTGATTAGCTGGGGACGGGAGCATAAGGGTCACAGCGCAGCACGTGCAGACGCAGACGCAGACGCGGGCAGCGGCCGCCCTCAGCCCTCAGCCCTCACCTCGTCCGCCAGCAGAGGAAGCTCGCTGCTGTCCGCCGCATCATAGTCATACAGCACCTTGGCTTTCCGCGTCCCCGCGGCCGGCGATCGCACATCTTCCAGCTTCAGCATGTCCACTGTGGCCCCCGGGGAGTCCTCCACGGATGGGGGGGTGACAGAGGCCCCCATGGAGACAGAAGGGTTGCCAGCAAACATGTTGGGGAATCTGGATGAGAGATATGCAGAGCGGGCACAGGCCTCAGATCACATACCGTACAGCTACCCCTCCTGCTTCCAACTTGGGTAACGGTCTACTTACACGTCTCCATCAGAACTGGGAGTGCAAGGGGTAAAGGAGGAGGACAGAAATAAGACAGAGCTTCCATTCATGGCAGGAACAGAGCACAAACCATAGGGGGGGGGGGCTCTGTGGTCTGGTGACCAGAGGTGCAGCCTTAACATCACGTATTATTCTCACCCCAGATGCGTCTCTCACCTGCCCAGCTCCTTCTGCAGGTCCTGCATGTAGCGGTGGCACTGCGCATAGTAGATGGTCTGGGCCTCCACAAACTCGTGCAGGCAGCGCAGATGGTTCACCTGCAGGAGGAGAAGCGACAGCGTGGAGATCCTCGCAGTCCGATCGGGCTCTGGCCGGCACCGGAGCAGCAACCTACTGCATGTGTTCTGAGACGGGCTTTCCCCCCCCAGCAGGTTCCGTACTTTTGGTCCAATACTTTCCTTTTTCCATTGACTTCTGGTTCAGTACCAGTAGCGAAAGTTCCAGTAACTAAAGTACCAAACCAGATTTTTTTTGGTAGTATTGTAGTTTGGGCTGGAACTCACCAAAACACCTTCTTTATCGACCCGTTGCGTTAAAAAAAACTATATAACCACCATCTTGAAAAAAGTTACGAACTCAGGAAATGATAAATGAGATAATTAAGCAAGTAAGTAAATAAATAAATAATAGTGATGATGGATGTGGGGTCAAATTAAGAGATCCAGGTTTCAATCGCAATTGAAAATTTCCAAATATCGCAAAGTGGTTTTCTGGCAATAAATACTGTGGTGTTTATAAAGCAAAAAAATGAAATGTCTCACAAACCTGTGAAGTGATTTAAACAGCAAAGATTAGAATGCGTATGATTGTCTTGGAGAACGCAGGCAGCGCTTGTGCAAAAGCCGCAGAGGAAAGCTTTAAATCGATTTTTAAACGTATACTAGATTATTTTGAAAAGGCATAATCATCAAAATTGCAAAGCTTGCTAAGGTTTTTTCTTTTTAATGTCAGAGTAAAAATGTTTCTGCGAAAATCCCCTCGAGCTATAATGTCCATACAGGATGAATGTGTGAAAAAGCCTGATCTCAATCTAGCGAAGCAAGAACTGCACACGGAAAACACGTCACGTTGTAATAACAGCTAATTGTCTAGGCCTATAATATACAACAGACATTTTTCAAATTCAGTACAAAATACCCAGTTTGGTGTCATAATGCCATTCAGAGCTGATACCATTTCAAAAAAACATTTAAACACCAGTGGGAAAATCAATACTTTAAAGTACCGTACTTTTAATGCAGTAGAGTACCTGGTGCAGTGGAAAAGCGCCCCCCGTGTCTTTACAGACTGGTGGTTACTGGCTGTAGATCAGATATGGGGCAGACGCTGAACTTACCGCTAGTGGACAGTGACCATTACATGAGAGATAGATTCATAAGCAGAAGGGGTTCCATGCTTTAGGTACACAGGTAAGCAAGGAAAGCATGTATAAAACGCATGTATGTTCACATGCAGCAGGACGCGTGTACGGCAGGTATCGCTGTGGTGACAGAACTCACATGTGTACTGCTGATGCCTTCCAGGAGCAAGCGTGTAACCTCCTTCTGTCTGTCGAACTCTACCTGCGCTACGCGCAGTTCATGTTCAGCCTGCGAGGGGCGCCAGACAGGAGGAAACGAGCTTCAGTTTCCGTGTCTGACATGGTAACACACGGTAAATTCACAACTCATAAGAGAACATACATTTCGGAAATGAAAATACAGAAGACAGATAGCACAGTTCCAAGAGGATCTTTCGAATAGTGTGGAAAAGTTCTGGAACGAATATTTACAATAAAATTAAGAGGCACAAGATTCCAATATGTCTACACAAGGCCAAGGATTTGGCATCTTTATAGTGATATTCAGAATCCATTTCCCTTAACAGGATGATCACTGAGGCTGAGACAGGGTGTTGTTTGAGCTCAAATCACTGACCCTACCGGACTACATCTTACACTCAACAGCTTAATCTGATGTATATAGAACAATGCCTTGCCAAATAATTAACCATCAGTAGGAGGAAGGGAGAAAGCACATCTGATAACACAATATGCACCTTTATATGAAATATGCTAGTCCCTTGAGCTGCAAAAATCTACTGCTGCCCTCTAGTGGCACACAGTCTTAATAGGCATTCTTCTGTCCATTTGAGCAAAATCAAGTTTGTACCTGACACAGACTGCCTTAATTCAGCAATTAAGGCAAGCAAGGAGCTTAGCCTAGGGTGCCCAAACATTAGCATACGGTTGTATTTGTGTGTCTCCTGGAATTCAGCAGAGGCCCCCAGACAAGATTCCAGTATCTTGCCACCATGATAACATCTCACAAGCAGCCATCCGAGTCTAAGCCAGTGTCACACACAGATAAAGGTTAAGGAGAGAGCCGTTACAAAATCAGTCAGATCCTGAAGATCCAACATGTAACAACCCCCACAAAATGCATCCAAGACCTGTCAACGAGGAGTACAGACAAAAAAAAAAAAACAAAGAACCACAAAGAATAAACAAAGGACAGAGTGATGGGCGATGGTGGACACGGCGAGCATGGAGACGGGATACTCACTTTGTCTACCTCTTCACTCCAGAGCTGGAAAGCAGCATGGCAACAGAAAACGGGAGGTGAGAGACGGAAACGGCAGCGAAGACATCACAGGAGACACAGTGGCCTTCAACACCTCCCGTCTGACAGGCCCACCTAGGGCTCCGTGTACGATTAAGGCCAGCGGGTCAATGCTTCCATGTATGACATTACATTACGGTGGTCATGCCCTGCAGACACACTTGTGTTTTTTAAAAACGGGACATAACCTCAGTAGCCCCAGGAAAGATCTCAGGCACTGACAGTAAGAGATGCATGAACACAGGGTGCTCTAAGTGCTGTTCACTCTTCTACCTTCTGGAAGCCCCGCCCCCCATTATAAAGAAACAATTAAAGCAGAATCATAATTGGTACCAAGCTCAGTTAGAAGTGGTGACAGGAGGCAGCACACAAAACCCACACGGAAACACACACAAGCGTGCTGACGTACAGGAACAGCCGACAACAAGGGAAGAAAAACGACTTGCTGGCATTTCGGTGGCTGAAGAACAGACAGGCCAAAGGTGGGGGGGGGGCACGCTGTCAACCGACACCATGGGGACATCTGTCACGCGGACAGGGAAGGCCAGACAGGCGGAGACCGACAGTGGAATGTTCCTCGCGATGGCGGCAAGTCGAAACTGAAACCGTTTACTGTCGTGATTGCTTGTATAAAGCTACAGTTTGTAGTGTGTGAGTCTTCTACAGTTTAGCAACATTGAAATAATGTGAAAAAATATATAGACATATTCCGTCACAAAATACAGAATAAAATCTCATATAAACCTAAATATATATTTGCGGCTACTGCTCTGTGCACAATCTACCACTGGAGATCCGCTGTGCGCTTCTCAATGAGGGCTTTGTACAGGAACCTCCAACATCCTCACGAGGAAGATCCAGGCCCCAACAAACCTGACCACCTAGAAACCGCCAGTCCACTCGGTGCCCGAAAATGAAGGAAGGAAGGAAGGAAGGAAGGAAGGAAAGAAGGAAAACCATCAATAACGATCCAAAGTCCACATATCACTCTTTAGGGAGGAGGACAGGGACAGGCCTAACAGGGACAGGCCTAACAGGGACAGGCCTAACAGGGACAGGCCTAACAGGGACAGGCCTAACAGGGCTCAGTTTCAGTATGGCTCTATGGAATCTGGACATGAGGCGTTTGCTTGCCGGAGGTCAGTACTGAAAAAAGGTCATGACCATGGGGAGTTGGGTCTTGCAGGATGTTAACAGCTCTGCCCAGATAGGGATGGTAATGCACAGCCGATGACCCTCTGCGCTGTGTTCACACTGTCGAGACCCCGGACGGGTCGGTTAGAAGAAAGAAGAAAAAAAAAATCTAACTCGACCGAAAACTCAAAACGCGACAAAACAAAACATCGGCTAAATCTTGCACAGATCGAGACGCGGCTTTGGGCCAAAACAATGGCGGACAGAGCTACTGGGATTCTGAAGCCTATGAATCGCTCAGTCTCACGGGATCGTGTGCGAAAGCAGGAGTTCCGGCGTTCGGTGTGAATTTTTTGTGCTTCATCTACAGTATCTTTAGTGACACAGTAATTATGGCCCCCAAGACAGTGAACGGTGATAGCAGCAAACCAAAGAGGAAAGTAATGAGAGTAACTGCAGAACTTAAAGCAAAATTAAAGGGAGACTTGATTGGTGGTGTGAACGCCTCCGCTCTCTCTTCAGAGTATGGGATTGTAATTGGGAAGTTTAACACTTTTGTATGTGTGCTTTTTCACGCGTGTATTACTTTTAAATTGATCGATAACCCTCTAAATCATTAGTTAAATATGTAGATAAGTTTAAAAGGAACTAAGGAACAGTAAGAAGGGTGGGCTGGTCAATGAGGGCTGAATAGTGTGGAAAGGGAAATCCTGCTGTTCTATCAGACGGCCCGTGGACAGGGTGCTCCACAGCCCACTGTGCAGTCTAGTTCTGTCCCAACTGTTTAAAAACCCCACCCAACCAACACAGAGAGTAATACCGACTCTATAACTTAATTACTACGATTAGCAGCTGTCAGAAGTGTAGTGTTTATGCTGCACAAACGTAATGCGCTACAGCTATGAAATATGCAGCCCTGCTATGGGGCGTCAGGTAAACGCACAGCGGACCTTCCAGTCCAATGCACCCACACGACAGATTCCCTAACTCTGCTGCCCCCACACCTTTTAAAGTGCCAGCAGGGATCCCACAGCAAGGACAGACAGAAGCAGCAAGTGATTGGAGGAAAGCGAGTGGCTGGAAGGCCGGCCGTCCGAACAGCCACATGTGCGGGCGTCGGTCCTTACCGCAGCGGCACTGGCAGACAGAACGTAATTACGCGGCCTAGTCTCCTGAAAATCAGGCGTGGCCTAAAGGCAGAGGGGTGGAACAGAGTCTTACACAAAGGCATCGGCAAAGACTGAGTCACAAATGGTTTAAAAAAAACAAACAAACAGTGATACACGCTGACAGACACCACTGGATGCAGAGTCAGGAAAAGGGGCGTCATGACGACCTGCACCTGGTGACCTCTGACCCGAACCCTCATCTGATCTCCAATTCACCAGGCCATTCTGGAGCTGCCTTTTCCCCAGCCAGAGTGGAAGCTAATCTTAACCTTGAGCAACTTTACATTTCTGCTGCGAGAACTGAAGTGCTTGTGGACTTTCCCCCCCCAGCGAAACCGAAACCCCAAAGAACCTGACTGGTGATAACTGGCATCGTCTGGTTAGAGCCGAGAATAAACCAGTCAGGTCAACGCAAGATTAAGCAGCTTGGATTTTCACTACAGCTTTAATGCCACCATCAACTGACACGCGAACAAACTAGGTGACTGTGAGCTTGGGAGAGAGACTGACGATCTCCCATTAGGAGATCCGGGGGTACCACACCACAAGAACAGAGAGTGTCTCAATTAATTTACATTTCAATTAGAAGATGCTTTTAACCATACTGACGTCCGTTTGTGAGAAAGCAGGGTTGAGCAACTGCGGTGAAATCGGTCCGCTAACCCACATACAAACTAGCGACCCTCCAATGACAGGCACAGCACCCGACCCGCCATTGATGACGGAATCATTCTCAACTGGTTTGCAACACAGACACCGAGACATGGAGTCAGAGACACTAAGTACATTTAAAACAGGCCCAGCTTACCAAGCGTCGCCGTTTTGTCCCCTTTCCCATGTGGATTCGAAAACCAGCAAAGACCATCAAAACCATTTCAAAGCATTCATATGCTTTATTCTACCCCTAGGGGGCAGCACTCTGCATCCATACTCACATCATGCAGTAGAGCAAGTGAAACTCATGGGTGATCATCAATGGGTTATCTAGGCACATTGTGTGCAGAGTTTTAAAAAGGCTCTCACAGGACTGATGAGGGACTGGTCTGGAGAGCCAGGGAAAGCGGCCAGACTTGTTTCTATGAACACAGATAAACAGCCTCTTTGCATTGGTGAGTCTTCACTTGGCCCTTTGTCAGTAATGTACTAAAGGTCAGGTTTAACAGCGGTCCACCGTTCCCAGAAGCCCACATCTCCCTGTGCTTGTGCTGTGGATTAGCGATCAAACCTGACCATATAACAACATCTCAAACAGAAAGGGGGATAAAACGGAATAAGACAAGAACATTCCAAAACGAAAGCGTTTCCATCTTTGGTCAGGGATGTAGGACATCTGTATAGCAGGATGTAAGTGACGTGAACGCGAGATATGACATGAAGACCTTCCAGCCGGTTTAAAACGCGACTCCATCATGGGAGGGCCGACCAAGGAAGACTCCTGTGTCGGGATTAGACGCATCACAATGGAAATGCAGTCGTCTGGCCATAGCTCCTGGCCCGGCGGTGAGCCGTCCATTTGTGATGCACAAAAGCCAGAAGGTTCTAGAGGTTATGTGAACTTCTAGAACATTCCCTCAGCTTATCCACATTCAAAACATGTTAAAGACATTCAAAAACAACTTTAAACCAAACAGCATAATCATCACCAAACATTTTGATTTCATTATTTGTTTTCTCGTTTTTATACTAAGAGATTTTCCAGGAGAAAAAGCTAAATGCATGAATGAAGGGATTTGGTTATTTTGGGGTGATGACGATGTCAGGAGTGCAGACCTCATAAAGCATTCAGAAGCAGGCACCATAAGAAACGAAAAACGAGAATGACCAACACAGCCAGGCAGGCGGTCGGTAGATGAGCTGATACTCACTTCCCCCTCACACTGTGCAAGTCACAACAGAGAGACATGTTAGTACATCCTATCTAAGGTCCAGAAGGGGGCAGACATGCAGGACACCCCCACGCAACTTTCTGTGTGCTCTGACCAGTACTGCAAGATCCCAAATGTTTCTACAAACACACCGGCTACTCTGCACAAAAAGGCAGAAATGATGTGCATCAGCATCACTGAATGGTCTAGCTTCTCGTTCATGGATTTTAATACTTAAATTTTCATAATAAATGTTGGACACCAAAACCACCAGTAATAATGCACACTGAAAACCATTCAGCTGGACAAAACACCGTTATATTAATTTACATGGTCAAACATGGCTGGATGCCGTTTCCTATGCGTGACTGTAAAGCACAGTGCTGTTCATACAGAGACACTGAAACGGCAACGTCTGAAAGGCATGCAAGCCGGCGTGTCGCTGCATTTATCCAGCTGAATTCTCAAAGACCAGCTCACGCCAGAGAAGGGCAAAGTACACGGGGGGGTAGGACTGTGGAGGTGCAGACAGTGGACAACATGAACATAGCGGAACCTGGGGGAGGAGAAGGGGGGGTAATGACAGTGAGGAAGAGGAAGAGCTCACCGCAGCCTTGGCCTCCGCTGCCTTGGCCTTCTTTAAGCGAGCTTTACAGGCGTCGAGGTCTAGGCGCCGGTTCTCCAGCAAACGGCGCTCTCTCTGAAGGGGCATAAAGGGATAAAGGGATAAAGGGATAAAGGCATAAAGGGATAAAGGGTCTGGTTTTTGTTTTTGACCTTCTGCCCTCATTAGACTCAAGTGAGACCACAACCAGAGACACTGCAGCTAGATATGAAAAATGCACAGAAATAATGATGTCCCTAAAACACTCACAGAGATGGTCCTCCAATCACCCTCCAAGAAGTTGCGCAGTGGAGTGAGGAAGGTGAGGGTGGCGGTCTGGAGGAACTCCCTCTCCGCCCCCCCAAGCCGCCTCTGGCACTCTCCCACCTTGATCAGGGTGCTTCCTGTTTTCAAAAACAGGAGAGTCAGGATTGCAAAATAACTGGGAAACGAGTCATTTGTCTGCTGACAGCGTTTTAAAATCATCATGGCACTTGACCCTAAATCCTTAACCATACAGTCCACAGAAAAAAATGTTATACAATGTCTTATCTTGAACATAAGCATTTATCCGAAGAATCCAATTATTACTTACCTGAAATATTTGTTTACATTTTAGGCACTTGGATATTAATCTTAATTTGTATTTTTCCTAAGAGGTTTTTTTTCTCCCTTTTTTTGTGTGATATTGTTAAGTTCAGCAGAAATTTATAGACCATTTTGTTTACCAATTGGAAAACATTTATGTAAATAAAACCATTCAGACCAAAATTCATTCAGACTGTCTCGACTTTTAAAAAACCTAACCCTAATCATACATCACAGCAGTGTACTGGGATAATGCAGATGATCCAACCAATCAGCAGCCGGATTACTCAAATCGGTGGCCTTTTTCATGACCAATCTCAAATACCAATTTTGCGAATGACGTCATGCACTTATGACTTGGAATATGTGCATGAAGATTCAAACAACAGTGGCACCGTCCTCTTCGGGTTCGGCAATTTTACCAGACATGTATTAAAGGTAAATGATGTGCAAAAAAGTTTCTTGTGGAGATCATCTGCTAAAGCATTCAACACTATGAACCTCATTAGACATCTGTGTTTTCACCAAAGTAGCATGAGAAATATGAGCGCCTGAATTTCTCTTTGTGCTCTGTGTACATTCATGGAAAGGGAGCGGGCACTCAGGACAGCTGCACGAATTGTGGAAGAGGAGAGAGAGAGACTCTCCAAAAAAATGCAGAGATGTTTATATTTCTTTAATAAAAAAAATCTATTTTTGCTTCTTGGAAATGCATAGGCCTGTTACCAAGAGCCAAATTCTGACTTATTGAGGTAATAAGTGTGCTTTTACCCTGTGATAAGAATGAGCGGTTCAGATTCCACCAATCAATAATGGTGATTGGCCCCAAAAGACCCTGATTGGAGATTCCTATGGGATAAACATCCCCGCCACCCCCCCAGTCGAGAGGCAGAGGTCACCCAAGGACAGGCTGAACGTCAGGAAACACGGAGGCACCAGAGAGCAGCAATGATCTTCTCACTGGCTGGATGGAAAAACCTGAACAGCCCAGAAAGTCCCACCGGGATTCATGATAATTTTCTAAATGCCCACAAATAGGAGGAAATACACCTTAGCTTTTTGAGTGCATGTAATTCAGTCATTAAAAATAGATCCAGGCCCAGCCTTTCGGAACCAAAAAGGGGAAATGGCTAGTGGCATGCAGGCCGCTGAGCACAGAGGGGAGGGATATCAGCTTGAGAAAACATAAAAGACACTCGGTGTCTGAATCCTTCGGAGCACACTGGCCGAGTCAAAGGATTATAACACACATCCAAAAGAACCGAGATGGTCTGACACCAGGTTACTTTTCTTTATTTACATACTTCTGAGTTCAGTGACTACTGCCTGGAGGAATTAATATTAAATATAGACAGTGCTGGCTTTACGACTGCAAAGATTTAGAGCATGACTGAGGAATGCATTCAGGGATCTATGAAAACTCTTCCCCTCCACCACAAAACATATGGTGAAGCATCTTCCAGAGCTACGAAAAGCCATCAGCCAACGAGCACACCACCCCTGAAAGGGAACCATCGACCCACTGAGCGGTCAATAGAGTCAGGAAGAAACGCAGAGTGATTCAGTGTCATGACAGGAGGGGGCAATGCAGAGGTGGGAGACTGGAGCCACGGAGCACGGAGACAACGCGGGGACCTTACAGGACACTGACAGCTTGTTTCTAAATATTTCCCGTCCACGTTAGGAGCTAAGAAGGTGTCTAAATCAAAACGTCGTCTGGTCATTGTTTAGTTCGTGTGCTCCATCTCTGAGAAGAATCTATGTAGCCAAGTGTCATTTTCAATAGCAGAACTGATATGACCCAGGGTACAGCACCACAAACAATCAAAGAAAGCCAGTAATCCTTTCAGACCGCTAACAAGTCCTCTGCCTTTACTCTCCTCCATTTGCAGTGTCTGAATAGTTCAGCAGCTTGTAAACATAGCATTTCCTTTACAGCTAAATAGCTTCCATGTACTCAAGGAGCCTGAATGAATTTCTTGGAATCATCCTGAAACTTGTCTAAATGTAGTCATGAGTATAAAAAAGGGAATTAATAAATTATTAGGTTATCTGTGTGCATGGTCAGCTCTTACATGTCATATAAAACCAAAAGCGAAGAACCTTTAAACTACAAAGCTAACAGAACTCTACAGCAGTTTCTCAACCCAATCCTTGGGATCCACTTCAAGCAGGGAGCTGACAGGGTACAAAAATGTGGAGTGCCTGGTGATCTCAGGTGACCAGGTGAGAAGCACAGCTCCACAGCCACATAACACAAGCCTAAACCTCAAACACAAGTCAATGAAAAAGAATAAAAAAGGTTATCAATTCAGTTAACACCTCTGCCACAAATGCACTGAAATACCAGCGTCAAAGCAAGGGATCATGGGATCATGGGTCACAGGGCAAACATTTAGGCACAACACAATTATGGGGAGGTTATAAGGGGTTTCAGGAATACAAACATTTCTCTGAAATACCCTGCAGCTACAACAAATGCTTGGTTTTCATGTGTCAAATTGCAATCTGATGCCAAAGACCTCCAACCACCTGCTTCCTCGGTCACTTTGCCCTCTTTCTAACATTACACTTTGTGTAGTATTTCAAGGACATGATGTTCTGAAGTGTCTGTTTGGTAAACGATTGGCCCAAATAGCTTTCACAGCAGTGAGGCAGGGCAGAACTCCAGCGATACTATGAATATAGATTGTAAAGTGTTGGTGAAATGTGCAGAACACACATATTAGCTCACATCAAACATTTAAAACCTCTCATAAAATAAGGAAATATCCGAGACGGAAAAATTGGCACAAAGGCAAGGCAGGTGTGGTGAACCAGCGAGCTGCGGTAGAACATCTCACCCTTGAAGATGGAGAAATAAACCTGCCCTCACTCACCATACGGGGTCCCAGCCCCAAAGTCTCTGGCTGCCTCATGCATATAATGGCCCAGTATCTCTCCATTGGTGATGCGGGACGGGACTTTCTTGTCGAGCTTCTCATAGAGGAACTCCTCAATCCGGGCACCTGAGGAGAAGGCAGGGCAGGGGTTTACGGTCAGCCTGGTGCAAAGAAATACACAAGCAGCCCCACACTCACACGCGTGTAGACCTGGCAAAAGGGACCCCCGGGGGCCTGTAGAGCGGCCAGCACGAGATACAGATCACTATAGAAACAGGACACAAAAGGCTTAGTCACCCCATTCACAGGATAGGGTGGCGTCGCCATTGCCAGAGCTTTCCTGAACAAAGGAAACAAAAGCCGGTCGTTACTATTCAGCCGCACATGTGGGTCTCCTTCCCATTGTGTGAACATGACCAGCAGTGGGCAGCACCGCACTGCCCAGCAGCCAACAGTGACTAACTCTCCGCATGAGGGCCAAAGCCAGGTGACATCATACCAACTAGACAGCACACGTTCCGAGACACGCAGCGGCACACGTTCCGAGACACGCAGCGGCACACGCAGCGGCACACGCAGCGGCACACGCAGCGGCACACGCAGCGGCACACGCAGCGGCACACGCAGCGGCACACG
>JAABNY020000039.1:3736055-3752256 GCA_015164015.2 Brevimyrus niger
GCTCTGCATATGCCTGTTCCAATTACTTAGCAGGAAAACACAGGGCACAGCCACCCAACCCAGGAACACGGAATGGAAAAACTAACCCTGAAATTAAATTAGTCTGGGCTAAAGGGCAGAGTGAAGCAGTGGGCAGGAGTCACCAGGCAGCCCATGAGAAGTGTCATGGAAAACTGTAAAAATGAAGAGATGAGACACTGTGAACCAAAAGAGGAGAAGAGAAGAGAGAGAGGGAAACTTGGAACTGAAGATAAGCCGAACAGAGTGTGCAGACGATGACAGAGGGATATTAAAAGTGTGCCTCCTCTCAGGCCTGGTCTACGCTGCCCAGGTAAGGAGGGAACGGGCCCAAAGGCTTACTTGGGTTGGGCTGCAGAAGGATCTCCGTTTGCCGAAAAATTCGCTCTGTCCAGTTCTTGGTGGTGTCACCGCGAGCGAGCAGGCTCTCCAACTGGGAGTCCAGTTCAGTCTTCTCAGCCTGGCCCAGCTTCTCCTCCGTGAACTACGAGGGGGAAGGAGAGGATAACCAATCAGCATGGCTGCTGCCAGCTAGGATGAGTGCAGCTTTCACAACCTCGGAATGGCTCATAAACTTCCCATAATATACCCATTAAATTATATCTACATATATCTATATAACTAAAAAAATTAAACAAACCACAACCCGATTCTATCAATTGGGAGAACAAGGGAGGTCATGGAATTGTCATACATGCAGCCCTGCTTCAATCACGCATCACCGCTGGACGGCTGCTTCTCTCCACATGCATGACATTCGAAGAAACACAGCCTGGCCAATGGTTGACTTTCAAACGAATCCAACAAAAGTAATCCTGTGCAAAGGAACATTCCTTCCGTAACCAAACTGTTTACACTGACCAATGAAAACTGCACAAACACAATAGGTCAAGCTAAACAAAGGGGCCGAGAGAAAGAAATCTCATCTCCGTGCTGCCTTTACATCCCTATACCTGCACTTGATCAGCCAAGGACATTAGATAAATAGTCCTATTATAAGAGCAGATAAATGTCAAAACTATACTTTAAAAAGCTTAACCACGCAGCCAGTGAGGAACATCCAGGTCCTAAACTTGCTCGCAGGTACAATAGTTGGGCAACACCAAGCTGGTCTATCCTGAATCCAGATCTGGGTCCCACCTGCCCAGACGCACAAGGCCACCAAGCCCGTCTCCTGAAAGCAAACACCAATGGGTCCAGCTCCCATGCTCTCCTGTATCGCGTATCCACAGTATTCTCCTGTTTCGAGACGAGCTGGTGTTGGATTTCAAGTGTGAAAACCACATAGGAGAAACACGGGCAATCAGGAACTCCGGACATCAGGTGATGAGATCACTAAACCGTCAATGCACAGCGAGGTTGGCTGAGGAACGGGAAACAGAGCCGTGCCTCTAGAATAACATTTCAACACTTTTTTTAAAGTGACACTGTATATTGTCTTTTCACAAAATGGCTGCGCACAATATTTACTCTAGATAAGTCATATTTAAACATCATAAATGTTCACTGTAAAAAAGGTAAGTAACATTTAAGGCTCCATTCCAACAAGCAGTCAAATAAAAGTGTATTGAGGAACACCCCTGTGAGAGGAAAGTTCAGCTCAAATCCAGAGTGATTTCACTCTTAGACCCTTGAGCAAGACCTTTAGCCCTCGATTGTTTCCATGAACTGTCTGACTCTGCTTTCTCAATTGTATGTTACTCTGGATGAAAGCATCTGCTAAATACGTAAATGACCGCAGGACTGGTCCACAACCTCCACTACTGCTGCTCCCTGGCCAAACTCCTACCAGCCATTAAGTGGCACATGTGAACACTGCTACCGTTAATATTTTTTAAGCACGTTTCAACCTATGATGACCAGTTTAAAAAACCATATGCAGCTGTGAACATTTCCTCTCTTAATTATCATCTACTAACATTTACGCCACTTAAATTAATGCTTGCTTTAAATGCATCGTCACGCCATTAAAAAAAAAAAAAAAAACAATCCTATAAAGCCCCCTGGTTTGTGATCGTCTTTCCATTTAGCTGACGACACGCTTGCGGTGTCAGGGAGAGGAATGTCAGTAACTGAAGGAGCATCTCGCCAGACTCTCCTCAGATCTTGCCAGCAGTCCACGGCCATCAGCACCACTCTTACGTTCACAGCCCCCCCCCCCATACCACCACCAACGCTGGAAAAGGCAGAAGATCACTTTCCATGGGAGGAGCATCAGCAGGTGGTGCTCACTGAACTATAGACACAAACACCGAAATGCCATCATCATCACCCAGGAACCTCCAAGTGAAGATCCTATTGATGACAACGGCTAACTGCAGATTTTTTTAAACACCAATTTTTTTAAATTCCAATTTGTTGCCTGACAGCAAGCGACACTGACTCAGTTGTGCTACAGCGGAACAGCAGAGGTCACATGTCTCTGGTACCGGTCATTTTGGGGACGTGGGCTAATAAGTTGGGGACCCATGTGCTACAGGGTGACAAGGGCTGATGTCCTCAAACTTGGAGCACAGAGCGGCATTGTCACTTTATCCAAGGGACGTTTGGTCAAAATGGATGCGGCATGAAGGCGTCACGGTGTACATGTCAGGGATGCAAGACACCCAAAACCACAGCCGCAAGGGAATGTAAATAATTAAATGGCCGGTGTCTCATAAACATGGCAGCTGCCCTACACAAGCAAACCTAAGCTGGTTCAGCTCCCCCGCAGACCTCCGTGTAGCATAGCAACAGTTCAGGAGCCTAGGGAGTGTTTACTCTCGGTAAGCTGGTAGGTAACCTATAAGCCGCACAGCTCGCAATGATAATTTGATTAATTAGATAATAACAGCAGCATCCCGAATCTGGAGGCTCGGTGGGCTTCAAAGATCAGCTTCGATTTCACTAAAATGGTGCCCAAAGCTGTACGCCAGACTTGCGCCAGTAGTCCTCACCCACCACTGTCTAGGGGCTTCAACGGAGGTGTGAGCAATTTTCCATGACACCTGTCACCAAGCCCACGCCTTCCTTTCACACGCAAAGGGTCACGTGACAGTGATGAGTGGAGGAAGCTCACACCTCTCATGGCTGGCAGAGAACTTCAGCTTGCCTGACGTGAGCAGGAGGCCACGGTTCAGAAACCAAGGGAGAAGGTTCAACCCTCAAACCAATGAGGTATAGGTTCTGCTTAACCCTTGCAGCTGACCGATAAAGAGCCTGACGTAACTGAAATAGAAGTTATGGGATCGATGTCATTTTCTATTTTTTGGTTGGTTTGTTTTTTTTCTTGTTTGTACAAAATCTCTCTGTGCTTTCGCTCTACAGCAGCAGATGAAAGCAGCAAGCTGCCCAGACACCGAGGACTCCCATTTCACCCCCCCCAGGGAGGTGCACATAAAGAAAACATGGGGACCCCCGGAGAGCTGTGACACTGCTGGGGTCTTGCCCGTTCCGTGCGTCATAGCCTGACAATCCCAAAGCATTCCTCCGTGATACCATTTTCCCATGATGACCCCTGGCACACAGTACGATGTGTATAAACAGGAAGAAGGGAAAAGATCACCAACAGCGGGAGAGAAGACCAAGACAGCTCAGTGTGTACCTCACACAACAGGAAAACTACTGCTGAGGCAGCAGAACATGGGAACCAGTAGTTTCAAAAGGCAATACCAGTCAAGAACCTTATGAAGTTTTTTTTCAAACTAATGCCATTTCTCATGAAGGGTCCCGCTAGTTTCTGAAAGCTGAGACATGAAGAAGGAGAATATACAGCACTCACTGCATGTTATGGCCCTGAATAAATACAGAAAAAACAGCTAATTTTTTGCTTATTCTTCAAGCAGAGGAGATAAACTAAGCTCCAGTTTGGAGGAATAACACAGTTCAGATAACTTACAAAACTCGTAGTCAGAGAGATTTCTGTGGTCACGGATTCTGTAAATAGTGCAGCGTCACTCCTAGAAAACTCACGGAAATTCTAAGGCTTTGCACAATGATAACTATCTGGCTCTGAACTGAACTCTTTCACAAACGAGTGTTATGTGCTACTGAAAGCACAAAGGAGAGAGAAAATGTGTGAGTGAGGGACAAAGTTTCATAATATAATTAAACAACATGCAACCTAAAACCAGTCCAACTCATAAGTGATGGCGTTCTTGTAGGAACCAGGATTATGATCAGGTCAATGACGTCAGCAGGGAAAGAAACTGACATTTAATGAGGGAATTACACAAGGAATAATAAACAGAAAGCCTGTGACCGCAGATTTCGAAATGGCTTTTCTCACTTATCTCCTAAAACCTCTCATCCAATACCTGGCTGAGGTGAGTCTATCCCTGAAAACACAAGGCATGAGGTGGGGGACACAGCGGGCAGGATGCAGGTCCATTGCAGGACATACAAATATATACAAATGCCCCATCGTCCAACAGGTCACCCATTGGCCACACCAGACAAACACACATTTGCTATAAATGGGCCCTTTTGCAAATGGTGCAAATTTGGCAGATGTGCTGCCTTGTGAGACCCGACGTAAATAAGAGCAAGACCGCGGAAAGCGGGGTTTCTGGCGCGGCTGGGCTGCAGGCGCCTGTCCAAGGGAACCAGAGCAAACTGCAGCAGTGACATCAAGCAGCGTTTCAGCCAGATCCTTTCATCTCCATTGCACAGCGAGTCTCCTTTCTAGTGTTGCAGGCACAACGCGGTCCGAACTGAACTATGCAACGCAGACTAACGAATGACACATTTCTCCAAGGCTTGTATGACCTTATAAAGCAATACCTGAAGTCATCCCCATCCCCCAAGACACATCACTAATGGAAAATCCGGGAGAATTGTCAAATGCATCGTGGCTGTAGCAATAGCTGCGGGAGTTTGTCTACTGTAAGGAGCATCGAAATATTCTGCAGAATACGAAGGGGTTGAGGCTCAAATGGCAAATTTAATTGCTACCGTTTATAAATACTGTTTTCAAACAAAGTGCAACGGATTCTGCATTCTTGACGTCTCTACCGTGGAAATCAGACGATCTCAATTGCAGATCTCAAACAGCACCAGATCATTAACTGTTCGGAAATACCCATCAGTGGACTTACCAGCAGGGTAACATTTGCAATTTCAGGCAACAGGACAGTGCAAATGTTACTAAATTGTTTTGGAGGTTTCTGCCTAAAACATACGGGCATATCCTAACACATCGTGGGAAAAAATAAACTCTTACTTAAAAATTTGGTTAACATTTCGTTAAGAAAATGTATAATTTAGTCTTACACTAAATACAATACTACAATATCCACACCATCAGGAAAAAAAAATTCCACAGAAACCAAAAACGATAGAGCAGCCGTTATTGAAACAGAAGCCCGTTAGTTATATGACGATTCATCTGCTTTGGAAACATCTCACAAGAAAGAGCTATAAAACTGTATTTATATCAGCTCATATGAACATAGCAGGAACCTTGAAGTGCGGTTTAAGCAAATTTAACGGCGTTTCGTTAACATTTTCTCTACCTCAACAGTTGGCGGCTTTGTAGTCAGACTTTTCAATTTCAGTTTTGATGTTTGCTTTTACACTAAACGCCACATTACAAGCCCGACATTAAGATACATCGCATAAACAAGGGAGCAGCTTCGTTTCACTAAAACCAGAGGAGGAGAGGGGGGGGGGCTCTACCTACATCTGTTAAAACTAGTAAATTTCAACACCCGCTAACGTACTAACCTGATTCGGAGCTACAAGCCAGAATTCATGCTAAATGTAACTGAACAATCGCGAAATTCGCCACTTAACAGAAACTGCCCTCAAGTTGTATTCAGAGCTGGCAAAAAAAAAAAAAAAACCTCAAATAAAAACAAGTCGGCTAACTGGTAGCCGGTAGCTTTGCGGCGACCAGCCGCCCACCTGTACAGCGCGCGTGAAGAACACCCCCGCGCCCGACGCCAGTTTCTTCACGTTGAAATCCATGTTGTCCGCCAAGGCGCGCGCCAGTTCTCCGCAGCACGGGCCCGCCCGCCGCCGTCCTCTGGCACAGGTAGTCCGGGCTCCGAGGGAGCTGCGCGGTGCTGCGGCTTCTGTGTCAATCCGCCAAGTCAGAGTTCAATTATTCAGACTGCAGTTAAAGGAGACGCGCTGTCTTGGAAGCGGGGTGGAAGGTATACGGTCAACTCTTAGGGTCCTTTACCTATATTTCATAGATAGCGACGTTTGGAGCCTTTAGGTATTCCCTTTAGCTATGTTACTGATAGCTGCCGATATTTCAGATGATGCTCGAGCGAACTAGTCGGTTAAAAATACTGCAGTATTTTAATATTCATGGGGAAGAAGTTTTCTTTTCGCTAAAAAAAAAATCAGGAGATGTCGAATGTCTTGACCGGTTTTATTGCAAATTGTTTATTGATTTGGTAAATCCTACTGGGCGCAATAATAACAGAAAATAAGCCTTTAAAAAAATCAAACCTGCTTATTTTGCCCTGTGTTGTTCCTAGTGTATCATCATTTCAACGGGAGAATGCAACATAATCACACAACGGACTCATCAACATGGAATTCAGCAATTATATTTTTATTAGTACTGTTGCATCTCTTAACGAGCAGACAAAATTAACTGGCATTCTTGACATAATATGAATTAATACATTATTTCTTTAAAATACCCACGTTGCTAACATTTAACTACTAAGTACTACCTTTTTGATATTCATATCCACCGAACTTTTTACGCTGTAACAGAACTGCAAATAACAGTTTGTGAAGTTGCATGATTAAATATGTGTTAAGAACTTAAATAATGAGCTGAACAGCATATAAGGAGCTCAATAAATCGGGATTTCTAAATCTTGCTCCTGTCAACATACTTTGTTGGTTCTGGGTCAATTTGAACTGTTAATTAACATGCTTGACTGAGACTGTCGATAGAATTACTGCTAAATAAGCCCTATGCTCCCCTGTGACCCCGTCCAGGAGAATTAGCTAGAATAATGATGGATGGATGGATGGATTTTTTTTCTTTGAAAAATCACTGGACTAGTAGTGAGCCTCTGATGTTTCTGCGTTCCAGTTTTGTGCCACCTGACCTGTGACGCGACATATCACACATTCAGGTGAGAGTGAAGGTATGGGTCCACATTCTGGGTCGGCCGTTTATCTGGTTCTGATGGAACATTTCAGGGGGGTTAAGGGCCTTGCTCAAACGCCCCATGGACATGTAACTATGCTACCACGGGCAGGATTCGAACCAGCAACCTTCTTATCATAGACCCTAAGCATCTGACTCCCGCAACATCCCCCTAAAGGGTCACTGCATTGGCCGGGTACCAAGCCTGCTTCAAACTTCCTGGAAGCCACCACGATATTAGCAGCTATTAGCTAACCCACAGGGTATGCACTGTACGGTATATTATTTGTACGAGGAAGGAAAACGTGGTGTTAAGGGAGTGTCTTTATCTCAGAAATGTAGAGTATAGCAGTACATTATAGTGTTCTTCTTTCAGCAGCTGCTAATTCAGTCAGGATGGCGGTGGGTAGCCCCCCACAGGGCAGGCAAACTGGACCATCCAGCTTTAGTCAGGATGGGGATGCAGATTTCCCTTCTCAAACACACCTTATTCAGCTCCCTGGCTAATTGCCAGTTTTAGTAGCATGGAAATCTGCAAACTGTGTAGCAGACTGGCCCTTCGGGACCGGATCTAGGGAGCCCTGGTATATGAACAGTGTATGTATAGACTGGCCCTTCGGGACCGGATCTAGGGTACACTGCTGGTTTCTCTGTTGCCGCAAGTGAACAAGTTCATTTTCAAATACATCACAACAGGCCGGTCCACCCCATCAGAAGTTTGGCACACCCCAAGGCTGTGAAAATGTCAGCCAGTCAGAGAATTTACTTTGCATTCACCATTGGGCTGGTCACCGTCTCCCAGCCCCTCTGCCTTCACCATCCTCCTTGTCACTCTCTTCCTGATCCTCTGCCTTCACCACAGGCCTTGCCACCGTCCCCCTGCCCCCCTGCCCCTCTGCTTTAATCCCAGCCCTACTTGGAGTGCTCCCGCACCCACTGGCAGAGCCTCCGTGAGTATGCTGAGGGGCTGACTGTGCAGAACGTCTTGCCCGGGTAGCGCAGGGTCTTCCACAGGCACCCCAGTCTCCTCCAGAAGTTGTAGACGGTGACGATGTCAACGAGGCCCACGGAGTAGCGCAGCTCTGGCCCGTCGATGACGTGCAGCGGGTTCTTACAGTCGGGCAGCAGGCGCCGGTGCTGAGCCCAGAACTCCCGCAGTTCCGGGTCAGCACTGGTCCCCGTTGGCTGTCCCGGAAGCTCCTTTAGTGGAACGTGTTCCTCTCCTCCTGCGGCACAGCAGAGGTGTTCGGGGCTCATCTCTGATACCAGCACGGTGGCGGTGTGCTCTGGGGCCGTTCCCGGGACAGAGGGAGGATCTGTGGGGGAGGGACTAGACCCTGCGCTCACTGACCTGCAAAGACCAGTGAAATACGGGGACAGACAGGAAGATCAAGTTTTACTTAGCTTCCAAAAGTCAAAGCCTGCGTCTGTCAATAGTAATGGTTACAGTAATCTCGACCTCAGTCTTATCCTTTTTACATTGTATTTATTTATTGTTTTCTGAATCCAGCAACAGTCCCCGATGCAACTCGGGTTAGGGGCCCTCGCTTAAGGGTCCTACAGTGAAATCACTCTGGCGAGTGCTGGGCTGGGCAATCATCCAATCACAGATGCAGCACCCTAACCCACTGAGCCACACGCCGTCACCAAAATAAAGGACTTCCAAGCCGGCCAGGAGTCAAATTTAGCATCTTCTGATTGGCAGTTGGCCATATTATCCATTGCACTGCTGGTCCACAGTAATCAACCTCAATCCCTCCCTGCACTCATATATTTAACTTCCTAATTGTTACCTGGGACTATAGGAGCCCATGAGAGGCAGAAAGTAATATAAGTGGAAATATTCAGTAATTGAAAGGGTCGGACATATTGACTTATTCAGCCCTAGACTAATGGGGGGATTCTGTGGCTGCAGCGATTGCTGACTCACCAGTGAGGCTTCGCACCTGGGGAAGGCAGCCCTGATCCTGGAGTGCTGGCATCCAGCATCCAGCCGGTTTTTTATCCCACCTGATGAGCTACAACCTGCTTCAGACCAGGTGGTGCTACATCAGGCACCAGGTGGGATAGAAAACATTCTGGGTAGAGGCTCTCCAGGATCGGATCGCGGTTCTTCATCCCTCTACAGGGCAATGCACCAACCCAGGCTAACACTAACTACCTTTGTTAACATGAATATTAAGATATCAGTAACACTTTACTTGACTGGGCACAAATGAAATAGTATTGTTATTACTTATGTATTAACCATAAACTCATGTTAATTCATCATTAATTCATCATTAATGAATCATAACGCATCCTTTATCAGAAGCAGCAGTTATATTTGCTCAAAACTTGTACTTCAGTAGTATTAAGTATTTGTGCACCATTACTAAGACTTCTAGTTAATCATTGCGAACTACCAGACTGCAGTACAAGCCGATGATGAACTCGATGTTTATAATCCCATTAGATTGTTAATAAATCTTTATTATTTGTGACTTTTATCTGATGTAATTGTAAACTGCAACCAAAACCTAGTGGGTGTGAATGTGACCTTGAACAGTGCGTGAGCAGAGCGCTGTGCTTTGAGACGCCGCTGGGGGCAGACGTACTTCTCGGCTCGCTTGATGAGCGCGGCGAGGGAGCGGCCACGCTCGTCCGGCTGAAGCGGCTGGCAGGCCAGCAGCAGGCTGTAGTCCATCACGCCCATCCTCCGCAGGAAGGCCGTGTCCATCTCCACCTGCCGGACCAACCAGGAGCTCTGGGGGCCTGTGGACGCAGGGCAGGGGTCGCCGAACAGCAGCGTGATAAACTGCCAAGAACAGAACTCCACTCACAACAGCAGTAACTCAAATCACCACCAGCTACAGGCCATTTTGATGAACACAGAAATAAATCATTATTTAGTCAAGTGGTCTAATTCTTTGTAATCCTTGCAGTCCACACATTCAAAATCAGATATTTAGTGATTTGTCATGATTCGTGTTTCCCAATCTGGTCATTGGGGACCCCCAGATAGTCCACATTTCCAGGAGCTGGGAGGGACAAAAAGCATGGACTGGGTTGGGGGATCCCCGCGGACTGGCTGGGGTATCCCCGCGGACTGGGCTGGGAAACACTGCTCTAATTCTTCCCCACTGTTCTCGGTACATGTGTGTCTGAAGGTAAATTTATACATCGATGGAAAACATCAAAGTCCTCCTTACCGAGACTGATGAAGTTTCCCTCAAAGTTCTTGTCCTTCAGCACCGTGACCCGCTGGGTCTTCTCCAGTGCCGGGTCTGTCCATCTGTTCACCTCACAGCCCTTTATATCATACCTGGGATACAGACCAAAAAAGGAAAGGTCCAGACTGATGAATGACAGTCATGCCTGGGGCAGGTCGAACACAGCGAACTGAGCTCACCTGGCGGTGATCCTGTCGTCGGGGTGGAAGACGCTCCACATCACTATGAAGTATTTCTGAGACATGAAGAGGGGGTGACTTAACTCCACACCAACCGAAACCATATGTCAGTCAGGTTCGCTTTTCTGCTGATTAGAAGTTTCATTACCTCCTTTTCATGGAGAATTTTAATTCTGTGGACACCTAAAACAAAAACATTGCAGAATTAGCATTTTCTATAATGCATGCTGTAACGTAATGCTAACGGTGAACATATTTATTTTTAATATATAGAACAACCTTATTTCACAAAAAAACAGCAGCCGCACATGAGCCCCATACAACTGCCTTGGAAAACAAGACATCCGCCATTGTCGGGAAGGACACCTGATCTTGACACAACAATAACAACTACATAAATATTGTGGCCACATTGTAGTAACTGATTTCACCATGTATTAGACTGTGGGCACGTTAAATTTGCTCCCTTGCTTTAGTTAAATCGTTGCCACATTTTATTAATTTTGTTTATTAACTTAATATATTAAAACACGGCCATGATATATGCGGTTTTTATCATTCTGTTGCGATCAGGGCTCCGTATCGTACCGCCGGACTCTCACCCAGGATCCGGACGAGCACAGAGTGGGGGTGACTCTCCAGGTGCTTCATGTAGCTCCTCAGGTTTGACAGGAGGACTCTCACTTCCTGTTTGCTCTGTGTCTTTAGGAAGAACCTCTTGTCATTCCTTGGCAAAGGAAGCACAGGGAACGTAGAGAAGACGTCATTTTTAGGGACGGCTCAACATCCAAGTCATGTCAAGTGGTTTTTACGGTAATTTTAATGACATTGCAGTGAAACTGATGGGCGTTTCTCCAGGACCATATGACATGAAGTGCGTGTGTGCGAACACCGCAGGATGAATCAGTGGCACAAATTAGTTGTTCCCCGCTCTCAGTTTAAAACTAGAGGGGTCCAGTCGTTCCAGGCTGTCGCCCCCAGGCTGTGGAATGCTTTGCCTCTGGTTTTACGTTGCACGAATTCAATTGACTTATTTAAAAAAGAATTGAAGACTTTGCTCTTCAAGCAGGCCTTTGGTTAGCCGAGGGTTTTTCATGGTCGTTTGCTGTGTCTGCTGGTTGTATTTTGCGGAATGTATTTAATTTGTTCTTGTATTACATTTTACTGTGAAGCACTTTGTGATGTCTATCTGTGAAAAGTGATATATAAATAAATTTTACTTACTTACACAAATCAAGACGATGTATTGCCAACCAGTGCACAATATTGATACCTACGGGTCCCCTTTTGTTTTGTAAGACAAAATTCATTACGTTTATTTATCCAAAATCAAATAGAAGCTCAGAGAGCAGGGTCTAGCAGCTAGAGGCCAAGCCGCCAGCGCTCATATAATCATGCTAGTGGCCAAAGGTTTTCAGGCCATGACCTTAAGGTCACAGTGTGTTGCTTTGCAGGTTAGGAGGCTGTGCCTGTAATTGCAAGAAGTAATTTCACCGTTGGACCCTTGAACAATTTCTCCAGGGACTCTGCTTTCTCAAAAATGATAAGGACACCTGCTGAATAATTAAGAAGGTATAATTCTGAGGCCTGAAATACGGTATGAGGGTTACGGGGGGCCCTCACGTCAGGAAGAACCGGGCCTTGCTCTTGGAGTTGCTGATGAACTGCAGGTAGCAGCCCTGCGGAGACAGCGCCTGCTGGAATTCCCTCTCGCCGATGCCCAGGGAACGGCGCAGGCAGGAGAACACCGGCCCCGCAAAGGTCTGCATCTGGAAGCCCTTCCCCCCCCCAAGGACAGGCATTTCACTCACATGGAGCAGCCTAAGTGGGCTGATGATTAAGATGGCACCTTTCCACAGAACCTCAGATGCTAATGCTATGCTACAAGCCTTCAGAACATGCTAAGCCAGGGCTACCAACTCTCATGCATCTGGCGTGACGCTCACACTTTTAGGCTGTCATGTTCACACCAGAACCCTTATGGCATTTGCCTTTGGCTTTACTCACTGGGGGGTCTTTCCGTGGCAGAAATGTAAAGCGCATTGAGACAATGTAAAGTTGTGATAATGCGCTATATAAATAAAATTGCATTGCATCGCATATATTACTCTGTTATTAACCTAAAATTAGCTACGTCAAAAGCGTTAGGGTAATTTGCAAACTTTACAGACTATTTACCAGGTAATTTAAACACATGTGATATGCATGCAGATGTGTGGGCAGATTTGTCTTGAATTGAAAATCTCATGCCAGCCAGCTGACCAAAATTGATGACCCTGGATAATTTAAACATTCATCGATGCTAACATCAAGAACCACAGACTGAGACGACCCTCACAGAAACCCCACATCAAAACCCTCACAGAAAACCCACAAAAAATCCCTCACAGAAAACCCACAAAAAGCCCTCACAGAAACCCCACAATAACCCTCACAGAAACCCCACATCAAAGCCCTCACAGAAACCCCACATCAAAACTCTCACAGAAAACCCACATCAAAACTCTCACAGAAAACCCACATCAAAACCCTCACAGAAACCCCACATCAAAACTCTCACAGAAAACCCACATCAAACCCCTCACAGAAAACCCACAAAAAAGCCCTCACAGAAAACCCACATCAAAGCCCTCACAGAAACCCCACATCAAAACTCTCACAGAAAACCCACATCAAAACCCTCACAGAAAACCCACAAAAAAGCCCTCACAGAAAACCCACATCAAAGCCCTCACAGAAACCCCACATCAAAACTCTCACAGAAAACCCACATCAAAACCCTCACAAAAAACCCACATCAAAACTCTCACAGAAAACCCACATCAAAACCCTCACAGAAAACCCACAAAAAAGCCCTCACATAAAACCCACATTAAAGCCCTCACAGAAAACCCACATCAAAGCCCTCACAGAAAACCCACATCAAAGCCCTCACAGAAAACCCACATCAAAACCCTCACAGAAACCCCACATCAAAACTCTCACAGAAAACCCACATCAAACCCCTCACAGAAAACCCACATCAAAGCCCTCACAGAAAACCCACATCAAAGCCCTCACAGAAAACCCACAAAAAAGCCCTCACAGAAACGCTCCATTTGTGCTGGAGGCCTATCAGGTTTGTAGCCTATAAATGTTTTGCGTTAGCCTGGGATGGGAAGCACTGGCGAAGGTTATAATGGCTGATAACATTAAGCAATGCAGCACAGTCTCATGCAGACACGTTTAATATCCATATTTTTGCTGCATTTTTCTTTAAGGAGTGAAGGACAGGGGAGGGAGCTGTATGCCCCCTAGGCTCTCCAGTGGGACAATAATAATCAAACCCCATTATCCGCGACCACCATACCCCACACCTCTTCCAGGACCTTTCCACTGTCCCTGCGATTCACACACTCAACTTAGTCATAATCTCCTCTTGAACTTCCCCTACACTCCGATCGCACCTGGTGTGTTTGAGTGACCTTCATATTGAAATCTTCTTCAGACAGCTCATTCTAGGACAGAGGAAAAGGTTAGAGTATAAAACACTTAGATTTTTGTAGTCTTACAAAGAGAGCGTGTGTTTTGAGGGCGTGTGACTGGAAAGTGTGTGTGTAGGGCGTGTGAGTGGAGAGTGTGTGTGTGAGGGTGTGTGAGTGGAGAGTGTGTGTGTGTGAGGGTGTGTGAGTGGAGAGTGTGTGTGTGAGTGGAGAGTGTGTGTGTGAGGGCGTGTGAGTGGAGAGTGCTTTGCTCACAGAAGGCGGCCGGTCGATGGCGCCCTGCACTGCAGCAGACAGACCCTCCTTCATCATGCAGGTCAGGCTGTAATACTTGTGCTGGGGATCAATCTCAAACAATCCCAGCATCCTCCACTGCCGCCGCAGCCTCGCCCACAGGTGAGCGTACCGCCGTCCGCCGTCCTGCTGGACAGACACACCTGCTGCTGTAAACGTGTTTTACATACTCAGGCACTGCACACTGAGTACACCTGGTATACAAACAAAAGGCACGCAATCATCCAGTCAAAAATATATTTCTAATGCCATTAAGGTGCTCAAAAGTTTAATTTCTTATTTGCATTTTTTGATATATCGTTTAGCAAGTCACCAATGTAATCTTAAATAATAAACCAATTAACTGGTATTCTTCGTGAAACAGACCTACGAAGCACTTGTGACATTTAGGACACAAACAAACCCTTTGCGGTTTGTTGGCTCAGCTCCGATCACAATCACGGAGATCCCCCGTGTGGCTAAACCGGGAACTGCAGGCAAGGAATACACTAATCTATAAATTTTACATAACACATCCCATTCTCATAATAATTGTAAAATAAAATCTCATAAAAGTTAAATATAAATGCAAAGTCCTGAGGGTACATTAATCTAGTTCTTAAGTTGTAATAAGGCAAAGGTCTTATTATTGAAGATCTTGCACATTTTAGTTATTTTGTTACTCGTTACTGGTGGATCAATTCCATAAAGAATTGTAAATCAAAAATTGAAAAACGACTGCACATTGTCCTTAATTTTGTTTGGATACATAATAATTGTGTATCTTATAAAATTTCAACTAAATATTCAGAAATTTTACACTTTCTCTTGCGATATCATTCGTTCGACTTTTTTTCCATTTCACAAAATGCGGCGAAAGGCAGAGTTACAATGAAAGTGGTGGCGACGCGTCTGCACGTACCTCGGTGCGACTCATTGTTCACGCCTTTAGATTCGCGGGTTACTTTGATACGCGAATCGTCGCCCTGTTCCGGCCGGCTCGCCTTAACGCGTTCCGATAGAATAAAAGAGCCGCTATCAGAGTCCCATCTGCTGCTCGCCGACATGAATGGCTGCACGCGCTCAGCACCTTTCGGTATGGGCGCGGGATGCTGACTCCCCAAAACCAAAAAGGGAAAAGCTGGGTCTTTAAAGGCAACACATGCGCAAACTTATAGCCGGGACGCATGGCACTTTCGAGCCTATGCTAGTCGGCTTATATGGGTCATCGTTAAATATATTTTATGATATTTTTCTTAATTAATAGTGAAACATAAGGTGTGCTAAAGCATGAAATCTTACTCTTTACAGACCAGCTACAATTTCTTAAGATTAAAAAATCACTACATAAACTTTTGTAATCTATTTAAGGCCTGTTCTTTAAGACCCATCCATCCATTTTGTGAAACTGTTTTATTTAGGGTGGGGGCATCTGGAGCTTATGGGTACAAGGCAGGGAATGAGCCAGGAGGGGGGCACCAACCCATCGTAGGACACAGTTAGACTCGGTAACTCCGGTTAGAATCACCATGATTGTGGGGGTGACACTGAGACCCAGAGGAAATCCCCCAACACTGGAAGGACAAGTAAACTCCACACACATCCTGGCGGAGAATCGAACCCAGGTCCCAGAAATGTAAAGTGAAGGTGCTGACTGCTGTACCACCGTGCTGATTCAGTTCTTTAGAACATTCTCACTAATTTTACTTCAACTTCAAAATTACTTCTGACTTGAAAGCAGCTGGAGATTCTGAGCCCTATAGAAGCCCGTCATACTGGGCTCCCAAGCCAATAATTTTACAATTTTTTAGGGCCCTTGTAACTTGGGGGCCCTTGGATTTATCCTAAACCCCCCCATTCATAAAGGGATGGACATGGTCAGCAGCAATACTCAGGTAGGCTGTGGTCATACAGGGATGGACATGGTCAGCAGCAATACTC
>JAABNY020000039.1:3785203-3797547 GCA_015164015.2 Brevimyrus niger
GAACCGACCCTTTCGCAGGGCAGCGCTGTCGGGATGGGCAAGGAAAACAGGACGAGTGTTTTCACCTACTTCCGGAAGATAATTACAATCAGTGTCAGATAACACTGAAACGCAAGTGTAACACAAGCCAAGCTGATTGAGAATCTCTGGTTACGAAGAAAAATGTGCCAGATCCTCGCTAATAATGTATCCACAGAGTAAGAGTTAAGACCTTGTTGATCCACGCAGCATGTAGACCCGGCGTTCTGTCGCGCTGAGCTACTTTGTCAATTTAGGTTACTGTAATGCTAATCGATTGTCCTAACTTTAACCCCTAATACCTAACCCTAATCCCCAAACGGTGGAACTGCACATGCGCAGAAAGTCTCGATAGCACGTTTCTTTAGGTAGCTCAACTCGTCAGAACACCGGCTCGTTTCGGGGCTCCGGATTACCTGGAGGATTCTGCGGCGAAGTCCCCCCCATCCAGCAGGCGGACCTTGCAGAAGAGCACCCCGTTGACGAAAGGGACGGCAGACAGCTCTTCCAGGGTGAAGTGCGTGTGAAACTTGAAGCGCTTCTTCTTCATGAGAAACGCCATTTGACACACGGGGGTCCGTGCTGAGCAGACCGCTATCCGGCCTGGGGGTAAACAAACAAAGAGGCGTCTCACACAAAAGCCGGGCACAAGCCACGTATGTGACATCGGCTTTGGGGATACGTACTCTGTCGCTTCAGTCTGGAGCCTGGAAATCTGTCCTGATAACCATTCGTCGGTTCTGCATCTCCCTTTTAATCTTCTACGATATGTTCAAGATCTGTGATAAAAAATAAAATAAAATAAACGTAATTATAATCTAGCCAAGATCTGTAATATATATTTTTCATTAAAGTAGATAAATAAGCCGACAAGATCTGCAAGAATTTTTTTTTTTTTAAGTCAATGCATAGTCGCCAAGATTTGCAATTAAAATAAAATTTATTTTAAAAACGCATATACTGGGAAAGGAATTAGTTATGATTTTACCCGGTATAAAGAGCTGTTTACAACTTCTCTAGAGGTGATAGGGTTATTGGTCCTATTTTCAAGTTCGGTTCAGATATTAACCAGTTGCTCAGCAAGAAAAATGACAAAGAGTTAAGTCCCCCATTCCCGGTTTTGCAGTCTAATTTTGGGTTGGGTTTAAATTAAAATCGCTTAAAAAACGTTTGGTTTAAATTAAAAACATGCCCCTGGACCGAAGCGGCTTTCGATCGTATCACATACCCACAGTAACCCGGGATTTCCGTGCGAATCGGACCGGCGGACCTCTCGGCCAGCAGGATCCAGTCCCCGACGCCACAAGCCGGATGGTTCGAATCGGGACCCTCGCAGGGCTGCAGCCTGACAGTCCTTCTCCTCGATTGCTGCTGGGGGAGAAATACCGCCCCGGAAAAAAAGAACAAAAAAAGCTTAATCAGTATTTCTCAGTCGGGTTGCATGGCGGTGTGTGGCGGTCCAGTCCCCAAGAAGCGAGCAACGGGGAGCGACCAGCTCGCAGTAACGGGTGTGAGGAGCCGTCGATACACCCGTTACGGCAGATGTCACGGACTAACCGACTGTAGCTACGCTTCTCGGGCTTTGTGCCGAAGGCACGTCCACCCCGTTCCGTGGCGAGCAGAGGGCGGAACACGCCCCCTAGCGTTCACGGTGCTCACTACACCGGCCCGCTCATTGTTCGGCGGCTGCTCTGTTTACATTGTGCGTTAAATCCTTTAAAATGCAACGAGGACTTTTAATAAGAGTTTTTGCTCGGATGGACGCAGTTTTAAACGTCAGACATAGGTCTATACATACATATAGGGAAGCGTGTGATTTAAAGAGCGATTTTCGGATTGTACGAAACTGGTTCAGCGAGTGGAGCTTAAACAACAACAAGAAGAAGAACTAGCCGCCGTTTGTCCCCAGGGATATAAACATCTGTTCTTCACTTTCGATGCACTTCGCCCACTCTCAGACCTGGAGCCTTAAAAACTACAGACTTTGTTTCTCCAAGGACACATATATTTTTCTACCAGTGTAAGAACAATTGCACCAGGGGCGTCGGAAGCATTTTGAATGTGGGAGGGACACAGCGCTGGGTGAACTAATATTTTATGTTATATGTGGGGGAGTCTAAACGAATAATTATGAAATGGGAGGGGGACACGTCCCCCTCAGATTTAATGGCGGTGACACCCATTGAATTGCACACTAACAAACATCTTGAATAAGAAGAGTAATGCATAGGACCTTCCGTTTGCAATGCAACTTTATTACCTAAAGATGATGATGAATATAATGTTTCAAAACTTTCAGTACGGACAGTAGTCTTGATGAAGTGAATTATTATAAAACGAATAGTGTGCATTAAGTTCCACAGCTAGTGAAAGAAAGTAAATGTACTATTATCATGTACATTGTGTGTAGTGAAGGGGTACGTCTCCATAATGTGGTAAAAACCTGCTTTTTTGACATTGTGAAGAACACTTTTTACCATTTCGGTACCCCTCAATTTCATGAAAATTTGTGAACACGGTCAAGCACCTAAAAATGCCAAAAGTCTCATATTTTGTTTGGTTACTCATGGTTAAGGTTAGGGCTGGGTGGTGATTAAGGTGCTGAGATTAGCGTTTTCCCCAAAGAAATGAATGGAGGGTCCCCACTAAGATATGAAAACAAACGTGTCTGTGTCTGTGTGTTTCTGTTTGTGTGTGTGTCTCTGTGTGTGTGTGTCTGTTTGTGCGTGTGTCTGTGTGTGTGTGTCTGTGTGTGTCTGTTTGTGCGTGTGTCTCTGTGTGTGTGTGTGTCTGTTTGTGCGTGTGTCTCTGTGTGTGTGTGTGTCTGTGTGTGTGTGTCTGTTTGTGCGTGTGTCTCTGTGTGTGTGTGTGTCTGTTTGTGCGTGTGTCTCTGTGTGTGTGTGTCTGTCTGTTTGTGCGTGTGTCTCTGTGTGTGTGTCTTTTTGTGCGTGTGTCTGTCTGTGTGTGTGTGTGTCTGTTTGTGCGTGTGTCTGTGTGTGTGTGTGTGTCTGTTTGTGCGTGTGTCTGTTTGTGCGTGTGTGTGTGTCTGTTTGTGCGTGTGTCTCTGTGTGTGTGTGTGGTACCACTGACACAAATGAACTCTAGAAATGTGTTTTGCATTTGTAGCTGACAACAGTTTGACTGTCAGATCGGTGTGAAGTTTGCATGTGTGCGGTACACTGGGTTCCGCAGTCGTTTGACTACCAGGTGACTAAAATACCCTTGGCGCCTGATCATGTGAATGTAAGTGTGTTTGTTGAAGTGTGTTCGTGTCAGTACGTGTGCGTGTGTGCGTGCGTGTTGTCCTCTTCAGTGTGTACCTTGACTTGCATCCTAATGAATAAGTGCAGAAGGGTTTCCATAACCCCCTGTAAAAAAAATTCTGAATGTTGCGTTTTGCAGCTGTGGAATTTGCCCGCAGAATCATGAATCATATTCACAATGTAGGTCTGGGACGTTTACCTCAGTCAGTCCTTATAAATAGCACATCTCTCATATTGACTCCACACCCTGTCTTTCCCTCTCTGTACCAACTCCTCCATTCACTCTTCAGTATCTCAGTAAAGGCATTGCTGTCACCCTCATGCCGATTGAAGAGTACCGATATGAGCACCTATTCACTATGAAAGCTTAAGAGGTTTTTGAAAAACCAGCCATGGTGATGGATGATGAAACAGTGAACGCCAGAAGGAGGCTCGGTTCGGTCTGTATCGTGTGCCGCGCTTCAAAAACACAGCAATGTGTGTCACGTGTCACATACAAGGTGACATTAATGGTCAGATGACACCAAAATGACAGATTCATCCATCCTACCCTTTAGCCACGGATGGGCATCATGTACGGTGTGTCAGTCCATCGGAAGACGCACACACACAACGTAAAGGTGCCAGTTAGTCTCCGCGTGCTGGAGGAGATACGGACTCCATGCGTGTCGATGAGGGTTCGAACCCCCATCACTGCAGATGTGAAGCCGGTGCTGCCCAGGCGAGGGGTTTGTGATCCCAGAGCCCCCAGAACCCCCAGAGCCCTGCGGCGTAAAACCATCTGATGCGTCCGCGCCTCTCTCTCCCAAGAAGGCCACAGCTTATCCACAGACACACTCCATCGTTTCATTTTCAGTGTCAGATTGTTGGCCTCTATCCTTTCCACACGTCACCACAAATATATAAACCGACTGATAATTTTTGTGATATTCACGTGCATTCAGCCATGCATCCGTCTTCCATAACCTCCATTATCCAGTACAGATGCACCTTGAGGAAGGGAACGTACTGCATAGCAAGGTGGAGCCACAGGGTCACTGGCCCCAGCTGAAAGCTGATTGGCCCAGAGTGTCCCCCCCTCCTGTCACTCACCAAGTCAAAACACATCACTCACTAATACATTATAGCCCCTCTTATTCCTGCAATCTTAAAAACATCTAAAATCACTTCTGAACAAATGGCCAGCATAAGGTTGACTTGACTGTGTGATTTTGTATTGTTGGGGGAAAATGTACACCCCCCCCCGCCACTCTGATGAGGATAACCGGATGGATGTATGAATGTTGGAATAGGAAATACCCAAAGGAAATCTGCACAGAATTTGAGCAAATAGGCAGGACTGAAATCCTCTGTTGGGGAAACACCGCCCTTCAAGTAAATATCATAACATCATACATTTCAGGATCATTATATCAGCGGCAATTCAAACTAGATATTTTATTTCAGATGAAAATATGAAACAGTATAAACATCTGCTTCGGTACAAAAAGTACAATTCTGCTGAATTTATTATCATGCTTTGATGTGACACACATACATTTTCCATATTTATGATGAGCCGGGTATTTTCCAACATTCCCTAATGAACCGAAAACAGAAAATGTGAACAGATTCCTTTTCCCCCCCAAACACCTTGATGAAACGAACAACATATGCTTGATGAGGTGTCTTCTGAACGTGACAAAACCCCAACTCACCCTGTGATCATAACTGCTGGGCAGGATGGACAGAAGATATGTGGTTAGCCTAGCATCGCTGGTGCCTCACACCAAGTTGTTACATTTTAACTTCTAAATATCCGCCAACCTAAGATTCTCTAAGACGAATCTGTAATATTTCCTTGAAGGGGATTTTCTTCTAACAACAAAAAGCTGCACACTGACATTAATTAGTCAGAATGTTACTTTTTCCATACATAATATATAAAACAGCATTTAATTTCAAAAGAACCATTTTAAATCCTCTGTTGCTTTGTAACAGAAATGATTTGCCAAATATGCCAAGCACTACTCTTAGAGCAAGACACAAAACTCCGCTTTGTAGCTTAAAATCAAACATAAGAAATGATACAGTGCTTCATAAAAAATAAAATGTACATTTACAGGTCCTTTGACAGTTTTTCTTCCAGTAGCATTCAAAGTGAAGAACTGAGTAGCTTTCAAAATATATACCATTTGCATCTCTATATTCTTGCTTGTTGGCTACAACAGCCTAAACACACACACACACACACACACACACACACACACACACGCGCGCACTGACATGCTCACACAGGCTACGGAACATCCTCTGCTTGCTGAACTGGGTTGGTTTTGCTCTCAGCTCCATCAGACTGAGCCCCAGGAGCAGAATTGTTCATATTGCTCTGCAGAAACTTCCGGAAATCCTTGAGGGCCGGCCGGAACATCTGGATGAGTGCGATGAGGGCGGCCTGCGTCCCCTCCAGGGCCTGCGCCTGCCTCTCCTGCGCGCAGGCCTGCGCTTCCTGCGAGCGGCGGATCATCTGCAGCAGGTCGTTCTGGCTCTCCAGGTGCTGGGCGATCTCGCGGACGTGCAGGTTGGTCACCTTCTGCTCCTGCAGCAGCTTGGCCGAGTTCAGGGCGATGCGGCTCTTCAGTTCCTGGGGCTTGATGGAGCACTCGGCCTGTGCAGACAGCATCTCCACCGGGGCCTCCGTGGTCACTGTGACGGGGGTCTCTGTCGTGCAGTACTCCACGACGCCCTCTTCCAGCGTGTGGAACGTCGTCTCTCCTGCTCAAAAGAGCCACAGGAAAAGGCACTCAGGAGCTGGGGACCTGCCCGTTCTCTCTTAAGTTTTACTACTTCATTCTTTCCCTGCATGACATCTTTTAAAAAGCAGAACCATATAGTTCACATCACTAATACATCTAATAAGCCTGAACACTGTAACTGTGAAATAAGATATTTATATGAATATTTTCCATTGCAACGAACCACTTTTTAAACATCTCACAGTTCTGTCAAAATTATCTGGTCTTATATGCTAGAATGTTAAAAATGTCTAAAATAAGAAATCCAAAAGACATTTTTTTTTACCTTCTAGGGTTTTCTGAACTTCGCAAGCCGTAGCAGTTGCCGTAGTAATATCTACGATTAAAGAGAAGAGTCGGCACAAACTTTAACAGTTTTTAAACGCAGGTTTTTAAACAGCGTAATTTGACTTTTTCATATAGCGCCTTGTAAACAGTCGCCCCGAAGCACTTGAAAAGAGCGTGACGCATTCCATTACGACATCGTTAATACAAAATAATTCATGGAAAGGGGAAGATGGGAAGAGAGAAATATTGCAAACCAGAAGACAACAGAGGAGAAGAACCAAAAACTCCCGACAAAGGAGAAAAAAAAACTTTGGGGGGGTCTACTGGCTGCTCAACTGCACTGAGAAAGTTAACATCATAAAACAGAGAGAAAATGAGCCGGCTTTAATAAATGGGTGTAAACTGTGGTCAGAGACCATTTGTCAGCCAGTTCTCCATGCAGATTTTTTTAAGCCGACAAGATATGTTGCAAAAAAAATAAAAAGTGGAGAGTCCCTCAACTCTAACCGGCACGTGCAGAGCCCCCTTAACCTGGAAGGAAAAAGGCGTGTCGTCTTGCATTAAATTTGGATTACCCGCGACACGGGGACCGGCGATAATGAACCAGGAGGGGGCGGGCTGCGCGCATACGCGCCGACGCCCAGAGCCTGCCCGTCCCGGCGTACGGAAACTTACTCTGCGTTAACGTTACTGTCGTAGCCGAGCTCATGGGTACAGGCACGGCGATCTCCGTGCCACCGTCTCCCGCTGGCAGGCTGATGATGGTCGCCTCCCCAAGCAGATTGCAGATCCTCTGCTGCATGGACGTGAGGATGACGGGGACCGAGGTGCAGTCGCCTGTCCCCTCCATCGCCGCCCGCGCCTGGGCCACTTTGCGGCGGACCTCGGTCTTCAAGTCGGACCACTTTTTCTTCACCTCGGCCAGCTCCCGCTGACAAGTTGTCACGGCGTTGACCCGCTTTAGGATCTCTACCCACGCGTTGTTTTTCGTTATATGTGTGACTCCAGCATTGAAGTGGTTAACCAGTATGTGCTTTTGTTTCTCCATTTCCTCCACTATAATTTCAACTTCCCTCTCTGAGAAATTCATTTTTCTCTTCTTCGCCTGCGATGCCATTTTATTAGAAATCGCCCGTTTTAAAAAACCCAAAATGTGCGTAGTATACGTAAAAATAGTAGGTTTTTCTTAATAGGACTGCGCAACGGAATGGCTTCCAGAATCGACTTCTTCCTCCTCCGAACAACGCTTACGTCCGTAATGGCCGAAGTACCACCTTTTTAGGAAATCTGTGTTTCCATTGGTCGGTTTTCGCCCAGCTGCTTAAAATGTCGTTGTTGCCATTCGCTGAAATAAATATCACTCATGTACAACGTAGGCATCGTAGTGGCAGATGTGCTCTGGGACGAATAGCCGGTGGGATTTAGCGCTAATGGTTTCGTGCTGTGTATGCTTATATTCGGTAAAAATACATGTGTGTTTAACATGCATAATGCATCGAAGAGTTACGTGAGACCCATAAAAAGAAATGGTATTCCCTTATGTGGTTATCGCTTTGTGGGGACGATGCTTTGTGTTACTCTGCATGGGTCCGTAACTGACCACTGACGCCAATCACAGATATGTACATTTGTATTTAAGTGGCCAGTTTGTTTGTTTATTTATTTATTTATTTAGAGAAATCTACAGTTTCTTGTTCTTTGTAAGTGTAAGAAAATAACTGTCACTTGGCACTTTCGGGACCAGTCTTTGTTTACTGAATAATGCCCTATCAGTATGTGTAAAATATATTTTAGATAATGTTTATTTGAATGATAGGCGTTTACTTGCTTTATTCGTCTTTTGTTTGTGTCTTGTCTGCTGGAACATTTTCCAAAATGCCGTTGCATGTTTGCAATGTAAAAAGCATGCAAAAAGCATTTCACAATGCACTGGAGTCAAACCCTCAAGTTATTTGCCGATTTGTGCTGGTGTGGTATATTTTCATATATTATGAACTTTCAGTATGTCAACAAAGATAAAAGACAAAATGTTAAAAAAACGAACTACTTCGTGTTTTCTTCCAGATGAAGTTTTATACATCTGCGCTGCTTAAATATTTCGCGGGTACAAATGTGTTACGCAGCAGCACAATGGCCACGCTAGGGGGAGCGAGAACACACTAAATGCGATGGTATTAAGTGACTTCGAGGAAAAAGGATAGTTAAAAATATATGCTATATATTACTTTTCTGTTTACGGTCACTGTATTGTTTGGTTTCAGACTTTAATACTTGTCTGGCCTTTTCAACCCAGTCTCTTATGGCTCAAACCATTTTATTTTTTGTAAAATGCGTTATAGAGTGTTACCAAGGTAGACAGGACCAGTGTTCCTGCTGGCTATATGAGAAAGTGGACATTTGAGACCTCAGTGCCATTGAAAATCTCTGAACATAATTGTATAAACTGAACTCATCTGTGCGTCCCCTGAAAGTGAAGTGACTTATGCTGGGCTGGAAAGGATGGAAATGTTAGCAAAATGGTGTGTGGCTCTGTGTTACGATTGAATCTGGTGTGAATTTTAAAGGGGAGTTTTGGGCTGACAGTTAAACATTCAATGTGTTGATTTATCTGCCAATTGCACAAGTACATTGAGCTGCTACTTTTGACATTTTTCACTCTGCTCTTATTTGAGATGCATGCAAACAGATGTGCGTGAAGCTTGCGGCTCAGGGGACAGGGTCAGCAATTATCCAATGCCACGGGGGGGTGAAGGACCAATCAGAGCTACAGGGCCCTAACCAGGTGAGCCACACACCATTACCTGATTCTGGACCTGTACAGCCTTCGATGGGTGTCTACAGTGCTAATATTTCTGGGAACAAGAGGCCTTGGGGGTGAATCTACAAGTGTAAAGACTGACTGCTGCTTCTGTCACTTCTATCCTAATTTTACCACGTTATGCCATGAGCCTTTTTGGGTGGCTGTCGGGGACCTTTCCTGAGTGTCGTGTTGACCCAGTGTCACAGAATATTTTTGGGGGGGGGGACTGAAATCGCCACAATTAGCACAGAATCCGTAATGACATAACAGGGGTGGGGTTTGCTGCGTTATGCTGTCTCTGGACGTTCCAAAGGTCACCAGGCAGCAGACGTCCTGTTCTCTGGAACTCATTGCAGGGCCCGCTGTTTTGTCAGCCGCGCGCATTTGCCTGGGAGTCGTTGAATCTGACAGTGTTGTGTAGGAGCAGATCGTGAATCACAATGTTGTTGTTCAGGGGATCGACGAGAAGGATGGGATTGTGCCCCAGGAGCTGAAGTCCATCCTACGCGGATGTCATGTTCCTCAGGAAGGTCACAGCCCCACGCGGAAGGTTCTGCTGTAAAACTTCGATTCTTATCTCTGTGTGTTTGTCTTATCAGAGAGGAATCTAGGACATTCAGGACTAAGACATGCACCTACAAATCACAGTATTATCTTTTAGTGTCCATATCAAGCAGATTTTAAATAATTATGCATCAAAGCTAAAAGCAAATAAAAATTTAAAAAATCAGAAGCTTGATAATGTTGTCAATTACATACAATGAATGATGATGATTGTATGTTTGCTGACAAGCATCATAAGTGAGATGGTAAAATAAGCTGACCAGAGTGAATCATGTGCAATAAGACTCTTATTATGATTTTCTGGTGGTTTTATTAAGGGTAATTCAGCAGAATCCTCCTTTGGGTTTGGACTCCACATCAAAGCCACCCTACTGCAGTGGACAAACCTCCTGGAAAATATGTATCCCTGAGTCATACGATTCTCCTCAATGTCCTGACAACAGATTAAAGGAATTAAAGCAAGTAATACAAATGGTGCCTGTTTCAGTGTCTCTTTTGTGTCCATTGATTCAGCATTAACCTTTCACTACATATTAGTAACTAGTGGCGCACTTCACTGGAAGGTCATGTTCTATTATTGCCCAAGAACAATTTACAAAGAACAAGTTGTGAAAGTGATTATCATCTCAATCACTGGAGCAGCAGACTCTAACCCTTGAGCAATGCCCCCGATGGGTCCATATACATTTTCGGGTAATCGGGTAAAGCTTTAGCAGGTGCTGAACAAGGTGCAGAATTCAGCAGTTCTGACCCAGTGAAGGATATATCCCCCTCCAGCGAGATGTGTTTATGTTTTGAATTCCTTTCTGCTTACATGCTGCACTGCAAGAAATGAGAAAAGCAAATATTAGGGTGAAGTTCCATTCTGGTCAGACCGGCAGCTACCATGATGGCTGTGGATGCCTGATCAGAGGAGACCAGCCTTTCTGGGCGCCAGGTGCTTTACAAACACGAAACCCTAAACCCAACACGAGCCCTTCCGTTCCAGCCAGTCCTGACATTTTTGAATGATTATGACTGCACATATTGTTTGAATACATAAATGAGTAATGTAAAGGTCTAAAGGATTCCGCTGTTGTTCTCTAGTACAAATTGACAAAAACTGTCATGCTGTACTTTATAATTTATTTAAAGTAATTCAAAATATGCATTGGTGATAGAAGCATTGAATGGGCAACACAAAAACTGGTATATTATGTAAGGTGCTTTCATGCCTAGAGGCCTCAGCGGGTAACGCAGGAAGACAGTAATGAATCAGAATGGTTCCATAAATGAAAAAGCAAGCAGAAGGGTCACATGTGCAGTTCAAAATATACACTTGTGCGTAGAAGGGGGACAGCTGAAGTAACAGGATAATACAAGTAGCACATAGAAGGTGCCTCTTAAAATCTCCCTGCTGGCCCCCTCTGGTCTTAACTTAGTTCCTGGCACCAGATGCAGTCTGGGATCACATGGTGAAAAAGGATATTGGATGTGCTGCGCTTTGCTGCCTGTGGTACAGAGGAACTGTTATGGAGTGCAGGATTGTTGTACGGAGGTGCAATTTGACTCAGTTATGATGTCATGCATGCATCCATATCTTTTGCTGTGTGGGTTCCTGGTGAATTATGACATCATGACATGAAATGATATTACATGCTAATAGTTATCCTGTTCAGGCTTCTTAACAATGAAGTGTCTGAAAACTGCCCACGTTTTGTCCTCATATCAAATAAAGTTTTCAAGTACTGAGGGGGTGACAGGGGGCTTTGTGATGCTTATTGTACCATTACTCTTTCATGTAGCGTTGCGGAAAATAAATAGAACTATATCATTTTTTTCTGGTCGGTTGGTGATGAACGTCCCCTAGACTTTGAGTTCTGGTTTGTCGGACCTGAAGCACAAACAGATCTGCTAAGCTTGGAAGTCAACAAGCATGAAAAAATTAGGGGAAAGGCTAAGAAAGTAAATGGATATAGTGTTTTTTTTTCTGCATCACCTGTTACTTATTATATTTCAAGGTTTTTACTTTGTCTGTTTCTGGACAGGGATCAAAACTTGCTCTGGGGAAGGGGGGGTGGGGGTCCAGTGAGTGCACTTTGGCGTGGTGATGTACCCTGAGACCAGGGTGCTGTTGTGTATATAACCCGCATGTCCTGTGTAGCACCATGCCCTACAACTCATGTTGTCGTGCATGTTTAGATATGCGCTGACGCAGACAGAACTAATTGGTTAATGATAAATTTCCATGACTGAAAGAGGTGACATCTGAAGGGGAAAAAACAGCGAATTCTTCTGGTTAAGGTCCATTATGTGCTGCTGGTAATGTGAGTTACGTGAGTTATGATTTGTTTGCATTTCTCGACCCAGGCCTCGGGGTCCTCAGACAGTCCACATTTTTGCTTCCCCCCCACTCCTAGCACACCTGAACCAAAGAATCAAATGAACAAGGACACGAGTACCTGGTACAGGTGTGCTCAGTTATGGGAGGGGCTCACTGAGTACTGGGTCAAGAAACACTGCTTTAAATCATTCAGAACAACTTTTGTTTGTGTAAACCCCAAAGGTACCTTAATGATATAGTTTAGTGTGACCGACTTGTACTGAATAAGTGGTTGGAAGATGTCTGTTTGGACAAATAGTGTGATTACTGCAATT
>JAABNY020000039.1:3800906-3812372 GCA_015164015.2 Brevimyrus niger
CAAAACTGTCTTGGCATGGTACAGTGTCAGACTGAAAATGTACTTGTAGGCGCCAGCAATAAGACTCCGATCCTGTGCATTGCAAGAATCTGGGTACCTGACTGATACTCTAGGCAGTTGCAGTCCTCATCCCCCTTACACTACTCTGTGCAAATTATTACTTCATTTTCCCCTCCCTAGAAAACCGAGAAAGCTGCTGATCTTGATGGACAACTGGACTTTGAAGAACTTGTTCAGTACCTTCGAGGCCATGAGAAGGAGCTGAAACTCGTTCTGAAGAGTCTGGACAAGAAAAGCCATGGTAGGAACACCATGAGAGGAGGCCATTCAGCCCATCAGCCTTGTTTTTTGGGGGGGGGGTACCTCTCCTTAACCTAATGATCCTCACTGACCATGTTGTGTGGGGGACTGTGTACCTGTGATCTCACTGCCCACCTCTTTTGAAGGTCACATTGGCTCCCAGGAGGTCATGCAGTCTCTCCAGGACCTCGGAGTACGCGTTTCCCAGCAGCAGGCCGAGAAGATACTGAAGAGGTGAGCCTGAAGAAAGATCTAGACCTACTCTATATACTCCTTACTGCTCCGGTGCAGCATATGTTTCATAAAGCTTAAATTTGGGGAGAGGGGTTTAAATGCCACCCGAACCCATGACATGTGCCTTACCTGAACACTTTGTCGCTGCGCTGTTTACGGTGGCAACACCCTGCGGTCGACCAAGGATGACTGCCGGGACTGTGGAGATCAGCTGTTCATCTGTTCTTCTCGCCTCTTTCTGCATAGCATGGATAACAAAGGCACAATGACGATCGACTGGAGTGAATGGAGTACCTCCTCTGTGCAGGCTGTGGACAGCGTGCCTGAGATCATCCTCTACTGGAAACACTCCACAGTAAGAGGCCCTGCATCAGCAAAGAGGGGTGTGGGGTGCAGTGATTCCTGGGGAGTTCAGCACCATAGTACTCTTAGCTGTTAGTGTTGTTAGTCGTTACTGCAGAGCCAGGAAAGTAAGTGTGCTCTGTATTTGTTAATCTAATTATTTTTGTCATGTGGGACTTGGTACTGTATTAAGACTACTTGGGTCAAATACTGTGCCTCTTGCATGCTTGAAGGAAAGTTAAAAGTAACTCCCTCCTGAGATGGGCTGATCTGGGATTAGAGTGCACCTTGAATTGTGCCTTCTGCCCATCACTCCATCTATGAAAAAAGCAAAGAGCTGCAGTGATAACTGTTAGTTCCCTGGCCAGAGGGAGGGGCTGGCAACAGCGAGGGAACATTTTACTCTTAAATCATGAGGCCCCTGCTCTTATCTGCCTCTGACAGCTTGCCAGTGTCACATGAGTAGGCAGGGTAAATTTCAGCAGAAAGCCCCTCCCCCTTATCATAGGAAGGTCACGGGGTCGTGTCACTGCCCGACCCCATTTAGTGTTGTATAATTTGCTCGGTGACTAATGAGGCCGTGCCCTTTGACGGCAGGCTTGGCCGTCTGCTTAGATTTCGCAAGCTCTGCATTCGGGCCCTCTGTGGTTTTGGAGCAATGTAATGCGCCCGGAAAATGTATCCAGACATCTGCAGCCGGCACAGGTCTAGTCACGTGTGACTTTGTGTTCTAGCCTTCTGTTTGCTGCAGTTCTGTTACACATACGTACTGCGTTTGGGGCTTTTTCTTTTGTTTCGGGGATTTTGCTCACTTCACTCCTCTACTTCCTCCTAGATATTCGACATCGGCGAGAACCTGATGGTGCCGGATGAGTTCACGGTGGAGGAAAGGATGATGGGGATGTGGTGGCGCCAGCTGGTGGCCGGGGGGGGAGCTGGTGCGGTCTCTCGAACCTGCACCGCCCCCCTCGACCGTCTCAAAGTCCTCATGCAGGTGAGCTTCCACACTCTGTACCGATAACCGCCTGCCCTCCACATCACCCTCTCGTCATGCTTTTAGAAAGTCGGCGTGGTGCGGTTCCCCTGATGCAATAGAAATTGCCCAAGAGCCATAAATGACTTTCAAACCAAAAAAAATAATTCATTAACAAGTAGACTAACCAATGGGAGAACTGGAGGTGCAGCACACCTTCCCAGATATCTGATTGGACCTTGGCTCGAGGCCAGTCTGACGTCAGTCTCCGCTGGCCGTAGCCGGTCGGTTCCTGCTCTGGCTCGCGCGTGTGGACTCTGGCTAAAGCGTTTTTTTTTTTTTTTTTTTTTTTTTTCCTTGCAATTCTTCTCTGACCTTTACCTTTGTGCCTCAATTTTGAAAGACTGCCATGCCTGCTGACCTTTGTCTAGCTGTGAGAGCCTGGTGCTGGCACAGTTTAGATCAGAGTCCTGTTCCTGGTCAGACTGCCTGTGTGCGGAACCCCTGCAGCAGCTGATGTTTGGATCCCTGCCTAGATGGTAGCTCTAACTGTTCCTGTTTCCCTGGATTTCAGGTCCATGGATGCCGGAGCAACAACCTGTGCATCATAGGGGGGCTGACTCAGATGGTCCGAGAAGGTGGGATGCGGTCTCTGTGGCGGGGCAACGGCGTCAATGTCCTCAAGATCGCGCCCGAGTCAGCCATCAAGTTCATGGCTTACGAGCAGGTGTGAAGTCGTACCGATCGCTCGGCACAAGGTCCAGCTGTGATCTTTGTCCCGAGTTCTTTTCTCTAAATTCTCTCTCCTTCCTACAGATCAAACGCTTGATGGGAAGCGACCGGCAGTCGATCGGGATCTCGGAGCGGTTTGTTGCCGGCTCTCTGGCCGGTGTCATCGCCCAGAGCAGCATCTACCCTATGGAGGTTCTGAAGACTCGTCTGGCCCTCAGAAGAAGCGGCCAGTACTCCGGCATCGCCGACTGCGCCAAGCACATCTTCCGGAGGGAGGGCGTGGCCGCGTTTTACAAGGGCTACATCCCTAACATGCTGGGCATCATCCCCTACGCTGGCATCGACCTGGCCGTGTACGAGGTGAGCGATTGGCTCCTAGCTACCCCCCCCCGCTCATCGCACCCCACCCCCCCCCCCCCCCCCCCTCGCCCATTTATTGCACTGATCATGCCCCCTTCCTCCTCTGAAGACCCTAAAGAACTCCTGGCTACAGCGTTATGCCCAGGACAGCTCGGACCCCGGCGTCTTCGTCCTGCTCGCTTGCGGAACCATCTCCAGCACGTGTGGCCAGCTGGCCAGCTATCCGTTGGCACTGGTCCGGACGCGCATGCAGGCACAGGGTGAGCCTGGGGACCCGTGACCCGGTGCTCCGTCTCCGGCTGGGCTTTGTGCTGTTTGGTGGGATGTGCTACCCTTGCATGATTTGCTTCTAATTTCCTCTGGTTTTTATCTTTCCATTTCAGCCACGTCAGAGGGCGGCCCTAACCCTAACCCTCGCATGACCATGACCGGTCTCTTTCGAAACATCCTCAGCACCGAGGGCCCCTCTGGCCTCTACCGAGGCCTGACCCCCAACTTCATGAAGGTCATTCCTGCCGTCAGCATCAGCTACGTGGTCTATGAGCACCTGAAGGCAACCCTCGGTGTACAGTCGCGGTGAGGCCGGCGCCACCTGCTGGGCACTGGCGGTGAAGGCTGCTGGGAGGACTGAGGGATCCTGGGAGGGTCTAGGGTTTGTGTGGACACTTCATTCTGTGAATGCCGGGAAGATGAAGAAGATGCAGCTCAATGCTAAATAGACTGAAAGCTGCTGATGCTGTGAGTGGAGGGACAAGGCGTCCGGTTTCTCTGTCATCGTCCTTGTGGTGGTTTAACTGCTCACTGGTTTGGGGGCGGTGCCTCATTTTAAGGGCTGCAGCTGTCATCATTTTTGACAGGATAATTAATAAGCTTCTAACAGGCAGTTATTGAGACATTTCTGCCTTTTTCATGAAAGGTGAGCAAACGCTGACTTAAACTGGGACCAGACTGGTATCCGTTTTTCTGCGCAGTGCTGGGCTTCTGACTAAAACTGATGTCCAAAGCACTGTTTAGTGTTCCAGTGTGTGTTCTGTGGTTGTCTTTCTCGTTTTGTTTTAATCTTCCATCATTTAAAATGTATTTATTGTTTCCCTCCAAGGGAAAGTGGTCTAATTCTATGACTGAATTAACTTAGTCTCTCAATCGTTTACATGGGTGTTTGTGGTGAGTACTTCTGCCTTTAACTGAGTACTCAGCCACTGCATGTACAACCAAGTCTTTTTTTTTTTTCTCCTCCCATATCAGACCCAATCTTCCAAGACAGGGAAAATATGTTATTTTTTTCTAATTGGCTGTTTACAGGCTAATTTCACAGGTGTTGAAATCAACTTTGCTGTTCTTAATGACTTCTATGCTTCACTGAGATTTATTGTGCCTCACAGGACGTTATACACTGGTAAAATGGAATGCTATGTTTGGCTTTAATTTTAAAGGTTATGTATAATTTAACAACATATCTGGTAGTTTCACTGATGCTTCCATTGTATTGCAAGTTAAACTTTTTATAATTTTTACTTGGTTTCTGGGTCAAGTCATGCAATGGATGTGGGGGCTTTGTACAGTATTTTATTTAAATCCCACGGTATCCAGAGAGGACGTGGGTTCCTGATGTCACTCACCCAGCTGTGAAACTGCACCTTTGAACCACTGAATGTCACCCTGTTGTGACCTGGTGTTCTCTGCGTATTTCCACACAGCCATAAGAGGCTTCTGATTGTATGACACGCATGTTTTATGATTCTGAAACACGTTTTTTGCACTTTAATCTCAAACGAAAATGAGGCGGCTTTAGAAACTTTGGAATATATCTGTAACCTCCCTCAGAAATGAAAGCTGCCTTATTCTTGTTTGTCCTACGCTGTGTGGAGAGACAAACGAGAATTCCACTATGATGGATAGTCAGTCAATAACTGGGAATGTGTTTAACTACCTTGTGAATTGATTCTCAATGTCTCCTCCCCCAGAGACGTCAATTGCTTCTCTACCTCTCCCTTCACCATGAATTTGTACTTGGGCCATGTTGTAAACTTCATAATTAAGTTTTCCATCGGTTTAGAAGTTGGTCTGTCTTGAGCATTAAATCCAGTTGTATGGAAGCTGTACTTTTAATGATGTATGAAGACTGAGATGCTGTTTTTTAATGTAAGTAAAGGAATGAATGGCATGCAAATAAATATTTATGGTTCTTAAATAAAAATGAATTTGCACAACTATCCAAGTTTGATTTGTCAGGTATGTTACAGGGAACATGGTGACATTTTTATAGTAGAGTTCCAAAGTAGGCCACGCGGGATAGGACGGCGGAGGTGCCACGCGAGATAAGACGGTCTAGGACGGGGGTGGTCAATGACCCGCAAAGGTCCGCGTGTATGAGTTTTTGCTGCAACTCCCTAATTAGATTACTAATTGGAGGACTAATTGGCTGAAGGGTCCTCACACCTGGGTTTGAACAGCTGGCCTACAGGTTATCCCAAAAACCTGCATACACACCGGCCCATTGCGGATAAGATTGGCTAACTCTGGTCCAGGGCAAACGTGCGTTTCCTCTAGGTACTCCGGTTTTCTCATACAGTCCAAAGGCTCACAGTCACCATACAGGGAGTAAGTGTAGCCCGGCCATATGCTCTATTATGCCTGCATAAGCGATTAGGAAAATGGATGTAAAGCTTAACATTGACATGCTACTCGCTCACGTACTGTAATTCCACGCATGTGCAAGCTATGAATCGATTTTACGTTACAATTACTGGAGTAAATCAGAAAGACGGGAGTGCGGATCAAAGACAATATAATAAAAGACTGTAACAAAGCTTTGCTGAAATCGCTTATTTCGCTTTTCTACTCGTGATAATTGAAGCAGAGACCTCTATTTTCATGCGACTGAATTTGGGGTTTATTTGTGAAACTGCGTGTTTGGGATTCCCACGGCCGGGTCTGGGGAAACGGATAAAGCGTTTCACTTTAGCTGATTACATAAAATACAAACATCTCGCGTAAAACCCAGCAAAACCACAACCAAGTCAACGCGGAAATTGATTAATTCAAATAATCCGTATTTGATTTGGTTCCTAAAAGAAATGCGTCTGAAACCTGCGTCGCATCACCTTTACACTGAGCTATATATAAAAATGTAGTTGACAGTTTCACCAATGTTATCCATATTATGCCTACAACCACGTTTATTTAAATATGGTAAGGAGTGAATAAAGCCGTACTCCGTCAGATCTCGTGATCCAGCTCCAAAACCAGATCTGCAGCGCTTTCGCGACTCGCTCTTCAGGCGCAAATACTTTCACGTAATGGCGGAAGCGTCCGAAAAGCCAGCGCGGAACAGGGAAGTGCAACTAAAGAAACTCGGTGCCCGATCGCAAAAAGACGAGCTTATATATGCAGATAAAGGCTACGGGCACCGTTACTCACTGCTCATTTATTTCTGTGACGGGGGACAGAGGAGGCTGCATAATAATCACCTGATGGCGTGCTGCATACTCTCCGTTTCGGCTTTATAGTTAACATATTTCTAAGTACAAGTCAGAGTGGTTATGTAGTAACCAGTTTACTGGACATGGTGTTTTGCTTCGCCGAGGTGCGATTCTTGCTCATGAACGCCGCGGTGGTTAAAAATTTGCTCAGCACCGGCGTCCTGGTCCGGGCAGCGCACATTACACTGACATGGCTCACAACGATGGTCCTCTTCCTCCAGGACACTGGTGAGTGAAACAGCTGCTTTTTCCGAGGGAATTGTTGATGCATAGTTTGGGTGGTTTTCTTTTGGCGTACTGTAAAAATTGCTTTTTGTTATACCAAGTACATTCCTGCAATACAAGTCACACTTGCGATGTTGGTTGTAGCGCTTACAAGTTGTGGGATTAGATTCCCAGGGAAACTGATTTCAGGTTTGGACGGGATTTAGTTTAGTACCACTAGTTCTCATCGTAATGAATGAGTACGTGTGTGAAGATTAGGTAGAAGTAGTACTCGCGACTAAGTAAATCAGACCCTGTCTTTTAACAATGGCTGTTGTCTACAGCCACGCCTCAGTAATACTACTGAATCTAATGGTTAGAGAGATAATGATCTAATGAGAGTCTAATCAAACCAAGTATCAGTGCAGCTGGGAGCCGAGTGTCGAGTAAGGGGATTATCTCGAGGGGTTTATGGTTAGGGTGAGGGTAGCATAAGTTATAAACATCTCCCACATTGCGCCTCCTACCGGACATTCGGCTCCTGGCGGCAGCAACATGCGTCTCGATCAAACAGCCCACCCGAAGCCAAAGCCCGCCGAACTTCCAATCCACTATATGCTCACAGGGGTGGTGACGTATTTCCGGTAAAGTCTCGGTCAGCTTAATCACTTCCGCTACCCATACGTTTGATAGATGGATGATTAAATTAAATAGTCTTTATTGTCTTTTGAACAGGCGCAGGGCAGTACAAGTACCTTGGAATTCTTGTGTGTAGCTCACAGAGTTAGCTTTCAGGATAGTAAGGGAAAGTAAGAAGTGAAAAAAAAGTAATACAAATAAAAAAATACACCCTAAAAAGAAAGGACTCTAGATTATTTGTGTAGAGGATTGGGGGTGGTAGAGGTAGTAAGGTTTGATGAGTCTAGAACCTGATGTGCGGAAGTATAATATTAAATGTCAATGTTATGCGTTTGAGGGTGTGATTTCTGATCATGACTGGGAAGAGCTATTGTGGAACTGTCTTGTGCATAGTGATTCACTGGCCTATGAAATCTCAAACTGTGACCAGATTCCCTGCGTATGGACAGGGATGTGCTGGGCGGCAGTGATCTCTAAGGATTTGTTGTGCCTTTTTTCTCCAGTGCAGTTACTGCATGTTTGGCATAAATGTCACAGAAAAATAAGTTTAAGTTTACCGTAACCTTAAGAGCATATTAATGTCACAGCAGCTGAATATGGAGTGGATTTTGCGCCACCTTGAAATGCGAACATGACTCAGGCAAGCGGGGGAAAACAATCGACACGACGGCGTATCGTCTTACAGCCTGCAGCACGCAAAAGCCATGCGCAGTGCACAAGAGGCAGTGCTTTTCAGTGAGTGTCACTAAGAGAACGGAACGCAATGAAAAGCAAAACCATCATTTCATTGGTTTGCATCTTGTTCAAGTAACTTCCAGAAAAACAATTGGAAGGGATCACATTACACGCAATTTAACAATGACAATGGACCACATCACGCCGCCGAAATGCAATGGCCATCTTTGCTGTGCTGCATCAGCTCGTTTTTGAAAAGGACATGCTGAGATCGAGCCACCAGGAAATGTAATCGCTGTCCAATCACAGCGGGAGGCGTGGTCACCAAAAGCAGACTGCGGGAGTCACTCAGCATCTGATTGATGAGGTGACCGGCGTCGCACAACAGGCTACGACCACGGCCACTGTACCCCAGCGTACACGAACGGCTGCCTGACTCAGAAAGCGGAACAGGGGGTGCATATAGCAGATTACATACCCCCCTCGGTGGCACCAGCTGCAACTTCAGGGGTCCTACAGTCCACCACAATCGTATTTCCCCCCCCAGGGAGGCCGCTATAGCAACCACAACATGAAGGACCTATTAAAAAAAATATATATATATTCCCATTCCCGAGACTGGCACGCTACGACTCTATACGCTACATTAATATTTGCTTTTCTGTCACATCACATAACATACAGTGTGATTCTTTTTCCGTCCTGGCAGATTTGCGGAGGCAGGAGCAGAGCGGCGACTTGCTGGAGCCTGGCCTCTTCCTCCTGCTGGTGCTTCTGTCGGTGCTGCTGTACCTGGGGGTGTCGCTCATGGACCCGGGGTTCGTGCGCTCCGACGCCGGGCCGGAGGTCAGTGGCTGCCGGCGGCGTTTCCGCATTTCGCCGTGGCCTGGCGGCGGCGCTGATCCGCCTTTGGCTGCCGTTTCAGCTCTCCGCCGGATTGTCTGAGGAGCTGCAGCGCATGCTTCCGCAGCCCTGCAGGCGGCGCTGTGGTCGCTGTCTGCTGCAGGTACGGGCGTGGCTGGGTGGGGAGGGGCCTAGCAGGGTCCTTCAGGCAGGTTTCTGAGTGCTGGGTGTCAGTGACCCTCAGGGAACCTCCCGCTTTAATAACACCGTTCGCGTTTCAAGTCGACCGAAAATAAAACTCCAAGCATATTAACCCTGAAGTATCTTAGCAACAGTAATTTCATGTTTCATGTATTTTTTTACCTTGTCCTTTTTATGGCTATTGTTAGGCATTTTTAAAATCAATATACAATCTTTACTTGGTATATTTCTCAGGGTTTAAATATATTGTTTTTCTTTAAACATGCACGTGCCGCCGTCCCTGTTCACGCCCCCCGACTCGAGCAGCAGCCAATGAGGTCCCGGCACTGTCAGACATGCCGCTACTGCGTGCGGCGCTTTGACCATCACTGTCCTTGGATCGAAAACTGCGTCGGCGAGAGGAACCATCGCTGGTTCGTCCTCTACCTGGGGGTGCAGCTCCTGGTGCTGCTTTGGGGCCTCCGAGTGGCCTGGTGAGTGGGGGTCTCTCGGCTGAAATTGTTCTGTGAGTGGAGGGGGGGAGGGGGTGCGTTTACTACTGGCTTATGTCCGTCTTTCACATATGGTGAGATGATGGTTGGTTTTGTGTTTTTCTTGTGGTGCGGGGGGGGGGGAAGAGGAGAAAGCGTTTTTTGCTGAAAAATAGAGGTACTGGGAGTTAAGCAGCGTGTTCCTCCATGTGGTTTAGTCGTAAACACACTGGCACTGGACCCGTCACTTTGGTCATCAGCCGGTTTCTCTGACTGAACCCAGTTTTGGTGGATCAGGTCTGGGTTTGTTCCTGCGCCCGCCTGGGGACAGTGGCTGGAGCAGAACGGCCTGCTGATGCTGGCATCCTCTGTGACGGCCGTCTTCTCCGTGGTGGTGGTTCTGCTGCTGGGCTCCCACCTCTACCTGATCTCCCTCAACAGCACCACCTGGGAGTTCATGTCGCGCCACCGCATCTCCTACCTCAAGCACCGCGGCGACGAGAACCCCTTCGACCGCGGAATCCTCCGGAACCTGTGGGAGTTCTTCTGTGTACGCCGTGTGATTGCCTGGGAGGAGGTTTATGCCAAAGTCAGTGCCAGCCCGGCCTAGACCCCCCTCAGAAAGACCTCCCCACTTGTCTCTTACTGTCTCTACTGAGGCTAGACCCTGGGACATTGTGGTGGGACGATGGGGGGAGCTCCGTCTTCCGTCTCACCATCATCTTACTTTGGAGAACATGAACTTCACCATGTCACCGTAGTAAGGCCTGCTGTACTGACAGGGGTTAGCTTTGCTATGGTGTTTGGAAGTAAAGGTGGTCATGTACCCAAAACCAAGTAGAGAAACCTTGCTCAGTTACGTGATGAGGCCATTTTAAGGAGAGAGATGGCTAATTTGCTTAGTACTTCTAACCATCTACAGTTTAAATCCTGGCATCATGAGTTGTTTTAAAGACAAGGAGGCCTTACCCCAGGAAATTCCAACGCGTGGTTTTCTGTTCACGTAGCTGTATTTTCAGTAATTATAGCATAGAGGCATAAAGAAGCAGAGTTGTGTATGAATGTCCGGCATGTTACGTACTTCAGTCTGTACCTTATGGCCTGAATGGCATTTGTAACCTTTAAAGGGATTTTAAAGACATTTTCACCCCTCAGTAACTCTGACCACATAGACTGAGATTCATTCCAACAGTCTGGCCCTTTTCTGGATAAAATACTGTTTTCAGGATCACACTTGTGCTCTAAGAGTTAACTCTGTGTTAAATACTCAATTGTCTGAGTTATTAGAATTTTATTGTTTTTAAAATTACTTTTTTTACTAGCAAAATAAATTGTAACTCCTTCCCCCTGTGTTTACAAGCATTTTTAATCTCAGTAGACTCGCCACTCCCAAAGTGAGAAGCTTTATTAATGGACACAGGATTCAGGTCTGAGCTATGGATCATTCATCATGTCATCATCGTGATCAGATTTAGAGAGTCTCTCTGCCTTCCCTTCCCCTATAAATTGTTGTAGTAGGAAACCACATGCATTCATTACACAGTCAGCAGCTGTCAGTGATGTGCAAAAGTAAATCATGCCGCCAGACTTCCGCGGCGGGCCGGTCCGGGCGTCTGCGTTTCCAGTGTGATGGGGGTGACGGCCTTCATGGCAGGACGCTCAGGAATACAGGCAGTGTCCAGCGCTCCATCCGTCCTCCCCTTCACGGGCTGCGAGGGCCAGTGGAAAGGCGTCTGCAGGCCCATACGCGGCACATGGCCGCCGCCTCCATCTCAAAGGATCCCGTGTCTGCATGGTGTCCAATCCACGGGCACGACTTAGCTTTGTGATAGAGGCACTTCTTAATTCAATCGGATCCCCACCCTTAACTAACGCTTCACTTAAATATAATATAGAATTCTGATATATAATATACATATATATACACACACACAGATACAGTACATACATATCAAGGTATAAACTGATGCTAATTGGTATTCTGCAGTGGCCAGTTCCCTCTGTAGGGAAA
>JAABNY020000039.1:3821333-3831593 GCA_015164015.2 Brevimyrus niger
CAGCATGGGGTCTGCCGCCCCCGCTGCCCGGGGGCCGCGCGGTGCTGCCGCAGGATTCCGCACACTCCGAGCACTTCCCCCGCGCCCTGCGCCCCTGCCAGCATTACACCCCCTCCCGGCCCGCGCTGGACGGCTCGTCCCCCTTCCCGCCCTGGCTGTTGCTGCTGCGCCCCGACAGGCCCGTTAGCACCTTCAGGGACTTGCTGTCGGAGGGGCTTCCTGGCGCCGTGGACACGCCGCTTACTCGGTTACGGCCCGGGACGTTTTCCAGCAGGTCCTGACAGCCCAGGAGGCGCACCTCAAGCCTGCCTGCGGAGGAACATCCCAGGGGGTAATGCTGAGGAACCGGGTACCATCACGCCGAACAGATCACGCCCCTTTAACACGAGGATCCCTACAAAACCCCAGCAGAACCGGGACAGGAGAGCTACTCTCACCGGTGAGGGAGGCGGGCTTGAGGAAGGAAGAGGAGGAGGAAAGGCGAGCCCGCTGGAATGCCACAGACGGGGAGGGGCCCATGGAGAGCTCCTCCTTGATAGTGGAGCGCTGGGGGTGTTCCGGGGGAAGCTCGCTCAGGCGCTGCTCCAGGGAGGCGCGCAGCAGGTCCAGCTTCTGGGAGGACTCGTGCAGCCGGCCCTGGGCCTAGGGAGTTGAGAGGAAAACGCGTAACCGCATGCTCACCAATGGGATGCACCTGCGCATGCATACTGCCAGCCAATGAGATGCACCTGCGCATGCATACTGCCAGCCAATGGGATGCACTGATCCGTGAGGTGGGTTAGACAAGGGGGGGGGGGCAGTTTAGACTGGCCCCGGCCCGCTGCTCACCTCGGCCAGTACCCTGCGCTCCTGCAGGCCACGCCCCCCCCCGGCCCCGCCCCCGGCCCGCTGCTCACCTCGGCCAGTACCCTGCGCTCCTGCAGGCGACGCCCCCCCAGCTGCTTCACCACGTTCTTGGCACCCTCGGCTACAGCAGCCTCGATGCGGAGGTGATGCCGCAGCTCGGCGATCCGCAGCTCCGGAGGACTGCCCGGGTGCTGGGGGCCTCCTGCCAGGACACAAAGTACAGATACAGCGGCGACCGTGGGGGGGGGATTGGCAGCAGACTGTCACGCATGTGCTTTTAGCAGCCTAAACATAAACACCCAAGCTAACAAAACATATATCAGCATGTTAGTGAATGACCCCCACTATGCTGTCAGCTGAGATCTGGCTTGTAGGATGGGAGGTGGGGGGGGTGGATGGGAGGTGGGGGGGGTCCCAGGCTGTCACCTCCCGAGTCGCTGGTCTTCAGCCCCTGCTCTCCTGCCTGCGTCACCTTCAGGATCTGCATGCGAATCAGCTCAATCTTCGTGCGGCTGTCCTGCAGCATCTGCTGGGCCGTCGACAGCATCTTCCGGTCCTGGAGTGGGGGGGCCGTGGGTAGGGGGACCGTCGGCATTAGCGTGGGTACGAGGGAGCCCCCCCCCCCCGCCCCGTATCGTCCTTATCGACTGAGTTTTCTCTCCCAGATGCTCCCGGCAACAACAGAGCCCGTCGGGCAAACGAACGCCGCGGCGATAAATACCTGGGAGGCGCGATCAGGCCAGCAGGGGGGGCCGCATGTCAGGCTGAGAGGCGTCGGCCGGTCCCGTCTACGCGCTGCAGGACTGACGCCTCATCGCCCCGAGCAGCACAGCCGCCTGCTCTCATCATCACCTTCGCTACCCTTGAAGCCGGATCTGTGGCCAGCAGCTGCTCCACGTCCCCCCCCGCCCCCCCGCAGCGAACGATCATTCTATACAGCCGACAAATGAATTTCCAACCTGATGTCTCTCTTTTTTTTTTTTTTTACCTCCGTCCCTCCTAAATTTCCACGATGGTGCTTTGGGCACAGTGCAGCAGTGATCCTGTATCCTCCCCTCATCCTTTCTGTTTTCACTCTGCTGGATCCCCCCCCCCTTCAATCTCCCTGCTTAGAGCAGCAGAGTCGCCGAGTGCCAGAGCTCCCCCCCCATGAGTCCGCACACCGCTGCCTGCCGCTGGGACACATGTCCCCCCCGTGTCACCGACCAGATGCGGACACCACTGCTCTGCCGATTTGGGGGGGGGGGGGGCAGCACTGTGCGAGAAGCGGGGGGGATATTAATCACACAGCCGCAGCTCTCAGTTAAGGATGCTCTCTCTCTCTCTATCTATCTATTGCTCCCCCCCCATGAGGTCATACTGCCACCCAAACTGCACAATTTATTTAAAAACAAAGTAATCCAAGACAGCAACTGATAAAGCTTCAGTGTAAAAGCTGACGATTCAAGTCATCACTGAGTCCGGCAGAGACGACCTTCAGCCAAGGCCGACGCCAACGTCAGCAGCTATCGGAGCGTAATCCCCATCGCCGGTACCGGTACCGTCCTCGCCACGCTGGCCTGTTTAAGTGCGGCACCACGTCTGCACCGAGCTTCTGAACGCTTAACCGAGCTTAACTTGACTTCACGCGAGACGGGTGTCCCGGCCCCCAGCTGGAGGAGTTCGGTACTGCGCCAGGCGAGCAGGTACAGAATGCCCACCTTGACAGAGCGGCTGGCGTAGGTCTGGATGATGTTCTCGGCCCCCTGCCTGACTTTGAGCTCGATGGCCAGCTGCTTCTTCAGGGCGTGGACTCGGTTGGCGAGTGGGGAGGAGCCCCCCCCCCACAGGCAGGAATTTGGGGACATCGGCCTGTCTGATGAAGGACGACTCAGTATTATGAATGGGGAAGGAGGAGGAATAGCTGCTGTTTGCCTGGGGGGGGGGGGGGGATTCTAAACATAAAACCCAATGAGCTCTTGCATTGCCGGTAGTTCAGTCATTTTTAAATAATCAAAATGGATCTACTTCTGTAAATAAGAATTTCTGGGACAGCTTGAGGATTGCTTAAATATACAAATAAACACATTATACCTAAACAAATTAAGGATTAAGGTGTCACTTTACAATAAGGCTACCCATATAAAGAGTGTATGAAGGGTTTATAATCTGGTTATTAATTAGGCTGTAATACTTTGTAGACAATTTAAAACAAGTTATGACACATTTATAACACAGTTATAACCTTATTGTAAAGTGGTACCCAGATGAATGTATTACATGGATTAATTGTGTGACGTACATTAACAAAAGCAGAAATCCGTAAAATCAAAATGAAGCAGCTATTGGGCTTCTGCCGCCCACCTGCCGCAGCGTCGGGCTGGGAGACCACGGCCCGGGCCTCCAGCTCCTGCAGCTGTTGGTGAAGGTACTGCAGCCTGCGGGCCGAGGCCCGGAGCTGGCCCTCCACGTCCGCAGCGCTCCTCCTGCCCGTCACCGCCCGCCGCAGCCGCTCCGCCGCCTCCTTTATCTTCAGCTCCCGCTGGATCTCCTGGCGGAGCTGCGTGCGCACGTCCTCCAGCCACCGCTGGAACGCGGGGTCCAGGATGTCGCCTTCCGCTAAGCCCTGCAGGGCGGCGCTCTGCCGCGGGGAGGGGGTTAGTGAGAGCAGACGGGGTTCCTTCACGCTGCATTCAGGAAGCGTTGCGGTCATCTCTGGTCACTCAACGGAGGAGTACCAGGTAAAATTACTCACTATCGGTGTGAGGTTAAGCAGTTTGGAATTAAGCTAAAGGAAATATAGCAGAAATATAGCAGAAATTGCATTTTGCAAGATCTGCCAACCCAGTGATTTGCTTTGGGAAAGCAATAATTTCCTTCCATTAATATCACTGAAATGGTCAGCTGGGTTTACAAGCTTTATCTTTTTCCCAGTCTTCCTCCTTCGTACACTACCAAGTTCCTCTGTGCATAATATCAGAAACTTGATCTAAAACTGCACTCTGTAACAATGGCTAAACAATTAGCCCTTCAAAATCCCAACAGCTAAACCTGTGAAGACATTTAACATGGCCTCAGCATGACGCTTCCGTATCCAACAGCACAGTGAAGCCTGTGTCGGCTTTTCATTCTTCTTGAACACACATTTGTCATAATCATAAGTATTTATGCACAGCTTTTACTAAGTTATACAACAAAAAGATCTGATTCACTTCCTGCTCCCCACCCCCCTTCGGTCGGCTTTTGTTACTTCAACACAAACAAACCGGATTATCTAACAGGTGTGTCTAAGGTACACAATTTCCCTAAGATATTACTGATTCTGTCATCACAAAACAATATCGCAATATTATTGATTTATGAAATCTTTCAAAAAAATCATCAATATTGAACTAGCAAATTGAAGGTGATTGTTAGAGAGAGCAAAACCCTAAGTGCCATTACTATTTAAATCCTAGTATGAAGGCATATCTTTCTGTAAGGCTGAGCAATATTTTTCTATATGGAACGAGTGTAACTGGAAAATTCAGCCCACATACCAGACCACGCGAACTAGTTTACACCCTTGAGAAAGTTGAGTTACTGGTCAATCATTCTCACTAGTGCCAATGAACATAATCACCAGTTTCCCCAATTAAAATACCAAAATGTACAAACCCATTTATTTATTATACGCTTTTGAGGACTATGAAGTATTCAGAATGTATTTAGTATACTAACAATACATAATGTAGGGAGATCGGGGATAATAAGATAGCGACTGAATATCAGACTCTGTAGCTGAGATTCTTCCAAATACCACGTCAATTTTTCTACATTTGAAAAAAATAAAATGAACAGAAACAATAATAAATCAACAACTACCCACGGTCTCCCTTAATCGTGGCCGTCAATTCCATCAAAACAGACAACCGCTTTAACTTATATGTTGTATAAACCACATCCGTACACCTATCCGTACAGTCTATTAAAGATACACGCCGTGATGGTCAATGAATACTGGACCCCAAAATATAAAGAAATATATTGATGTATGCATGTACAGAGGGAGAAACTAGCCGGTTGATGGATTATCATCAGACAAAGGACAGGACTATGTCTTCAGATCCCCCTAAGAGAAACTGCGGCTTGGGATGCACTGATGACGATCACTTAAGCCATATTTTCTATATACATAAAGTTGACCCGAAAATGACAGTTGGTTGGTTAATATAACATTTACTGATCCCCCTGGGCATTAAAACAGCCCAGCTACTAACCAACGGGCATAAATTTCCGATACTCACCTTGCATGTTTCAATCAGTACTTCACAGTAGATGGCTAAGACAACCGCTGTCAGAACTTAAAATAAAAACGATCACGGTTATTTGCCGTGCTTACAAACTACGAACTCACCTGTAGCGTTACCCCCGCCATGAAGAAATACAAAAAAAACTGGAGTTGTGGTGTTCCGCGATGTTACAGGTGAAAGAACTTCAGTTAAAACGATTTACAGATTATTAAAGGATGAATCCGCAAAATGTAGACTGCTGACATAACGAGCGGCCCAGGTGGGGGTGAAAGCCTCCCTGGACTGAACGCTCGGGCCTCGGCGAGCAGCCCCCGATACACAGCTCCCTGCCGTGAAACTCCTGCCTTCGGTTCTTTTCCCCCTTTTCCTGCGGTTTGAATCGGCTTCGAGTCCAAGCATCTCATTGGCTGAGTCGCCTGTCAATCACCAGGGGCTGGCGCGGTATTGAACATGCAAAAGTTGTCCGGTATTGTCCTGCGTATCAAAAGCAAACCATTTAACGATATAAAGCACAAGTATAACTTCACAATGTTGTTTCCACCATGTGAATTGTGTCGTCTCGCTTGGAATGTTAATATGGAAGTGGGAAATATAAATACAAAAACCTGACAACAGTCCACAATTTGTAATAAAAGAAAAATCATTGGCAAGCATAGACACAAATTATGAACAAATTTATTTATTATATAAATTGTAATTAATAATGTGTTCATCTGAAAATTACAGTAAACTTACTCTTCACATTGGGCATTAAATCCAAATGACTCGTTATGTAATATACCGGAAATGCACCTGCTGTCACGAAGAAAATGTACACGTAAATACACTTTATTAGATAATTCATGCTATTAAAAAAAAAAGTTCTACCCGTTATTTCTCCATATTTTATAAAAAACACATTATAGACATTCTAGGTGATCCTACAATTACAGGCGTTCATTTAAACTTAATGTTTTAACTTATGGGCACACATTTGAATGGTTATCTTCCCCAAAACCTTATTTTAATATAATCAGTTTTTATTATCAACCTAAATACCTGAATAAACTAAACATCTTCTTTGTAGATTGTGACATTTTCAAGCGTGTTAACAAATTCTACGTTCAAAAATACTTTGTCAGAGACCTTTAAGTAATTCAAGGATGATGCAGTTAATATTTAACCAAAACTAAGAGGCTGCCGAAATCATCATCAGAAAATGAAATTTGCAAAATGAGAAGGACGTCAACCACTGTTTCTGAGATATATATATATATCTATATCTAATATAATATATATATTACTGTATATCTCTAACAGGGAGCGCTGTAATACACAGCATCCTCTTTTGTATATCCACAATAATGTGCATAAATTCAGACAATGGCAACAAACCCGAAAACAACCTTTCATTTGACGCGTCTTATTATAACCTCCCGACCTTCGCCGCGTCGAGACAAATAGTCGAAGCGGGGTCTCTCCCCTCACAGGGGGAAACCCTGTAGCTAGAGAGCAACAACTCCGATTGCGCCCCGCCAGCGAGAGCTAGGCGCATGCGCTGGATTAGGAAAGGCGCGGGAGGGAGCGAGCTCAAGCCTCCGGTTGTGGCGCTGGTGTGCGGCTAGAGCGAGCGAGAAAGAGAGAGAGAGCGCGCGCGCGTGAGTGCGTGCGGAGCATCTGGGTATTTTTTAAATACCGTGTGGAGGAGCGCGACGCACGTTTTGTTCGCAGTTACCCGGCCGCGGTAGATGTAAGTTCCCCCGTCCTGTGGGAGAAGCGGAAACCGAGAGGAGTACGTTCTCTGGCAGCAGGTATTCAGTGTCTGCGAAGGAGGGAAAAAATATGTCTGCCTCAGCGGCAAAAGTGAGTAAAAAGGAGCTGAACTCGAACCATGACGGAGCGGACGAGAGCTCTGGTAAGGAATGGCGGCCTCCAGCGCGCCGCCATCTTCGCCTTTTCTTTTTCTTTCCGAGTTTCTTGTGAATGTTTTCGTGTGTGCGTAGCGGCGAGCTTATTTGGGATTGCTCGGGGATCTTAAAGCAGTTTGTTTGGGTAGGCGGGCGACATGAGACGCATCCTGGGCTCCGCCAGCATGCCGCGGGGGAGCAGGGAAGCGCGCACCGGCGGCAGAGGCCATGTTTCCTCGCGACCGCTTCATTGTGTCCTGCCGCGGGTTTTACACAAGCAGCGCCGCGTCCTCCGACGCGCGGTGGGAGGGCACCGTGGTATTGGGGCCCCTTTCCTCGTAACCGGAGGTTGTTTATACCGGGCGGACGGCGGTCTTTGGCCGGAATATGCCGCTGTTGAATGGAGCCGCGCGGCCTACTGCTGTTCATTGTTGTTGTGCAGCTCCGCCATGATGCTTGCCTTTCCGATTGAAAGGAGGCGGCGCTCCGCGCGTTTACCCCGGCCGCCGTTGCGTGTGCTGGCGCCGTCGGGACAGGTCACCCCGGACGAATAAAAATACCACTCTGGTGGACGGTGCCGGGTCTTAATAGTGCCGCTGGCCTAGGGGCGGGATTCGGCGCGCGGCCGCGTCCGAACCACGAGGCCCTCGGCGGCAGAGGTTACCGCGATCGTGCCAGCAAACTGGGTCGGTACGCAGGAACCGAGTTTGCCGTGACTTGAGACGGTTATGTGCTTGCACGCCTGTATGATTCACCTGTGTCTATAAATTATATTTTACTCGAGCCTGGGTAGTCGCTTTCTGTTTCGTGTTGGGTTTGCACGTTTTATACACCTTTATCTTGTACTAATTGTTTAGTCTGGTAAGATGCACGTTATTGATCCTTGAAATTGCTGGTTATATTACCTGCGTTTTACAATGTATATGAGATGTATAGGTTATTTAGAACGTTTTATAAACTTAATATCCTATGCTTTTTTGCAATTGTAGAGAAGGAACAGCAGGAAGCAATTGAACACATCGATGAAGTACAGAATGAGATTGACAGGTAAGCGCGCTTTCAGTTCGTTTTACTGCCATCTTTCTCGTATGGCGAAGGACGATTTAAGTTTTTGCACCACTGACCATTTTGTGATCCCTCGTTTTTGCAGATTGAATGAACAGGCCAGCGAGGAAATATTAAAAGTAGAACAGAAGTACAATAAACTACGCCAGCCGTTCTTCCAGAAGAGGTCAGAATTGATCGCCAAAATCCCAAACTTCTGGGTCACGACGTTCGTCAACCATCCACAAGGTGAGATGCCCGTTCTGAGCCCCCACCTCGGGGTGGCACAGGGTGTGTGAAGACCCTCCTTTGGAACTAGGTTTTGTTGGGCTTATATGCTGATATACCTTGTTTTTAGTTTCTGCTCTCCTTGGAGAAGAGGATGAAGAAGCACTCCATTACCTGACCAGGGTAGAAGTGACAGAGTTTGAAGACATAAAGTCAGGTTACAGAATAGATTTTGTAAGTGTATTTTCCATTTTTGGTCCTGGTGGGTTGCCACAACTGAGGGGGATGTAAGATGTTTTTTTTTTTCCCATGAGAAGCGCTTTGGGTTTCATTCAAACGCCGCCGGTGACACTCAGAGCCTCTGTGTGACACTGGCTGTGCTTGAGGGTGTTTGGCTTTGTTTACAGATTTCTGTGATTTTAGTTTAGTGGCACTACAGTTCATCATGGTGTCATCCTGAGGGATGATCAGAACTCCAGTGGACTATGCGCAGTCTGGTTCTGTAGACTTGTGCAGGCTGCTTGCTCAATGGGGGGGGGGGGTGACTCTATTCTGACGTGTGGCTTTTTCTGTGTTTCTAGTACTTTGATGAAAATCCTTACTTTGAAAACAAAGTCCTTTCCAAAGAGTTCCACCTGAATGAGAGTGGAGACCCATCCTCAAAGTCCACAGAAATCAAATGGAAAACGGGGAAGGTTTGTACACATTCTGTCATTCTGATATCGCACTGCAGAGGGGCAGTTTGCACAACATAGTGTTTTATGGGAAAGTGTTCAGAGGTGGTTCAGCAAAAGCCCTTTGTAGGGTTGAAGGGAATTTAAAGACTGTGGTGAACAGACCTTATATACTGCATTAGAATGTTTCTGAAGTCCCGTTTACCATTGGAGTATTTACTTGCTTAAAACTAAACGGTGACTGTCTGCCTCAGGACCTCACAAAGCGTTCCAGTCAAACACAGAACAAAGCTGGCAGGAAGAGGCAACACGAAGACCCAGAGAGTTTCTTTACCTGGTTCACGGATCACTCCGACGCGGGGGCTGATGAGCTGGGGGAGGTCATCAAAGACGATATCTGGCCAAACCCTCTGCAGTACTACCTGGTTAGCGTCCGTCACTAGCGGCATATATTCGCAGATGATCTTTGCTACATGCTGACATCTGTGGGACGTTGAATTCCTACGAATTCGTAGGATATGTTGCCTTTTCTTGAGTATTTTCTTATTTTCTGCAGGTCCCAGACATGGATGATGAAGAAGGAGAGGGGGAGGATGACGACGATGAGGAGGAAGGCTTAGAAGACATAGATGAGGAAGGAGATGAAGATGAAGGAGAGGAAGATGAAGAGGAGGATGATGGTGAGGAAGGAGAGGTATGTGGCAGTTTAGTCTCGTCTTTAAACTTTCGGAATCGAGTACAGTTTAATTTTGGTCTAACCCACTGAACTCTAATGGCCTTTCAACTCTTTCAGGAGGATGATGGGGAAGATGACTAAAAAGATTCTGCCCACGTTTTTTTCCCTGCCGTTTATTCACCGATTCTTGGGAGCAAGATGCTGTTTTTTTTTTTTTCCTTCTTTCCCCCCACCTCCCATTTCTTTTGTGGTCAGTCTCATTGGTCAGAAGTGTCTGTCCGTGCCATGTCTGATTCAGCTTTATTCCAGGACTGAACTGCATCAGAAAGATAGTGACGAAATGTACCATGGCACGCTTTTTCCTGTGTACCGTCTTCAACTCCCAGATGCATCTGGGATAAAGTAAATATGAATAGAAATGCCAACAACATCTGAGGTACACTAAAATGTCATATATAAACGTTTTCTTTAGGGTTGTGAGAACTGAACAAAGTCCAGGATGCAATGATGACCTGCTAGCTGTAGTTACTGCCCCTTTTATTTTGTTCAATGTGATATTTGCCCCCAGAGTTGATTTATTTTGTCTTTCCATCGTGGCTAAATGGACATAGTTCCGGCTTGTTCCCATCTCCTCT
>JAABNY020000039.1:3837900-3850754 GCA_015164015.2 Brevimyrus niger
CGTGTAAGGCAGCCGAAAGACCGATCGAGAGATAGGAGCAAATCCACAGCACATGTGTAGATGGTGTCCCGGGGACAAAGATGGCGCGAGTCGCCAACAGAGGAACGAGGGGAGACGCACGGAAATGACCAGAAACGCACCGTTCAGAACCACAAGTCAACAACTGCATCAGCAAACGGGTAACAGACACACATGGCGTCTCTCCACCTAGCATGTTTATATCTGGCTCCTTGTAAAGGACCAGAGTGACAGGAGAAAGAATTTATATGATACCCTTGGCGTGAATGACTGAAAAATACCGGCATCATGCACATAAACACTGAGTGAAGGTTCAGGCGGGTAAGATAAGGCTTTGAAAATTAGATATAAAGGAGTACAGACACGACGACTGCAGGTTTTTTGCCTCCCCCGAGGCATGCAAGGTACATCACTTAGTATTCTGGTGTACAAATCAGCAATATATGAAACCAGAACGTTGAACGACTTTCCTCGGACGTGTTCATCTGCTAAGATACCCGATAAATAAATCATATAAACGGGAAAGCGTGCGCCACGCTGAGAGTCAGAGCAGCGTGCTGGGAAGCCGACCGTGCGGACAGAATCCACCGCGCTTAAATTCAATCTGAACCAGCACACCAGTCGGGGCCCGATAACCCCCACCTTGGTTAGAATGATGGATTTTGTCCTAAAAACAAGCTCAGGGGAGCCGTGTACAACAGTGTCATATGTAGGAGCCCAATTTCAGGGAAATCTGGAAAGGCTATTAAACCTCTCTCCTAGAATGGGTACAATACACAAAGCTCCATAGTTTTGGAACGTTCATTAAGATATCTCTCTGACGAACTAATCCTGATGAATGTTTATGGCATCTTCAGTGGCCCACCTGGATGCACACTGCCAAAGGTTGTTGGCTCAACTAGATTTGGTCAAAGCTGCGATCCTCATTAGGGCTCAAAAATGAAAACCTTCCCCAAAAATCCATCCCAGCAGGACCCTGCGGCTCCACCGAGAGCCAGAACCCAAATGGACACAAGCTGGTCATTTCACTGCCAACAAATCAGTGTTTCCAGATCAGCTCGCTGGTCCTCCTTCAACACCATCAAGCAAAGGAGAAAATCCTGAGATCCACGAACCTCGGAGAGGACAAACAAACACAGATGAGACAAATGCATATAAAATGTATTTTAAAGTAAACTAATTCATCCATGTTTTTTTTTGTAAATCATTGTAAATCGCAGCATCCACTTAATAATCAAAGAAGTATCATCTTAAAAATGCACTTGCATCCAAGACCCCAAAAGTTCCTGTTTTTCCCTAAATTCCAGACACGCTGCAAATGCAGACTGGAGAATCAGGAAATCTCCACAGGAGACAATGACTTCTGCCTACTGTAGCGTCATAAATCACTTACAGGCCTAATCTACACTTCAGATACATCGGATCGGATTCCGGTCGCTGGGGATCGGAAATAGAGGCATTTATGATTAGGTTATTACTGGAATTAGGCAACTGCTTCCAGACAATTAGTACGGTCGATTACAAAAAAAAAAACAAAACAAATGAATTGACGCTTCAGTGTCACATTGTTTGAGAAACTTTTAAAATGTGGAGTTGGCAAGAAGCATTGAAATGGCACAGCAGAGGAATCCTTCGCTCTCTTCCTCCTCTAAGCCACAGCAAGTCATTTATTCACGTCCCCCCCCCCATGTCGCAAGGCACCACCACAGCCCCCCCGTCACATTTACCCTTCATTAACCAAATGCATTTACATATTCAGAGCACACATCCAGAGGAATTTCCATCAAGAGGAGACAGTGGGGGGGGGGGGGGGGGGGGGGGGAGGGACCAAACCGCTTTCCGTTTTGTCACTGACGGGGGGGGGTGGGCAGGGACTAATTGACAAAGAGTGAGCGGGTGAATTCCACAAAATCGAAGGCGGAGGGCAGTTCGCGGCCTTTGCTGTCCATGTACGGCTTCATGTGCGAGATGCAGTAGTCTGCCTGTTCCTTGGTCAGGTTCTGTGATGACAAGGGGACAAAAGGTAAGATGTGTCAACGACTAACCCCCCCCAAACCAGTGAGGTGATGAGCCATAATTTCACTTTTAGGCAGGTCAACAAATTCATGTTGATTGTACTCCATGAAAACACACCTCAGACATAACAGCTAGTTAATTTCGCAGATGTAAACTCATCAATGAAAAATATGGAGGACTTAGAGCAGAAGCCAGCTGGCATGAGGGAGCGCAGGCGCCAGCGAGGAGGCTGTGGTCTGGGGCACAACCTACCTGGTACAGCTCCTCCTTGGTCACGTAAGGCTTGTTCTCAGCGCTGAGGGCCCGGAAGGCACTCTCGATCTCCTCGCTGGACTTGACGTTCTCAGTCTCCCGGCTGATCATAAAGGCCATGTACTCTTGCAGGGACACGTGACCGTCCCTGGGGGGGGGGGGGGGCAGAGAAAGGATAGAGCAAGGGAAGGAAAAAAAGAGGGAACAAGATGTGATGAGAGTTTATAACAGGAGAGTTCGTGCTTTCTGTAGTGAAAAAGATGCTATATATATATATATATACACACATACACAAACATATTTTATTACAGTAAACTACGTGTTATATAAAAGATAAGGATAACAGGAAAATAGCATGGTTTAAGATTCAGATTCTACAGGTCAGCAAGTGAAAACACATGAAATGTTGGACACAGGGAGCTTTGTACCTGTTGGGGTCGACAGTATCCAGGATGGCCTCGAACTCCGGGTCAGGTTCTCCCTCGTCCACCATGGGCAGGTCGTAGCCCAGGGAGCGCAGGCAGGACTTGAACTCCTGGTGGTTGAGACGGCCCGACTTGTCCTTGTCGAAATGCCTGCGGACAGGGAGACGCAGCAGGAGTGGGAGGGGCTTGGTCACCCAGCCGCCGGGGAGGGAGGCGGAGCGCGGAGCGGCCGGCCGCGCTGACCACCAGCGTGTGTCACTCACTTGAACATCATGCTGAATTCCTTCAGGGCCTCCTCCGTCACCCCAGTGGTGTTCCTGCGGGACGAAGACACGCGTTAAAAGGTGCGTCCCGGCATCCTCAACATCACAAATGTAACGTTTTTACGTTTACGTTTTAACTTTAACGTTTAAACACTTCACTAGACCGCACAGAAATACTTGGTAAAAACTCACGAACAACTCATGAAAAAAATATAGTTGCTACTTGAGATAAAAGATATGCAGTGATTCATTAATGATGAATTAACGTGACAAAAGTGTTTCACTCGTTATTCATGACTTCTTCCTTTAGTAAATTCACGAAGATTTACACAGTTAACATACACAGTGACAAAGTAACTGCCTGAGACAGACGTGCATGTGCACCACACCTGGCCTGGATCTGCTGCTCCAGGTTGTGCTGCATCCTCATGCCCAGCTGGTCCAGCTGGTCCCACTGCTGCGCCAGCCCCACCGTGCTGTGCTCCGTGTACTTGTTATCCAGGATCAGGGCCTCCTCCATGGCCGCTCCCAGGTCCTCGATCTTCTTCAGCTGGCTGCGCATTGCCCGAATCTCCTGGTGCTTCCGCTGTGGACGGAGAGGTCAGGGTTAGGGTGGGAGGTCATTGAACCTGTCAATCCCGATGGCCGTTGATGCTTAGCAGTGCTAACCTGAACTCATCTTTAGCATCTTTGCTAAAACTAACAGCAAAAGCTTTGTGTCTTTAGGAGCATGTGATGCCTGTATGTTTCACCTTAGTTGCTTCCAGCTGGGATTCCAGGGTCCCCGATTCCTCCACCATGCAGGACCTGAACACAGCAGCAGCAGTGAGACGCGGTGATGGGCGGGGCCTCACGACGGCCGGCCCACTGACATCGGTGACCACACCCACTCCAAAGCAAAGCCGCGGTGATGCCAATCCACGACTAGCCGAGTAACAGTTTAGTATCCAAGGTGCTGTTAAATGGAGAGGTTGTGGTAGCGATGTACACCCAGGTGGTCAGTGTGATTCAAAAGGCACTCAAGTCCCACAAAAGCCAAAAAGAACATTGGATTTTTGGAAGCCAAGTGCAGATTAGTCAAACTGACACTGAACTAAGTTTCTACGTATACCAGAGTATCCATATTAGTAGGCTAATTCTGAAGGGAAACTGTTCTCCTACAAGCAACATGAAAGAACCCAAGATTAAGCTTAAGTTAATTGATTTCTAATTTGATTTGCCTTCAATCTTTAAAGAAAATGGCCACCCAGTTTGCCACAAAAATCTTGAGCCTTACCTGTATCGTGGAGGTGTAATTATGTAATTAAGAAAATAATGAAGTATTGCCAGATTGCATTTGGCCTCCCTTGATTCTGTGCTGCTCATTGCATGCTAAAGAAGCCAACTCACACCATGGTACATGAAGACCATGCAAGGCTAGGGCCTCTGCAGCCAGGGGTAGAAACTGTATAGTGGAGCGGTTAAACCCCATCAAGCAGCGTTTGTCCTGTTTCATGCATTTAGGCCCAGTCACAGGTTTATTAACCTTGCAATTTTCTAACTTTTGGGTTTTGAAGTTTTTTTTTTTTTTGCATCTGGTGCAGTTTCAACCCCTGATCTGATGCATCATATTTTTAATTTTTAAATTCTCACACATCATAAACCCTTCTGAGTATGGATGTACACAGGCAGCTTTTGAAATAATAAGCAGGTAAGTCCTGGTTTTAAGAAGCTGCAGTGCAGAGACTGTTAGTAGAGGAGGAACACAAACACACACACACACACACACACACACATGCACACACACACAGCCTAAACAAGGGCATGTGAGAAACCCAAAATGCAGATGGGATAAGGTGGGGTAAGGCATGGCAGGGAGGTGGGGGAAGGCATGGCAGGGAGGTGGGGGAAGGTGGTTAGAAGGCAAACGGAACCAGAAAAAGGAGAAAAAAACCTTCCAGAAAGATCATCATCGACTTCGTACTGATAGACATGGATAACCCGCCGATAGGCTATGCTATTTAGAGGAAGGGAAGGGTTGGAATGCATGAGTACCAATGGAAAAAGAGAAAACACAAAAAAACAAACAAACAATCTGAAGAGACACACAGGAAGCAAAACTGTTAAACCCATCAAGGTCAGTGTTATGAAGAAGAGGACGAAATGGCTCCCTCTGCTGGGTGGAGGGGGGATTGTTCTACCCAAATTACCAAAAATTGGGTCAGTTAAAATCTTCATAGCTACCCAACAATACTGAGAATGACTGTCGTAATAATAATGTTTCCTAATTGTATAAATGACTAATTTGCTTTCCAAAGCACTTACCGCTCATTCAGGCAATAGATAAAATTAATGGCGATGAATAATTATGGAAATTCCTCAACCCCGGCCCTTTGCTTGACAACGGGACAAAAACTGTTTACAACTCATGGTACACCGTCCCCCCCCTTCAGCTTTAAAACAATGTCACCACACATGCACATGACAAGGAAACAGCAAAAAAAAAAAGAGAAAAGATATTAACCCATCCAGAAGGTATGTCCTGTTTAGAAAAGCGATCCAAGCCCCGGGCACCAGGTAAAGAGGCGGAACGGGAGAAGAGGGGGAGGAGAGAAGAGAAAAAAACAGTTAAATCAGGTCCAGGTCAGAATGTCAGCACTGCAAACCATCCCCCCCCCCCCACCCCCGTCTCCGCACAGCAAAACACACTTTCAAACACTGGATTTCTCCATCATCTCCATCTCCGCTGTCATGACCTCCACGGCGCCCCCTACCTGGTCTCCTGCAGCCACTGGTGGAAGGCATTGGCGTGCTGCGCAAACTCCTGCCGCAGTTTGTCATTCTCCTCCTGACGCCGCTGCTCTTTCTGCAACTCCAGCTCCCGCTCCTGAAAAGGGCGACAGTCAGTCGAACACGAGCACAAACGGAAACAGATAAGAAGAAGAACAGATAACAGTACCGAAGAAGGGGGGGGGGGGGTTAGGGTTAGGACCTGACAGCTCACCTTGATGATCTTCTGCAGGTTCCTCCAGGTTTCTTCCAGAGCCTCCATGGTGAACCAGGTGTAGGGGTTGGACATCACCTGGTAGCTCTTGATCTGCCGGTCCAGCTCAGCCAGCTGGTTGAAGTCGGCCTCGGCGGAGCTGAGCGAGGAGCGGAAGGCCTCGTGCGCGTCACGGAGAGCCCGGATCTCCTCCAGGGAGTTACAGCGAACCGGGTCAGTCAGGTCCTCCTCTGCATTCTCGAACCAGCTGTTGAAGGCTGAGGCTTTCTTAGCGAAGGTCAGGAAAAGGTCCTCAACCTTGAGAGGAGAAGGATCGGAATGGAAATAAGATCCACAAGGGTTCTCTTTGACCAAATGGTCAGGTGTCCCAGGTTGCTGCATGGCTCACTCCGCCGCGACATGGCAGCCCACCTTCCTGAAGTGCTTCTGGGCCTCTAACAGCTTCTTCTTGCGGTCGGCCGAGTTGGCGAGCAGCTGGTTCCAGCGCTTCATGAGCGCTGCATGGCGGGCCTCGATGGCGCGCGACTGCACATGCTCGGCGGCCAGCAGCTGGTCCTTGAGCGCCGTGATGTTGGTGATACCCTCCTGCTGGAAGGCCTGCAGCCCGGCGTCGAACGTTTCCTGCAGGGCGGAGCCCACACCACGTTTACGTTACAGCTATTTCCATCAGTAGCAAATCTGCAGAGGTCATTCAGAGAAACACAGACACCGGCACGGCCCCCCGTACCTGCTTAGTCAGCAGCGTCTGGACAGAAGAGAGGTCTCTGCCGTAATCGTCGGTCTTTAGGCTGTTCTCTTTCTCGCCTGGGAAGACATAGAGCGTCAGTGTTTGATTTTATTCTCTCCGCTCGGAGATGTCTCACCAGTCACGGCCCGCCGCCACGCACCGATCCAAGATTCCACCACGTCGGCCTTCCAGTTGAATTGCAGGAAGGCGGAGTTCTCATCCAGCTTGGCTTTCCTCTGGGCGGCCGCCCTCTCCAGCTCAGACACTTTACCGCGCAGGGCCTTCATCTTGGCACTGATGTTGTCCACGTGGTGGTTGTTCTATCCGGGAATGGTGGCATTTCATGTGATGTGTGGACCGGGCCTTTCGTCCTCAGAGTGACGCCGCACGGACAAAGGCGCCTACCTTGCTGATGAGCTCGTCTCCGTTGGAGCAGACGTCGCTCACCCTGTCCCTGTGCACGGTGAAGTCCGTCTCAAATGCTTCGTGCTTCTTCAGCAGGCCCTGTGAAAGACGGCGGCGTAGACGCGCTGTCAACCAGTTCAGAAACCAGGAATCCTACCAAGGAGCAGAGGCCCAGGGAAAGGTGACCGCCCCACCTGAACGGCGGCCAAAGTGTCCCCATAGTCTTCACTTCCCACCAAGTTCAGCTTCTCATTGATCCAGGCCTCTTCCTCCTCCACGTTGGCCACAAACTGCTGGTACTCCAGCGACTCCTCTAACCTCTGCCCCCTGGTGTATGGAGGTGGACATTACGAGGTTAGGTCACATGGGCGGGGTCATCCTTGAGGCTGAGGTTCCTGCGATCGATCGGGCGGCGTGTGGTTGACTCACCGAGCAGCTGCCAGGTCCTTCAGCTCCTTCCAGTGCTCCACAAACTGAGCCAGCCTCTGCTGTATCTCCTCCTGGCCGATGGTGTTGTCATCCGAAAGCTTCCTACCGGTGTCAAGCACAGACTGGAGCAGAGGGAAAAGGCAGAAGATGCATGTTGCCATGAAATCCGCTGTGTAGAACTTGGAAGTATTACCCGAAAGGCCCTGACTCCTACTCCGTACCTGTATGGCCGGCTCATGGGCTCCCAGCTCTGCCTCAAGCCTCTTGTGTTTCTTCCTCAGGTTCTGCACGCCTGTCAGATCACGGCCATAGTCTTCAGAGCTCACCAGTAGCTTCTTCTCCCTGGGAGGCCAAGCAGGGATGGGAAGCATTAGTCGCATGTTCTTCTTGGGTCTTTAAGATATGCAGTCCCTGCCCTCATAAGCCCCATTCTCCACAGACCCGGTCCTCAACCTACTTGATCCAGGATTCCTCATCGTCCAGGTCCCTGAAGAACTGGTGCAGCCGATGGGACTCGCTGAGCTTGGCGCGGCGGCCGGCAGCCATGCTCTTGATCTTGCCGAAGCGTCCGTTGACCGCGTCACGCTTGTCCTTCACCTGGGAGGTGTCGAACGCGTTGCTGGCCATCAGGCTGTCAGCCTGACCATTCAGGTCCTTCAAGCGGTCCTGTGGAGGCACCAGAGGTTGTGGGGAGGGTCATGCAGCACTGTGTGGGCCACAGAGAAGAGAGTAAAGTCACAAGAATCACAAACCTCGTGGGCCGAGATGTCAGCCTCCAGAAGCTGGTGTTTTTTCAGCAGGTTGTTGACGGAGGCCAAGTCCTTCCCATAATCCTCAGAGGCAAGCAGAGCCTCCACCTGGAAAGAATAGTGAGGTCAGAGTCGTTAAACCCTCTAAGGGCAAAGGAGGGGTCACCTCAAGGGGACAATGGGTGACGAAGGGTCCTTCTCATGGTTACCTCAGAGAGCCAGAAGTCAAAGTCCTTGATGCCTGTGTTGAAGTTCTGCTGCTTGTTGGCCTCCTTCAGCTTCTGGCTCTTCTCTGCAGACTTATTCACCAGGAACTGCCACTGGTCATCCAGGGCACTGAGCCGCACCTGAGGGCACATGAGAGACTGGGTGTCGGAACTTATTCTACCGAACGACTCTAGTCTGATCTATTTTATTACATTATCCTTTGCAGCACTCCTCCCCAATATGGTCCTTAGGGACCCCCTTGTTTATGATCCCTCCCAGACGATCAAAATTTTTGCTCCCTCCTTGCTCTCTGGCAGGGAGCAAAAACATGCACTCTCTCTGGGTCCCTGAAGACCGGGCTGGTGCGTTACACCATCATCATCATCATCACATCCACACGACGCCATCCGCCATTACCTTGACAGCGTCCTCGCTCCCCGCACAGGCCCCCCTCTGGATGAGCGAGTTGCCCATGTCAATCACCCCACGGATGCGGTCAGCGTTGGCGTGCAGCTCTGCCTCGAAGGCCTGGTGCTTCTGATGTTTGCTCTGCACGAGAGAAGCCGCTCAGAACATCGTCTGGATGCATCAACCTAGACTGAGCATCTGAGTATGTGGAGGATCACAGGTGCGAGCGTTTTGAGCTTGCGAGTCTGCGTGCGAGTGTGTAGTGTGTACTGTGTAGTGTGTACTGTGTAGTGTGTACTGTGTACTGTGTAGTGTGTACTGTGTAGTGTGTACTGTGTAGTGTGTAGTGTTTAGTGTTCAGGCTCAACGCCGTTCGTCTTGCTGGTTTTGTTAATGTACTGACCACAGGTCAGTGTGAGTATGACTGGAAAGTCAGCAGGACAGCAAGACATCGGACTGGGGACTCGTGGAGGGATGTATGCAGGACAGAATCAGGATGATCACAACAGTCACAAATGGAGGCAATAAAAAACACACCAAGATGCAGAGATCAGGGGGAAAAAAATCACCACACAAAAAAAGACACGACAAAATCCCTCCAATCTAACCCTAAACCCGCCGAGGAAATTGAGAAGAGACTCTCTGGCTCTGTGGTGGAGGGGATGGGGCTTTAACCCCACCCAGAGCAACCGAAGCAAATGTGAAGGAGAGTTGAATGTGGAAATGGAGGGGGAAGACGGGGGGAAGACGGGGGAAGACGAGGGAAGACGGCACCAATAAACAAAGAGTCATTTCAACAGACTGCCCCTGGATAACGGGAAAAAGCACCAGAGAAAATCTGCCAAAGGTCTACGATGTGAACGAAAGTCTCAAATAAAAGCATCAAGATATTTCAACAAAACAAACACAAAACTACACCCAGCAATGTAACCAAACCTGCCACTGCGGATGGAAAAATAAGCCAACTGAGTCTGGGTGACTTTGCAAAGTAAAAGAAACTCGACCGATGAAGGACAAGACAGACGCCACCACTTGTGTAAGTACCAGTGAACGGAGGAGACACACATAGGGGTAAATCTGTCTTTCTACAGACAGGGCGGCGACACAGAGGCAGCATGGAGCCCTACACATGTTAGTCAGCGTTGAAATTCTACACTTACCAGCAGTTTGGACAGCTAGAGAGAGACAGTGGAAATAAAACCAGATTTAGTCTGAATTCCATAAAAACAGGCCCTGGAGAGCGTCACAATGCACTGATTAATTATAGTAAAAAAATGCTAAAAAAGAAAGGAAAAACAAGACTACTTAAAAGGAAAAAAAAAGCTACGTTGACTTTCAAAAGCTAGTGGAAGCAAATATTAAAATTCAGTACATTTCTTTGGAGTCCTTGACAGGTCAGTTTACGGTTGAATAGAAGTGAGGGGGGGCTGGAGTCCATGAGAATGGGGTTCTGGGCACTTCAGCCGTACCTGGATGTTGGTGGGATCCTTGTAGGACTCGTCCGTGGCCGTCTGCAGCTTCTCGCTGATCCAGGCCTCGATCTCATCCACGTCGCGGCTGAACTGCTGCAGGGTCTGCGACTCGCCCAGCTTGGAGCGCTTCTCGATCATCTTGGCCTTCAGCCGGCGCCACCTGCAGGACGGATGGCCCAGTGCGGCTAGCATGACGCAACAGCTCGGGCTAATGTCTCAACGCTAGTTTACAGTTACAGCTGGAGTTACGTGATCAGTAGGCATCTCCCACTGCTTGAACATCCTTCAGGCCAGACATCCTCGGCTGCTTTAGACGCAAACATCTGACATAAACTCAGCTCATGCACACACAGCAAGGTTTCAGTCTCCCACCTGTCCAACACCTCATTCCGGCGAGCCGATATCTCTGGCTTGGAGTAGTGGTCGGCCCCGATGAGCTGGTCAGCGAAGGACTGCAGGGCCGCGATCTTCTCCTCCTGCACGTTGATGGCCTTGTCGAAGTCCTCGTGCTTCTTGATGAGCGCCTCCACGCTGTCCAGGGAGTCGCCCTTGTCGTCGCCTGCCAGGAAGGCCTCGCGCGCCGCCATCCAGTTCTCGGCCTGCTCGCAGTCGCGGTTGAACAACTGTGGGGGAGCATGACATGCTCAGAGAGACACCTGCGTCTGCGCAGGCAAACGCCGAGACAGTCCGCATTGTGCTGCATCAGCCTTAGAGCGTATAGCTGCCTGCATTGACTGGACCGGCAGGAACATGAATGACAGGATCTGACATGAGCTTCTGGAGGCCAGGAGGCCCAAGCCGGCCTGACCTGCAGCTCCAGGCACTGGTCCAGCATCATGCGCCTCTGCACCCAGGCCTTCTCCAGGTCGGCCCGCTCGCGCTCCAGGGCCTCCAGCTTCTCCTGGACCTCGGGGCTGGCATAGTGGCCGCGGGCCAGCAGCTGCTGTCCGAACTGCTCGAAGGCTTGGAAGGTTCCGGCGCGGGCGTCGATCTCTGTGCGGTGCTCCTGGGGTTTTACCAAACGGGTCAGAGGCCAGCTCTTCAGTCCATTTACCATTACTACTGATATTTTTGATCCTTTAATCCAAGACTTATTTTCGATTCATGTAATAACTATTTGACTAGTCTGGTACAGCTAAGGTTATACAAGCACAGTAGAAGAGCCGCTTTTGGGTAGAAAGGCATATTCCTAATTTCGTTGGCATTATTAAGCAAGAAGAATATATCCAGTGAGCTGGAGAAACGTCCTGGTGGTTCCTTCATGGCAGCGTGCCGGCGGCGGTGGATCTGGGGGTTAGGGTTAGGTTAGGGTTAGGTTAGGGTTAGGTTAGGGTTAGGTTTCCACACCTGGTGCCTCTCCAGAAGGGCCTCTGCTCCAGTCACGTCCTTCGCCAACTCATCCGACGACACCAGCCCCCGAATCCCATTGATCCAGGACATCAGGTCCCTGCGGTGGCGGGCCAGTCGAGGAAGGGTATTACAGACCACCACTGCCGTGCAGATCAGAGCCCCACCCCCCACCCCCAGCTCCGTCAAGCCCCCTCAACCTGAAATCGCTGAGGAAGCGCTGCAGGTCGTGGGAGCTGCCCAGCTTGGCCTTGCGCTGGTCGGCTCGGCCCACCAGGCTGCTCCAGGCGGCGTTCAGCTCCGTCCGCTTCTCCTGGATGTCATCCACCGCCTCCGGATGCGACTGGATCAGCCGCTGTGCCGTCTCGCCCAGGGAGTTCACCTGCATGCCAGGGCACACGCTCAGGCGTCGCCCTTCAATGCAACCTGCGGCGGCTGAGGCACATTTCTTCACATTGATGTTCTTCCCCGTGGCGTGCGGTGGGGGCTGGGGTTCAGTCCGGGGATCGTCCGCACGCTCACCTTGTCCCCCAGAGCGGCCAGGTCTCTCTCGAAGCCCTCGTGTTTGCGCTGGAGAGCCTGAACGCTGGCCAGGTCGTGGCCGTAATTGTCGGTGTTCAGGGCCTGATTCTTCTCCTCGATCCACTCCTTGGTCTCATCGGCATCCCTGCGGGCACACAGGGAGACAGGAGGCGTGGCCTTGCCTGCGTACATGCGCACGTTTGCCTTCTGATGACCGGGGATGGATGGATGGATGGATGGATGGATGGAGGGATGGGGACCTACCTGTGGAACCTCTGCACCTCGTGAGCGCTGCCCAGAACGTTGCTCCTCTCCTCAGCCAACTTCTGCAGTGACCTCCAGCGCTCGTTCAGTTCCTGAGAGGCATAAACAGAGGCATTGCTGAGGCAGCCTCTCCCTGCCTGCGGCTACGTGTGGGAGTTCGGCGACTACACTTGAGACTCGGCACTACAGTCTACCAAAATAAATAAGGTCACGCCACAAGGTATATGGTCCATAGGCAAATCTCACATGAGATAAAACAGAAGTTGACACTGTGGAATGCCATGGTCTGGGTGGGGGTGGGGGGGGCGCGCTGGCAATGGTGGTGTGGGGACTAGCCAGCGGGGCAGGGGTGAAGTGGATGGACGGA
>JAABNY020000039.1:3886297-3907244 GCA_015164015.2 Brevimyrus niger
CGGGTGGGTAGCAGCCATGCCCAGGACCGTTTGAGGTTTTTGGTTTTTTTTTTGAGCAAAATTATATAAATGCCCGGGGGATCGCCTCCGCCCGTCCCCAGCACCCCGGGGGGGGGGGGGGTCACTTCCGCCCGCTGTGCCGCTGGGAGGCCTCCTCCACGCGTCGGTACCAACGTTCCACCTTGGTGTTTTCCATCATGTCGTCAAAAGCCTGAAGACCCTCCATGACACGGAGGACACCGTACACGGCCTGAGGGAGGCAGGAAGGGCGCACAACACGTAAGCGGACGGACATGTCGCCACGTGCTCAGTTACTGGGGTTTAAAGCGAAGATTTAAAGGTCAGGTCGTGTTGGGGAGTGTGCACCAACCACACAACGAAACACGTCGGCATCCCGGCTGGCGACCCCCCCCCAGGCCAACGTGCGGTCCAGTCCCACCCAGCAGAAATGGCTGTCTATCTGCCGCAGCGAGGTGTTACATGCGAGACCCAGGTCTGGTCTCAGGTCTCTGGATAGCGTCCGTGTCTCACAGTCATACCACAAAACAGGGCGCAGTACAACTCTAAAGTCTTGGACATTCGTCCTCTTACAAAAAAGAAAAAAACCATTACAGTCAGATCAGAGGCAGATTCCATACCAGGTCTGCCAGGTTGGGCTTCTCTCCGCCCATGAAAGCCCTCTTCTCGCCAATGGCCGACATCCAGTCGTCCACAGCAGTGTACAGGTCTTGTCGCACGTCATCCTGCAGATTGTGCCTGAGGACAGAATGAAGGCAGGGTCCCAGGAGTGAGTGACACACGGACAGAAAGATGCCCAGGGACAAGGAGACATATTTCAGGGCTCATAGTGGCACGGGAGTCATCCCTAAGGAGGTAAATCAACACGTGTCTTATCCATGTGTCGCAATAATGGTTTTATAATAATTCATAATCATTTTAGTGCTTTGGTCTTCAAGGTTAATTAAAAAAAAAAAAAACCTTTTAAAAATAATATTTTATACTGTTTTAAAATATATTATTCCAGATCAACCTGAACGGTTTTCTTTGAATGAAAATGTGTCTGAAACATGCTTGTATTTCATGTAATACACATATATCCAAATAAAAATATTTATTCACTTAAATGGATTCTAGGGCTCCCGTTTGAGCACCATGGCGACCCTCTCCACTTAAGTGTTCACTTTCACCAGGCGCTCGCCATCGAGCCCCACCCCCAGGCCTGGCTCCAGGAGGGGGCCCCGGTGACCCCCGTCCGGGCAACGGGAAAACGTGAGTCTCTGTCTTTTAACATCAATAGGGGTCATGGCGACCCTTCTCCACTGAAGTGTTCACTTTCAGCTAAAAGACCCACTTCTGAGCACAGCACCCACCGTCTCTTCAGCCGCTTCGAAATGAGAAACATGGCCGCCGCTCCCAGGTACTTGGCAAAAAGACCCTCAAAGGCGCCGAAATTGCCTTCATGCACTATGTAGTGGAAGGAGGCCAGGGCTTCCCGGGGTGTGCGGTACACATTGGGGGAAACCAGGTGCACCAGCCAGTCATCTGCCCACTGGCGCCACTTCAATTCCTCCCTAGAGAGCAGGAAACGCGGGAGAAGCTCAAAATGCAAGAAGTTTGAGCTTTAAAACACCCTAAAATGCTCCAAAGTGTGTCTGAAAGGGTCCCTCTTTGTTTCAGAGGCAGTAACTCAACTGAGAGATGTTCTCCATTATGACTGATCGCCAAAAACTAAACCAGCAATTTAACACTGGCTTGCATAAACAATTACAGCTTCAGAAATGCTGTCATCTTACTTCCTGGAATCCTTCTCCAAGTACAGCTTTTCGGACTCTGCTTCAGTCAGCATCAGCCAGTACTTGTTACAGTACTCAGTCACTTCCTTGCCCTTTTCATTCTTGGACTTCAGCTCTGGGTAATAGGTGATGATTTCAGGGATTGTTTTCTCCCTGTGGGAGGACAAACGTTTCAACAAACACGGCAAAATGAAAATCAAGATGAACTGGCTGCTGGTTTTAAAAGCTAAGGCACAAATTTAACTGGAACGTAGAAAAAAAATACTTGAGTATAAACTAGAAGAGATTAGATACATAGATTACACAGAAAGATAGATTAGACAGAGATAGAGATTTATTGATTGATTGATTGATTCCTGGAGAGAAATTAAAGTTGTCATAGCAGCCAGGTAGATTTAAATTGCACGATAACATACAAGACAACACAATATGATTACCGAGTACGATAAAGTGAAATAAAATAAAATGAAATTAATAAAATACTGAACAGGATAGTGCATTACAAAAGGTGCAAAGATGCAATTAGGATGTGAAATTAATCTGAGTGACAAGTCTGATATGACAGGGTTACTCACCTGCTGAACAAGTAAGTCTTCAAGGTACTGATTATTACAGAAGAGTCATTCAGCTGCAGGGGAATGGAGGGATGGGCAAATTATAAACTTCGACAACATTGCATTTTTATACAGTGTCATGACCATGAAGGTAAATGAGGTCTCAGTATAGAATTGGGCTCACCTGCGTGTCATCCACCATAAGAATGGGGACCTTTCTGTATTGCGACCATTTAATCTCTTGCCGCATAACAGGATTGACTTCCACGACTTCATAAGGAAGTCCATAGTAGTCAAGGAAGGCTCGAACTTTACTGCAGAATGGACAGGTCTTGTACTGATACAAAGTTAACTTAGGTTGCCTACGAGGAGCCTAAAACGAAGGAAAGATCCACGAGGTTACGTATCTTATACATGCACAATAATGCATTACTAAAGGAATATCGAGAATTCAACATAAATAGAAATAGTTTATTAGTGCAACTGAATTTTAAGTAAAAGAAAATGCCAAGTCATAACTAGAGGAACACAATCAAGTATCATACGAATGGGATGGTTTCACTAGTCGCTTACATTACTATCCTGCGCTGCCAGTTGCCGCTGAAATGACAGTTTGACAGTCTGGTACAATCCGAGTCCAGCACCTAAGAAAAAAGCGCAAGGCAGGATCTTGCTGCCGCCCCGCAAAGGTGCAGCAGAGAAGATGCGGGACCGGAACCCCGCGTCGCCCGTCCCGTACGATCTGCTCGGTCCTCGGAACTGCTGAACGTGGACTGAAAAATTCCTGGTCCTGCGTGTCTGGCTCGGAACTGCACATCGGCTGATCCGACCCAGTGTTCGCACGCAGGCAGCTGCCATTGTCCCACCCCTCGCAATGTCCTTGGAAACGTATGAAGAAGAAAGCAGCGACCCTCCTTAAACGAATCATTCATAGTTGGATTTAACGCCACTAAGCAGTGAGTGCTGCCACCTACTGCACTGGGGTGTAAAAGAGCGTTGCTCGAGTGAGCGCAGATATTTTCAAGACATATTACAATAATCGTAGAAAAAGCTTACAGTCATACTTCTTTAGATGCACCCGATCTTAGACGTGCTTAGACCTTAGATGGGAGACTGCTTGGGAGTAACAAGCCCTGCAGGTGGTTGCAGGCTGTGCGTGGATCCACACCATACCTTGCTGTGATATAATCAGAAAGTGGCAGGTTATCATCCCATGGACGACTTCGCTGTTGGGAACCTAAGCAAGACATATAACCGTCAGTTGTAGGGTTACCGCTTTTAATAGAAAAAAATAAGGGACGCATACTGCAGTGGGGGCCACATCCCTTGGGGGCCAAGACCACAGTGATCACAGCCCAATGGCACGCCAGTGGTGGTAAATCGCAACTTAAAATATGTTTTCAGGAAAGTGTGAACACTTGGACATTAAAATAACCTGTATTTTATTTCTCTTTTACAACTCAACATACTTCTCTAATGATAATCATAGCTGAACACATAGGCATAGCTGACAATAGTTTACATAGGCCAGAAGAGGTCAAACAAAGTGTGACAGTAACCACAAAAATAGGCTTTGGATGACCTTGTGATATGTGAACCACATTTTAATAACTTAATAAATTTCCAGATTCACAACTTATTAACTCTAAGTTAAATATCTTATATTCAGAAATGCAATTGGAAAAATATAGAAAGTGCACAAAACTGCAGAGGAACCTTTCTTGAACACCAGTGGACCAGAACCATAGGTGTGCAGTACTGGAGCACGTCAGCTCGACTTTCTTGTTTAAGTGCACTTCCTGTCACTCCGTGCAGCACTGAGTAGCTGCTTGTCTTTTAAACAGCTAGAGTAAAACTCTGAACAGGACTGTTTAAATTCTAATGAGCTGGAAAGGTTGTCATTTCCAATCCTAGGGTCTATAGAGTGATTTCACTGTTAGGTCCCTGAACAAAGCCCCTAACCACTAATTGCTCAAGGCTCACTGTCTGACCTGCTTTCTCAATTTATGTCACCTCATATAAAAGTATCTGCTCAATAAATGTAACCATTTACTACTTTTTTTATCAAGGTCGTTTAGAATGTACAGGATCACAAACTGATAACAGAACAGTTTTGCTGAGCACACTTTGCTGGATAAACACAAATGTTCTTTTGACAACATTGTTCTTTTAGACAGCAAACACACAGGAACAGGCTGGGGAACCTCAGGCTATTAGGATATGGGGCGGGACAGCTTGGACACTGCGCAAAAACACACGTGAGAATAGAGGAGCGTCGTAAGAGGGTGAGAAAAACAAAGAAAGGGAGTGAACGTGTTGGGGAATTCGGCAAAACAAACAAAACAAAGCACAGCGTCCAGGTACATTAATCACAGTTTTTGGAAAGAAGAAATAGTGGGATTAATGGCTCCAAACTCCAAAGACCTCCCTCTGTCTCAGGGAACAGCTGCCTGCATCGTTCTTACAGATCAGCATTAAAAAGTATAACAGTGAAGTGCAGCACTGTGCAAAAGGCAGTCAGAAGAAATGTTCAAAGATATTTATCTGGGTAGTAAGTGCACTTTCGCTCAGAACAAAAAACACAATTTAACATTAGAATATATGCACATTACGGGTAACAATTAACACGAGTAAGAATTTCTTATGTTCTCAACAGTTACTGATATCTAGTCGAGTGGCTAGGTGAACACCGCTTTAGCTTCTAAACCTCTCCTCAGGGGCACCCCAACCATTCCACGAGCTTATTCAATTTCAACACCAGTTAATTATTTAAGAAATAGATAATGAGATATTGATTAGCTATACAAGTTGTGCTAGTTACGTATGTGACTATGTTACGTATGTGACTATGTTGTGGAGGTCACTATGTTACATATGTCACTAGTTACTTTTGATTAAAGTCATCTCTAGTAGTTATAAAAATTTCATTTGCAATGTAACTGCAAAGAAAAAACATTTAGCAGTGTGCAAATTCTGCCACAGAACTCTTAAAGAGACAGCCAGGACAACTTATGTTGACTAATTTCGTAGTGAGTAGTGCTATGTAGACTCAAACATTAGTCTGTTCCTGATCTTGACTTGATCTCACCCTGTCTTGGTCTTGGTCTTGTCTCGGTCTTACTCTGCCTCAGTATTGGTCTTGTCTTGGTCTCAATGCATCTCTGGTTTTGGAAATGACTTGGTCTCGATTTAGATGGTCTTGACTATATCACTAGTACCTAATGAAGTGACCATTGAGTGTATAATGGATTTACGAGAAGTACATTGCTTATACATCCTGTTGGCTTCTCGAAAGTCTTCACATATTCAGGGTGCTTGTTGTCTTTTCTTCAGGCCAGTTGTTTCTCTCAATTTCTTTCACAACTTTTCATTGTATTACCAAAACCAACATGGAACTAGACTTACAGTCTATAAAAAGTACTCAACAGACTGCTCTCTACAGACTGCTCTCTTTAATACGTTCTTCATCGTTTGTTTATCTGGATCCTTATCTAGCACAATGTGCTGAGTTTTAATTCTTTGCTGTAGAGAACAGGTCAAACATTTGCTAATGGCGTCAATTATTTTATTTTTGCAAGTTTTCTATGCTGCTCAGATGAAAACTCATAATACCAGAAAAGTTAACTAAACATCTGGAAAATAGGCAAAAATGATAGACACTACAATAGTTACATATTTGTTGATACCAAAATGGGTCATGCGCTATATATTTAATTTATACGTGAATTATGTAATGTATTCAGAAGAGAAAATTGTAATGATATCCTATGGTTCTGTTTTGTAACATGGAATGCGCGGCCTCTTATCAGACACGGCTGTTTCACCATCGGACTGTTTTTACTGCGACACAGTATCTGCTCACCGACGAGGAAGTCAACATGTCGAGTTCATACAAAAGCAGGTGAGCCAGTACTTTTAAACCGAGCTTTGGGTCGTGTTTTCTACTTGACAGTGGTCCAATAAATGCCCTTTTAGAAACGTTTGCGGACAGCAGCGACGCGGTCGTTAGCGCGGCTTTTGGCCCCAGTTATTTGGCACAGCTGTGCGGCTTAACGTGGTTCCCCTTAGGACGGTGCCGCTCGCCGCACTTCGCAACGCTTCGGGACTTTCGCTCTGCAGCCTCTGCGTACAGTTTAACCTACAGCGTAAGAGATCGGAAAGAGCTGTGAACTTCTAAAATTTGTCATCCGTATCTTTTATCCAAAGCGACTTAGACACCAAGGTGATTTATTGTTCAGTACAAGTTCGGTTCCCTTTATCAAACATATTGTACGCGAACGGTCCCTGGGCTTCAATGCCAGCTCAGACTTAAGAGGACTGTCCGGTCACTTTTATATCACATTTTCACCAGTATGAAGATCTCACCAGCTTCGCCATTTAATATGTATTCATAACGGCAGTTTTTTATTCTATAAGTATACTCAATTTACGAAAAATCATCCTGCTACGTATGTCCTACTGTTTTCTTATATATGATTATATGAATGATCGACAGTTTTATACTGCAATATAGTTTCTTCTGTAGACGTAGACATTTTCAAAATGTCGATATTTTTACACTGACAATGAGAAATGGATGGCCTTTTATATGTTACATTTATAGGGAATGGTTTAAACGATTGCAAAAATTGTTACTTTGAGGTACTTCGGTTTTTCCACCAATTTGGTTGTGTGGCTGTAAGTTTCTTTCAATACCTCTTTATAAAAAGAATAAAAGTACCAGAAATTCTAAATACACGTGTATCAAGCCAGCTTTAACCAGCCCAGGAAGATTAAGCGTCGCACGAAAACTCTTTTCTTAAATCAGCCGTTAAAAATACAACTGTATGGTGCACCTTTTAAAGAAAATTTATGATATTAAAGTGTTTGTGTTGAATGAAGCGCAGGGCATGGTTGTGTACCAGATTAATTGACCCGGTTGCTTCTCAGTAGCGTGATAGTACGGTTGGTCCCCTGAGCAAGAGGCCAGTTGCTTTTCCCTTGAATAATGAATGTCTTTGTCCCCCCACTTGACATCTTTATCCAGTTGTATAGCGTGCTGACTGGCGTTCGGGGAATTTGATGCACTGCCGCCAACATTTATTCAGAAACGACAAAAGCCTGTTTTATTCTTAAGTTTTAGTCTGTCTTGCACTTCTGCTGGTATGCAGTGTGTCGCCTTGGCGTTTCTTGTGGTATTGGCATACAATAAATACTTCAACCAGTACCTATGCATTGAATGGACATCCATAAATAATTTATGAAGCCTCACTGAACGCATTTACATGTCCATGTATATCCAACCAACGATTAGTATGGGACTGTGCAACATTTCGCAAATGTTTTTAACAGCGCTTTTATTCTGAATATGAATGGAGTGACACTTCTGATAAGTTCGTATACTTTATCCGTGCCACTTTGGAGAAATTTGTCACTTATTTGTACTTTGTACTGTGCTGTAACAAAATTAAAAAGTTTCCCTTTTTTTGAAGGATTCAGGAATTTAACACAGCCCTTGCCGATGAGAAGATTAATTTGGAGGCGTTGCGTGAGCGGTGCTTTAGCGGTAAGTGAGCGTGGGGCTGCACTGCTGGCCTGTGCCGTGGCGTTTTATTAAAAGCTTCCGCCGGCTGACATCTCTGCCTCCGCTTTCCAGGAATACCCTTTGAGGGCGGCATCCGCGCCTTGTGCTGGAAGGTGAGGCCCTCTCAGGAGCGTGACCCGCTTGTGCTTTAGACAAGGCCGTATTTGAATATGACAGTGATGGCGGCGGTCATGTCCTAAACTGAAAGACAGGCTTCAGTCAGACAGTCCCTGCTGTGTTTGGTTATATCATACTAAGCGTTCCACCTGCTTAGAACTGGTTTTTTCTCTCTTGCTTAAACGTTTAGTGTTTTTATAAAATCCTTTATTGTTCTTTGTTCTATTGCTTTATTTTTTGTACATTTTGCGTACTTGCGCAGCCTTCAAGTGAACTGAACAGCACATTACATCCAGATGTGCTGTCGTGGAGTCAGTTAAGCATTATTGCAGCTAGGCTGAGCTTCCAGTGAATGTCCCGGTACCAGAGTAAGCCGTGTTGGAGCAGGAGCTGCAAAATATCATACGAGACAAAGCAAGAATTCAGCAGAAGTGCAGCATAACATTTAGGGGATGTGAGGAATCGTCAGGCTAGTTGAGGAGTTCATGGAGTAGATGGGTGTTGAGCCGCTTCTTGAAGGTGGAGAAGGAATCCGACTATCAGACAGATGTAGAGCTTGCAAAACTGCTCTCAACGTGAAAGTCACTGGGTAACAGGGCTCAGCGATTACAAACTTATCCCATTAACCTAATGCAGCTGGTTTGTGCCCTTTTTTTGATCCATACAGTTGTGGAGATGCGTACTAGGCCACTGTCTGCTGTTTTTTATGTGGGCGACAGGTGCCGTTCATACCTCACTTAAGTGACTCACCTGTCAAATAAAATTGTAAATAATTGATTGTATGGACAAATCCTGCTATCAGTTAAGTACGTCAGTATTCCGTTACCATTTAAGAGACAACTCTGAAATACCTTCCTCCTCTACATTCTTCCTAAAAAAATCCTTTAAATAAAATAATGAAATGAGATCAAACTGAAGTCAGGATTTACACTTACAGTTTATTTAGCAGAGACTTTAATCCAAAGTGTCACACATGGTGACCTTGATATGAAACCTAAGGATGTCTGTGGACAGGAGTAAACAGGCTTCACCCATAAGCACAGACATCCATCTCATTTTAATGGCTTTATGTCATCGCTTTCAGATTCTGCTGAACTACCTTCCCCTGGAGAGGGCAGTATGGGATTCCTTTCTGAAGAAGCAGAGGTGAGCAGCATCTCCTTGCCACGTGCCCTCCTTATCTGAGTCGCTCAACTGGGAACCTGAAATAAACCAGTTATCCCAGCCAGGGTCCCCAGTCCCCGGGAGGAAGTCGAAGATTTCCCTGGCTAGTCTGAAAGGAGCTAATGGTGCAGAGTGTTAGTATTAGCAGCTAGTAGTGCAGTATGTTAGCGTTAGCAGCCGGGGGTACGGTCTGTTAGCGTTAGCAGCCGGGGGTACGGTCTGTTAGCGTTAGCAGCCTGGGGTACGGTCTGTTAGCGTTAGCAGCCGGGGGTACGGTCTGTTAGCGTTAGCAGCGGGGGGTATGGTGTCGGCGTTAGCGTCTGGGGTTGCGGAGTGTTAGGGTCAGCAGCTGGGGTGAGAGTAACACAGTTCCTGGCAGTCACTGAAATGAAACTCTCCTTCTTCCCAGGTCTTTGTAGTGGTTCAAGGCCTGTAAGCATATTCTTCAGCGTTGCACCTCATGTGCCTCTGCATGAAGGTGTTTTCACCTGGTGTGTCTCTATACCCCCACCCCCGTGGTGCTGCTCAGCTGAGTGTTACAGTCATGTCTTTGGCCCCCAGGGAAGTTTATGCCCAGTTCCTGAAGGAAATGATCATTCAGCCTGGCATCGCCAAGGCCAACCTGGGGCTCTCCAGAGAGGACGTCACCCTGGAGGACCATGTGAGTCACTCTGCTGTTCCTCTTTCTCCTCTACATGAAGCTTTTAAAGCTCACGGTTGGTGGGATTAGCGTGTCGTCCCTCAACTGTTGGTTACTAGTTGGACTAGATGGGGATTCACTCCCTAACATGTTCTGGAAGTTGCATTTTTTAAAATCAAATGTTTCTTTTGATCTTTTTCCTTTCATCGTGGCCTTCTCTTTCTCTCCCCACTCCTTCCCTCTATCTTTCTACTTTCTCACCTGAAGCCTCTCAATCCAAACCCAGAAAGCAGGTGGAACAACTACTTTAAAGACAATGAGGTGTTGCTGCAGATTGACAAAGACGTCAGGTAGGGAGGCCGGCTGCGCTGTGTGTGGAACTGGGTGAGCTTTGGTAGTGATCCTGATGTTTGATGGTCAGTCTGAAGAAACAGGCAAAACTCGCTTTCAGCAAAAAGGAATCCAATGATAGAAGAACTTATTAATGCCAGTACCCAGCAGGCGGTAATGTTTTTGTTATGGGTAAGTGTGTGGCTCGGTGGGTCAGGCTGTTGTCTTTGTGTTCAGAAGGTTGTTGGATCGTATCCTGTGCTTGGCAGAGTGATGTCACCATTAAGCCCTTAACCCTCAATAGCTGACACTGCTCACTCAGAAATTGGTCAATTTGGATAAAAAAATATGCAAAATTGTGTATTCTCATTGGCGGTGAGGGAAGCGAGGGGTTTGGATTATCATGATCTGTCAGTCAGTGTCTGCTCTAATCCTACTGTACAGTTCTCTGTTAAATCGGGCTGTGATCCCACACCCGGTTTATGTATTTTTTTTGATACTCTGTTTCTGTACTTGGCATCGTTTCATCTGCACCGTGTTTCCGTTCACTTTGTCTTCGGTCTTTGCCCTTTTGGTCTATTTTGCATTATTTGTATGTTTGTCTTTGCTTTACGAACCTTGCTGCTCCAAACACAAAAATTCCCCCCTGGGATCAGTAAAGTGTCTTATCTCTGTCCCTGGGGGTGGCGTGTGGCTCAGTGGATCAGCATATTCTACTTGTGATCTGAAGGTTGCCGGTTCAAATCTCTGGGTCAGCAGAGTAATTTTACTGTCAATCTTCTGACCGTCAAAATAAAAAAAAAAAAGTTTTTAAAAGGTAAATCATATTTATTTTCTTTGAGCAACCCCATGCTTGGGATTTGAACAAAGCTGAGTAAAAATGTGTCTTAGCTCTTCATAAGAGTGTAAACACAGACCCTTCTGACTGCCCCCCTGTCCAGGCGCCTGTACCCCGACATGGCGTTCTTCCAGAGGGCCACTGAATACCCCAGCCTGCTTATCCTGGACCCGCAGAATGAGTACGAGACACTCAGGAGGCGTGTAGAGCAGACAACCCTCAAGGCACAGACTGTGGACCGCAACCGCAGTGGCGTCACCAACGTGAGTATGGGGCCTGGGCGGGGATGGGTGGAGAGGGGCCTGGGTGCCTGCTGGCCGGGGATGGGTGAAGAGGGGCCTGGGCGGGGATGGGTTGAGAGGGACCTGGGTGCCTGCTGGCCGGGGATGGGTGGAGAGGGGGGGGGGGGGGGGGGGGGGGGGGGGGGGGGGGGGGGTTTTTTGGGGGGGGGGGGGGGGGGGGCCTGGGGAGCACATACACACGGCAGTGCCTCCGTCTTCTGCCTCCTATCCAGAACCTCAAGAATCAAGTGATATGCATCTCTAGAATTAAACTGAGATCTACTGATGGGAGTAGATCTTTCTGTGAGGATCTTCAGGATGACCTCCTACCTTGGGCTTTCTGGTGGGAGCTACTTCCAGGCTCACTAGCCGTTATCCACGAGATGGTGTTTCTCAACCTGCTGACCCGAGTGCTCTTCTGAATTCCTGCTTCAGCGGTGCGCTGAACTCAGATTGAACATCTCCTGTACGTGTTTCTAGGTGAGCTCTCCTGGAAAAGCCCAGAATCTGTACCCGTCCAGCGAGTACGAGGTCCTGCCCAATGGCTGCGAGGCCCACTGGGAGGTAGTGGAGCGCATCCTCTTCGTCTACGCCAAGCTGAACCCGGGCATCGCCTACGTCCAGGGCATGAACGAGATCGTGGGGCCTATCTACTACACCTTTGCCACAGACCCCAACAGCCAGTGGAAGGGTAAGCGAAGGCGGAGTCGTGGTACATGAAGCAGCGTGATGTGCTGTGATATGTGTGCATTCCTCTGTAAACGTCGGCAGGGCGTGTGATTGTGGTGATCAGGGCCTCAGGCTTGGTAGTGTCCTGTGTATTGGTGTCTGGTTTTGACCGTGTTTGTGTGAGAAGCACATCTGGGTGGGGTGGGGGGGGGAGTCTCAAGGCCCCAGGAAATGTAACAGCAGGCACATTTTCCCTCTATTTCCCTCCTTTTGTCCCTCTGTCTCTCTCTCCCTCCCTCCTCCTCTCCCTCTTTCTCGGTCCCCGTCTCTCTCCCTCTTTGTGTCCCTGTCCATCCCTCCACCTCTCTCTGTCTGTCTGTCTCCCTCCGTCCCTCTGTCCCCTTCTCTCTCACCCCCGCCTCCAGAGCATGCTGAGGCAGACACCTTCTTTTGCTTCACAAACCTCATGTCGGAGAACAGGGACAATTTCATAAAGAGCCTGGACGACTCGCAGTGCGGCATCACATACAAAATGGAGAGTGTCTACTCCTCTCTCAAGGAGAAGGACGTGGAGCTTTACCTCAAGCTGGTGAGTGGAACAGGAACACCCCCCCCCCACCCCCAAATTTGACAGATTAAGATTTTTTTTCTTTATAAAAATGTGCGTTTGAGTAACAGAGCTCAGCTGGATGTGACATGAATCCTGTTTCCCATGAGGTCTGGTCCCTCGTGCAGTGGATTGACCATCAGCACCCCCTACTGGCCTCTTAGGTGTATTTTACAGGTGTATATTACAGATCTACAAAATATTCCCCCCAGAGTTGGTCAGTTGGTCCTGGTGTGTCGTGGGTCCCACACATATGAGCTTTAAGTGACCCCCCCCCCCCCATGGTACACCCTCTTCCTGCAGCAGGAGCAGAACATCAAGCCCCAGTACTTCACCTTCCGCTGGCTCACGCTGCTGCTATCCCAGGAGTTCCTGCTTCCCGATGTGATCCGCATCTGGGACACGCTCTTTTCTGACAAGGACCGCTTCAGCTTCCTCATTTTGGTCTGCTGCGCCATGCTCATGTGAGTGTCCCCCCCGCCCCAACCATAGGCCGTTCCTGCCCCCCGCCCCAACCATAGCCTTTACCCAGCTCGACCTCGGTCCCATGTGCACCACTTCAACTCACTTGACCTCTGCGGTGTGACTGCACTGTGTGCTGCAGGGGGCGCTAGAGTGCCCCTTTGGTATTGGCAAGGCTGATTACATGGGTTCTGATTTATTTCGCTTCAGTCTGATCCGGGACCAGCTTCTGGTGGGCGACTTCACGGCCAACATGAGACTGCTGCAGGTAATGTCTTAAAAAAACATGCCTTAATTCTCTCATGAGCATTTTTAAAATGTCAACAAAGATTCAATTATAAATATTTTTAGCAGCTGCTGTGCGAATCCTGGATCCTCACCCCCCTTTCATATGCTATAGTTCCCCTGTATCCGCTGATACATTCCAAGACCTACCACAGATATGGCGAACCGTCCACAGACCACTTGTATAGCGTGATTTCCCTGTACTTGCGTATGACAATTGATAAATTATGCACAGAACAATATTACTAACGTACAACTACCGTACTAAACTACCTGTTTTTTCACTATTTTTGTAATAGTGACAATAAAGGTCTATCTTATCTTATAAACTTTATCTTATAAAGTATCACACTCTCGAATGCAAGGGATTGTGACATTGTAGCCTAATTCTCAAAAGGCAAATGGCAAATCAAGGGATAAAAGAGCAATGAAAATCATGATTTTTAAACCCAGCAAAGGATGAAGTAACAATGAAAAAACATTTTGTTACACCTTTTGCAGTGTTTTTCCGATAAACCGCAGATTGCAGACTAAAATCATGAATACGGAGGAACTACTGTACGAGGAAAGGTTATCAGTGATTGGTTTAAAGGAAAGGTTATCAGCGATTGGTTTAAAGGAAAGGTTATCAGCGATTGGTTTAAAGGAAAGGTTATCAGCGATTGGTTTAAAGGAAAGGTTATCAGCGATTGGTTTAAATTAAATTTAGCTCCAGTTTGATTTCTTCCAATCTGTGTGTGTTGCTCATGTTTTCATAATGAGAATAATTGTTTGATCACACGTGTAGCTCTTAGAGCAGCCTGGGTCAGTGGGCAGCGTCTCGGGTTCGAATGCCACCTCCGCTGGCCATGCGTGCTGTATGCTTGCTCTTCCCGTGTCCTGTGGGTGCTCCAGCTTCTTTTTGTGGTCCAGAGATTCACGTTGCGTCAGCTGGCATTTCTTAATAGTACAGGCTGTACCCTTTCCTTTAAGCCAGCTAATGCAGATCCAATCTTCTTAAACTGGACTGGATGCGCCAGGGGTCTCCAACTCCAGTCCTGGAGAGCTGCTGTCCAGGTTTTCTATCCTTCCCGGCTTCTGATGAGCCACACCTGCTCCTGGTATTAACCTGAGAACAGGTGTGGCTCATCGGAAGCCAGGTAGGATAGAAAACCTACTGGACGGTTGTTCTCCAGGACCGGAGTTGGAGACCCCTGGGATACACAGTTGGAGCACACCCAGACACACACAGTGGTACCTCAGCTCTTGAACTTAATCCGTTCCAGACTCTGGATCGAATCCTAAAAAGTTTGAGTTCTGATCGAATACGTATTCCGATGCGTAATCTGCTATTTCTCCCAAATATCAGATAAAGCAGTTGTTTTCAGTTAATTTACCTGGTAAAATAAAGTTTAAATAAATGACATCGAGAACCGTGGTACGACTGCTTCAGCTATGCACAAAAGCACCCTGCAGAGTCTGAATTCCTACAAGGTGCTCTTGAACCCCAAAGTGATTATTCTGCGTTTGATTACTTCTCTCTGAAGTGGAACTCTGATTAAAACGTCATGAAACATCACGAAAAAAAGTTGCTTCCCGTTGGAAACACGCCTCTTTTATGATAATGAAGTCAGAGAGAATCCTGAGTTTCCCTTGTGACATAATTTCAAAATGGCAGCTTACACAGTCGACAGTAATTCTATTCTATAAATCTTTAAAAATGTTTATTTTGTTGAATGTATTGATAGTTTTAAACATAGTGTCTTGGTGTCTTTTTGTTTGTAGTTTGTTTGCTGTTCGAGAAAAGAATATCGCTATGAATGTACTAAAATATTTTATAAAGCTTTTAATGTGGTCTGACTAGTTCGTGTTTATTTGTCTCAGAAAAAAGAATCTCACTCCAAATCTGCTAAAATATAAAGCAACAGCAGTGCAGCATTACTCAGTGGGGCCTTGAGCTCTGCCCCCCCGCCCCTTGGGAAGTCACGCCCCCCTCTCCTTAGAATGGCAGCTGATGATCTGATGGAAGGGACCACCTTCCTGCAGACCGTCTGCCATTTCGGTGATAGGCGTGCAGAGTCCTTGGGTACTTTCGCATTTACTGTTTAGTTGTAATAGTAACTGTGGCGACGCTGACAGGTGATCTGTGAAGCGGGGTCATGTTGGGCCTTGCTGGATGAATCCCGTGCTGCGACTCTGCCGTTTTAATCCAGCGCTTTCCAACTCTCCCGTTCCGTCAGGACTACCCCATCTCCGACGTCCACACCATCCTGAAGAAGGCCAAGCAGCTGCAGGATGAGGCGTAGCCCCCCCCACCCTCACGCGCACACATACGCACACACACCCCCCGCCATGGATCGGAACAGCACGGCACTCTGGAGAACCACGAGCCTGACCTGCGGCGGGCAGCAGTGGCGGACGTCCCGGTGAAGGCCGAGAACCGGCTGGTTGCCCCGCCTGTGTTGCGCCTCAGTGCATCGTGGGAAAAGACCAGTGGACGTCCTTCCCGTCCAGTCGTCGCCCTGCAACCCCAGATGGTATTCTGTTTTAAAGCTATTTATTTTTTCACTGATGACTTGAAAACCAAAAAAAAACTAAACTCTGTATAATTAGAAATTATTACAATATCATCTCATTATATAGTATACATTACACAGAATCAAACAGAGCTATAAGACTGTTATTTTATAGTATGATCCTGGACCTCCCCTGACATTAACTTTTATTATTTTGTTTTCTCCCATATTTCATTTGTGTATCATGTACATAACTTACTTTTTCAGCTGTCAGGGAGAGGGGCAGTAAAGAGAGCGAGCATCCCATGATAGCATGTCAGCTTTTGGTGATAGCGTGTTGGCAGTCTGAACACTCCGTTCTGTGTCTGTGAACTTCACAGACCACCCCAGTCTTTGGTTTACGTTTATGTCTGCCTGACATGACTTTATCGTTGTAACCATATTCATTCGGAACCCGAATCGCTCAAATGGAAAAATTTTGTGGTTTTGATGGATAAAATTGTATGTTGCTAAATAACACACAAAAGGTATGTGTGTGTGTGCACCAATCAGGGTCCCCCTAGTATGTGTTTGCACCAATCAGGGTCCCTCTAGAGTGTGTGCGTGTGCGCGTGCCTGTGCCCGTCGCATATGGAGCATTAAACCAAGAAACGGTCACTAATAACTATTAGGCTACCTTGCAGCTCCCCTGTCGCCAGTTTGTCTGTCTGTCACATGTTCTACATGTAAGTTATTGCTGCATTTGTGCTGTCAGCTTGTCCCAGGGGGCGGGCAGGCCCTTCCTCTCCACATTCGGGTTTATTAACCTGATCAGGAGGGTCCCGCCCTTTGCTTGTTGCTGTCAAACTATGATACTAAACTAAAAAGAATCACCTTCTGTGGTGTACACTACGCTCGCTGGGAGATTCGCGCAGACAAACAGGAAGGTTTCATCTACCGTCCTACACTTGGCTATCAAACACCCATCCCCCTATTAACACCCATTGGTCAACACCCATCCCCCTATTAACACCCATTGCTCAACACCCATCCCCCTATTAACACCCATTGCTCAACACCCTGTAACCAACACCCCCCCAGAGTTGAGGAGCAGTGTTGCCTTTCACTGTAAGAAACCAGCAACTGCAATATGCCTGAGGTACCTCCAGGGGGCACTAGCAGGTCGCTTTTATCCTGGCCACCATGCCACCCCCCAATTCCCTGCTGGAGCTGTGTTCATCTACCCATGTGGATGTTCTGGTCCTGTCGTGCCTGGATGCTGTAGTTTGTCTCAGTTTCCCTTCCATGCTCCTAAGCGGTTTGACTCCACTCCTTGTGTGCTGGTCTTTACTTTCTGTAAGCTCTCGTAATGCCCCCACCCCCCCCTTCATACATCCGTACCCAGAAAACACCCCCCTTTGCCAAGAGTGAGGGGTGCCACTTGTGGTGATATTACTCACACGCCTTGAGAAATACAGGCAGCGATTTTCGTTGTTGATAAGCAGGCTGGTCCGATGCTGCTGTTTTTGTCTTTTAATGGGACACTTTGGGTCAGACCCAGATGAAACCCTAATGACACACAGGAGGAATTTAAAAACACTGACAAACTCCAACATTACCCCCCATGGATGTTTCAGCCTCCTTGTGCTGGTCAGTCATCGCCTTGTTCACATTACTGTATAGTTTAAAGATATGAATGCTCAGCCTTTCTGTTTCTTTTGTGATTAATTGGTAGCCTTGTGCACATGGGAAGCTCCATGTTTAAATATGTAAATTGGATTAAATATGTCGAGCTAAATCCCCTACATGCGTCACAGACGTACACAATCCCCACAACCCAAACTGGCTACAGAAACGTTTGTGTTTGAATGTATGTTACAATTACTTTAGTTCACAGTTTCGAAAGACACGTCTTTGAGTGAATAAGATCAGTTAATGACGTGGCTTTTTTTTTTTAAGATCCAATTTTTTATTTTTATTAACATCTGAGTAACCTGGTAAAAACGGTAGATGATGAAGTATTGCTCCAGCTGAGCTGAAGAGGTGGGGGTCGGCCTGACTGTCAAATTATACAGACGGCTTTAGGCGCTCTGGCGGTACAAAAGTTATGATAAAGTGAAGTAATTGTGAGGCAGAGAAAAACAGAAGGAAATGGGCTTTCGTAAGATGTCCAGATAGGAGGTCAATTAATTAAATGGACAAAATCTTGGATTTTCCCATCAAGGTTTTGGGTTCCTACTGGATTTCCTCTGCTGGGTTTCATTCCCACCTTAAATCGATTAAATTGTCCAATTAGTAATGCAGTGCTGATCGATGCCAATACAGATCGATGCCTTTTCAAAGGAATGACAGTATTTCCTGAATACTCCAGGAAGTAACTACGATATTCAGAGTGAGTAATTTCGATTATAAATCCGCACAGCCTCCCCAGAACGCCATCCAGTAATTATGTTATGGCTTCTTCATCAGTACCGTTTCTGTTATCCGATTTTGTATATTTATTTTGTTCTCCAGGTTCATGAAGGATGGTGTAATGTAATAATGTAACTTTTTTAAAATTTGGGGTTTACGTTGTCTATTATTTTTAATGCTAAGAGCTGTTTTTTAAAGTGTGTGTGCTGCTTTGTAACAAGACTTTGTGGCTGGATTACAGTTATGGAAGCTTGATTGAACACACCTGAGGGTGACGCATGGTGCGTATTGCAATCACTATTCACGCACAATGGTTTCTTAAAGTATCGTAAAAATCATGACCCGATTAGTCGGATTTACCAAGGATCAGCTTAGCGATTTTCAGGAGACTGCTCTCTAAATTGCACTTTTAGTTCTTATTGCTTGCTTGTTTAATTCTGTGAACAAGAATGACTTCCTGTATATTCTTGTAAGCCTCATAAAACATAGTTCAGCTGAAGAATAGTGATGTATGCCACGTATCGCCAAAAAACGTCTGTATACTTTTATTTTTCAGATATAAAATGCATTCTAAATTAAAATTCCCAGTTGCATTCAAACACTCGCATGCGTTGGAACCATGAATATTATTTTCATAATGACCATTTGCGAAAGACAACCAGAAAATCTATAGCGACCATTCCTGATCAGCTGTGAACGGTATGTAAGATGCGAAGCTATAAGGAATTATTGTCCTCCATAAGAAAAATGAATGTTCCTTTAACTTTTAACGTTTTATTTTCTTATGTTTTTTTTTACTTGCTGGAAAAGAACCACTAAGTGTGTGACCTGCAGACTGGGTGCCGTAACCTGCCGTGCTCGTGGTGTACATCTGTCCTGTCTCACTTCCGTAGTTAGATTGTATGTAAATGTATGTCTAACGGATGTGTGTGTATGTACGAGTGTTTTGGGTTGTTTTTTTTTATTATTTTTGGCATGCATAAAGTTTTATATGGATAATTGTAGCAATGTGTACCACAGCAACGTCAATGTTTTTACAGTGTTGGAAAAAATTAAATAAATGTGAAAGTATTCAAAAGTTTGCTCTCCTCATTCGTGTCCTGTGTCTTCCGAATTAATTTCCTGGTTTTAGCATGCTGGCCTTTTCTGCAACGATGAAGGGGTGCCCTCAGCCACTGTCCGCGCTGGTTTGGCATACGGACTGGGCAGAGAGAGAGAAATCTTTTTGAAAGAAACGGCATTATGACCTAAAGGTCAAAAGGCTAGGGGGTGGTCGCTGGGGGGGTGGGACTGGGGCGGAGCCAGGTGACGTCACGACTAGTGGTGTTAATTATTTCCATATGTTGCGAGATTGGGTGTGAAATTTATTGTGGAGTGGGTTTTATTTAACTATTTATTTTATTTTGACTATTGCGGAGTGACATTAAGTTTCAGCAGTGAAATTTGTGCTTAAGTGTGATTTGTCGGAATAGCTCAGCGCGTAGCTGAGCGGATTGGTTACCTGATGGAGTGTGAACGTACGCTGGGGCTGCCTGTGGAGAGGTACCGTGGGAAGGTCCCCCTCAGCCCGGAGCATGTAAATGTTGCGGATGAGGACTTTGGACATTCTGCAAAGGACTTGGAAATTCTGAGAGCGATGTTGGAGCTTATCCCGGTGTTGCGCAAGTGTGAAAGAAACTCTGTTAAAATGAGAAAGTTGAAGCTGAGAATGAGAGGAGGAGGAGGTGGGCCCGACGCTATCCTGCAATAAATGCTTTTTTTTATTGAAAACGAGAGGAATTCTTTCAAAAGGTAACGGTCCAGAAAGCCACACCAAAAATATTAAAACAATTCCTTTTAACGGGGGATTCCACACGCGGTTAACGAGGGGGCGTGGCACACGGGAGGAGCGGATGATCGGAGCAGAACATATTGCTTTTTTTAAGTTTACACATTGGATACATTTATTTTCTTACACTAAAAATTATTGTTTTGATAAATATCATTAGATGTGTTTAGAACAGTATATGCTCTTCTTGTTTTATCCGGTTCATTTTGTGTTTAGATTCTTAAAAAAAAAAAAAAGCATATTTGGGTGTAAATTTTTGGAGCCAGGAAACAATGAATTGGTTTGCCATTATTTCTTATGGGGAAAATTCGATCAGAACCCAGTGTCTTTTTGGGATGTGGTACATTTGTGTTTTGCGAAAACTAGTTTCATTTCTGTAATACCTTTTGGGGAATTCCATGTGCCATGTGGTCTGTGGAAAGGGGAATCAGCTCACAGGAAGGAAAACACTGATGTTACTCAAGTCTGTCCCATGGCAGGGTAAATGCCTCACTGGTCCTAGGGTAGGAACGGGAGCTGGCCTTTTCCCTCTCAAACTGGTTTAAATTTTCTGTTGGTGACAAGAGTTGCTGGTTTATATTTCAAAGGCAAATCCTTCTAATTTTCTGAAAGGTCTGCTGATTAACCCCTTGTTTGTCAACATCCTTTTTATTGACATTCAAGCTATGCTTCACCTGCTTGACATTATGCTACAAGATAGACAGAGACCGATAGAGAGATAAACAGAATTCTGTATAGAATCACTGGGAGAAAAGAGAGACCTGGAGCTGTCACATAATGAGGGTGAAGAGGGAGAGACCTGGAGCTGTCACATGATGAGGGTGAAGAGGGAGAGACCTGGAGCTGTCACATGATGAGGGTGAAGAGGGAGAGACCTGGAGCTGTCACATGATGAGGGTGAAGAGGGAGAGACCTGGAGCTGTCACATGA
>JAABNY020000039.1:3967108-3987106 GCA_015164015.2 Brevimyrus niger
TCATTTCAGCCTCCCTATCCGTACATTTTGAACATTTTCATCACATTTTGACAATTTCGTGATAATACTGACGCCCCCCCCCCCCCCCCCCAGAGAAGCTCATAACTCCAGAGATGTTCGCTGAGATTCTCTGCGATGACCTAGACCTGAACCCCCTGACTTTCGTCCCCGCTATCGCCTCGGCCATCCGCCAGCAGATCGAGTCGTACCCCACGGACAGCATCCTGGACGAGCAGACTGATCAGCGGGTGATCATCAAGGTGGGCATGCAGAAGGGGTGGGGAACATTGCAGAAGCTTTGCAGAGCATCTTTGAAACTGCATCCATGTTTGACACCCACCAGAATTCAGTCAGTCCTTCTGCTGAGAGTGTAGAAGAGTTCCTCACTTCGAGCTTACCTTTGAACTCTCCGCTTTGCTGGCAGTGCTGTGCTGATGTGATTAGTTGCCTTGGTCCTTGGTCCTGCTTTGTTTGGAAAATGTTGCGTGGCTCTTGCTGCTTACATTTTTTTCTGGACATTCACCATAACAGTTTCCCAACCCGGTCCTTGGGGAACCGGACAGTCCACGTTTTTGCGCCCTCTCAGCTCCCAGCCAATCAGGGACTGTCCAGGGTTCCCCGAGGACTGGGTTTGGAAACACTGCACTGGAAGATCAGCCTAACTGCACTGGAAGATCAGCCTAACTGCACTTATGCCAGGCCTTATGGTTCTGCTTTTTCCCTCACGTGCACGTTGCTATGGACAGAGGCGTCTGCTCAATTAACCAAATAATAAATGATTATTTTTCTAGGCATAAAAGGTTTCCAACTCCTTCCGATCTGAGGTGCTTTACTCTCCCGCTTCTTCCTAAGTGTCCTCAGCCCTTATCTGCTTCCTTAACACCTGGCAGACCTGCCTTCCCGGAAGGTGCACATGTTCGGTTCTGACTGCTTTCTCTACTTCCCGCTCCCAGCTCAACATCCACGTGGGGAACATCTCCCTGGTGGACCAGTTCGAATGGGACATGTCGGAGAAGGAGAACTCGCCGGAGACGTTCGCCCTGAAGCTGTGCTCGGAGCTGGGCTTGGGGGGCGAATTCGTCACCACCATCGCCTACAGCATCCGCGGGCAGCTCAGCTGGCACCAGAGGACGTACGCCTTCAGGTACGCTGCCAGGGCAGGACCAGCGTGTCTTAGAAGGGGGCACAGACACACATACGCACTGGGGACGGCCACAAGCCAAACCTACCTATGTGCTCTGCAGCAAATAAATCACAGTGGAAAGAAACATGCACCGATACACAATATCAGATAGGGGGCAGTGTGTGGCTGTAATGTACAAACAACCAGAGATCAACACTGAGCAAATGTACACAGAGGAGCCACAGTAGCTGGGGGGAGCTTAAATCCAACGGCAGACAGCTGAGCTGGGAACAATCCATAAGGGGTTTTAGGTGTCTTAAGCGATACCTTATACAGTACCTCCTTGATGCAGTCATTACATCATTCATCATATTCCACGTTCTGACCTCTGGATGCTGTGTTTCATGGCGATTCACTTACCTCTGCAGTTTACTGCCTTAACTACCCAGTTATCTCCTTACAGAGTCACTGAAGAGTCCCAGTGTTTTAATCTGTCCTGCAACTCGATTTCTGATAAAAAAGGGTGCATGTGTTACGCTGATTCAACTTGATTGTCACCCATGTGACGCACATGCTGCTGTTTTTGTTCCTGTGTGTGTGTGTGTGTGTGTGTGTGCGTGTGCGTGTGTGCGTGTGTGTTTTTAAGCCATGTGTTCCACACAAAGGCAGATTTTATTGATGGAGTTTGTTATGTAAGTGCTGTTCGTACCATTTTTGACCCTAACTGTGCCTCTCCCTGTTCCAATAGGTCTGATTTCAGGTCAGTACACTTGCATTTCTTGATCCCTCCCCCAGCCTAACCCTCGTTTCCAGTTCTCTCTCATCTTCAGACCTTGGGAAGCTGAGTACCTCACACTTTTCCGTTTGTCTGTTTATTCTTTGTCTGTTGGAAACGCCGCAGGGCCGATCTCGGTCTAAACGACACATGTCTGTGTAAAATGTTGAATTTGGCTGAGGTCCGGTCGTGTCCAGTTGAGAAGCCTGGTGGGGAGTGGTGCACCGCAGACGGGCCCCCCCCGCCCGGCTCCCAGAGCCGTAGCCCAGACCGTATCATGAACTCTGCCCAAGTTGGACGGCTGTGATGACTCTCTCACGAAAGGCTTCCTCTTGTGTTCTGCCTTTAATTTGATTTAATTCAAGGCTGCTTGTCAGTGGTGCCTCTGCACTCTGCACGACTCAGGATAATTCCTGCTTACGGAAGGCCTGTAAAGACTGAATTCTGTACACGAGCACTTAAACGTAAACCGGTGCATGCTTTTATCTTTTGATCTGTCATGAAAAGATGATTTAATAAACAAAATCATAAATATGCATAGGAGTACCTAATTTAGTTCCTATTTGGCAGAAATACTAAAGTTGATTTCCTGTTTGCAGAATTTTTTTTCCCTCCGTACTCCCGCTTCAGTGATTGGCTGATGTTGTCATATGACGATTCGGTCTCCGCTTAACTGTCCTGACCATGTCGGTGGCGATTTCCTTTTCTAGTGAGAATCCCCTGCCTACTGTGGAGATAGCCATTCGGAACACGGGCGATGCGGATCAGTGGTGCCCCTTGCTGGAGACCCTGACTGATGCAGAGATGGAGAAGAAGATAAGGGACCAGGACAGGAACACCAGGTGTGTGCGCCTTCTGAGGCACAGGAAGTAAAGATCGCAGGGTGGACTTTATAGTTTAGTTATGGATCCTAACTGGTGTTGGATCATTCATCTGCCCGCTTCCATCTCAGGCGCATGCGGCGACTCGCCAACACGGCCCCGGCATGGTGAGTCCGCAGCCAGCGGGTCTCCCGTCACTCGGGGAGTGAGAGAGAGGCTGTCGGGAAGCCCTCACGTGTAGACCAGCGCCTCGGCGGGCGACATTCCTCCAGGCGGGCAAGGGGACCCCTTCCCCAGCTCCAGCCCACACAGCATCACCCTGCACAGGCCTGCCGTCTTCCTAAACGCCCTCTTCCTTTTGGACACTCACCCTCCAGCCATGCTGGGGTCCAGACTCATACCCAGACCACACTGATCCTGAATGGCATTCCGCTCAGCCGCAGAATCTGCCATTTCCGATGTAGAGCCAGAAACTTCATGTGGGGAAATATTACGTCTATAGTTTCTCTTTTTAAATGGTGTTTGTTATAGGTGCTATGATTGCTTTTTTTCTTTTTTTTTTTTTTGTAAAGAACAAAATAAAGTCCTACATCAACCAGATTTGATGCATTTAGATTGTTTGTTTGATGTGGTGATCAGTGGGCTAAATGGCCTACGATTGGAAGGTTGCTGGTAAAAATCCCAAGGTTGGCAAAGTGACTTCACTGTTGGGCCCTTGAGCATGGCTTTCAACCCCAGCTGCTCCATGGACTGTCTGAACCTGCTTTCTCAATGTATATCGCGTTGGACAAAATAATCTGCAGAGTGGAAAAAAAATCTGAATCTGGTGGCGTATAAAGAAAGGTTAGTGTTCAGAGCAGGTGTTCCCTTAGGTTAGATGTCATGTGGTACAGCTTAAAAAACTGACATGCTTGTTATACTTCCTTTATTTACAGCATATGTACATGACTGCACAGGCATTTCATGTTTATATGTGGAAGTTCCTCAGTTTGCTGCTCAATGCAGTCATTCTGTCTCATTCCTAAGCATTTTGTATTCAGCTCCCGTTAAATAATGGCACTGTAGACGATTATTTCAGTTTGCTGACCACAAAGGCAGCTGGTGAAACGGGCTGACTGGGCAGCTGCCCGGGAAACGGCTTGGCAGTTGGCGCGTCTGTCCGTGAGCCAGGGATGGGTGGGAGTCTGTAGCTGCCATGTTGGATTATATCGGAAGCAGGGCTAGATATAACGATGGTTTCACGTTAAGCACATCAGATTCGGGGCGAATTCACTGAAGGGCAGCTGGGTCTATGTTGCTCATGAGCAGACAAGCTAAAAAGGGCTTTTCCTCACCTGGCAAAGAGATGGGAGGTACTAGCCGGACCTCTCATGCTCCTCCTTACTCTTACACTTTGGCAGTGACCTGGTGTAAACCAGACCTGACAAAAGCCAGACAAGCTGACCAACCACAACCCTAAGTGTTAGTGGTGGATTCCGCAAACCTGATTCCCAGCTGCTCCCTTGGCCCCTAAACTAGGTGCCTTCAAGCCCAACGTCCCCAGTCACCTTTTACAGTTCCTATACCCCTGCCCCGTTCTCTGAGATCATTTCTACTGCCGTGGGGGGGCTGGATCCTGGGGGTCCTGAGGGAGTTCTTCTGGTCCAAGACCCCTTTCTGTCTCCTCTGGGAGAGGGAGATAATCAGGGTCCCTCTCAGGAGCATCAAAAATTGTTTTTCTGTAAAGCAGGAATACATGTGACATTCCTTACACAAGCCGCATAAAAGACCATGTGGTATTTATTAAGGCTGCACGACATAAGATCACAATTATTTTGAATATTTAAGCTTAATATTGTGCCATCTATAAACCAAAAAGAGATAGAATTTACCCAAAATAAAATTATAGCAAAACCGCTGCCTTGCCACCGATAACGATAGGCCACCTGCGTCAATCCCGCGTCAATTATGTCAGATCAATCGAGAGTCTATTGATGTATACAGCCCTAATTTCCAAGTCAAAGCTAACCCCTAACAATGGCCCAAGAGAAAAGTTGATTGTGAAAACAGCCTTTCAAAATCAGTGGGAGGCTGAGTACATGTTTACTGACATTGTCGGCGTGTCTTGTTTGTGGAGCTAATGTGGCTGAGAGAATCTGCACAACAGGAGTCCTTACTCCAAACAGAAACGAACACAACACGAATCCTTACTCCAAACATAAACGAACACAACACGAATCCTTACTCCAAACATAAACGAACACAACACGAATCCTTACTCCAAGCATAAACGAACACAACACGAATCCTTACTCCAAACAGAAACGAACACAACACGAATCCTTACTCCAAACATAAACGAACACAACACGAATCCTTACTCCAAACATACTTGTTGCCAAGAAAAGATGTCAACATTACAGCTCTGACAGAATGGAGTAAGAGCAAAGAAAATTAAATGTTTTGATTAATCATTTTTTTTACTTTCACTTAAAACACAATTTTATCTTTAAATTTTATTTATATTTGCAGCATATTCATATTTTGAATTTGTATAATTTTTACAGGAGATATTTTTATGGAGAGCAAAATAAAGTGAAGTTTAAGTTCATTTATTTTGGAATAATATTGTATCCTGTCTGTTTCAATTCATATTTATGTGCAAAAAAAACAATTTTAATCTATTCAATAAATGTTTATCCTGTTCGGCCCACGACCTAAAATGTGCTTTGAGTTTTGGCCCTCTGTGCGATCGAGTTTGACACCCCTGCAATAGAGTGTTGGTGGTGGAGTGTCAACAAACACAAATCAGTGCCGTCAAATATGATGTGATTACTAACTTATGGTTTTATTAATGATTTCAGGCATACTACTCTTCTGCTTAGCAAACTGTGAGAGTAAGTAAATACCCATTAATACAGAATAGCTGGCCTCCCAGTTTATTTTTACAGCCATTGTCCAAAGCCCCAGTGATTATTGCGCATGTGCACTTATCGTTATGTGATATCGTGCAGCCCTAGTCTTCATTTTATGTTATTTTTAGTTGAATGCTTCTATCCTAAGCTGCTTATTATTTTCCTTTTTATATGTCACTCTGTACTAGGCAACCTGTTATGGAAGAAGAATGAATTTACCAATGGTTAGCTAATTAACTATGGTTAACTGTTTAGACAGAATCGAATTAACTCTAAATACGGCGATCACTGTTTGACCAGCAGCTTTATAATGTAATCAGACCCTTCAATGGAGATTTTGGTTGGGAAAATGGCAGATTCCCAGTTACTCACAGGAGACCAGGAGTGACGAGAAGTTTTCTCCCACCCGGCTGGTTTGGGAATACATCTTCTAAGAAGTAGTACACATGCCCGACACAGATGCCTGTTGGGATGAGAAATGCACCGTTAAAGAGTCTGCTTTGGATTCTGACAGGGTGAAGGCTTCCGTAACGAGGCAAGGATCTCAGCTTGAGCAATCGACAAATTTCAACACATCAAATTTAACAACAATCTCAAATTTGTCGGTCAAATGTGCTTGGCACGATGTACCCTCTTATCAGGGAAGATTCCACCAGCCGCTGACTATTTGTTCAGACTATATGTTCAGTAGAGATGATGATGTGGTGTTGAGGGTAACAGGTGTGTGCAAGCAGATTGACAGCTGGGAGATAACAGAGACTTATAATGCAGTATTGTCTCAAACTGCTAGCCTGCAACATCCTTTATTCCATTATTAAATCTGGCCTGCAGGTTTAGCTTTCATTTTCCACAAAGAATAAAAATAATATGTAAAAGCATAACCACTGACTAGGCTGCCCACTCAACCAAACGTGTCACATTTGGACTCAATCTACCCCATGTGACAGAGGTCATGCTATGCAAGACATGTGACCTCCTGCCTCAGTTGTTTTCTAATGTTCATTATCAGATAATCATTTGGAAAACCACCCCACCGTTCTCCTGATGGCTAAACTCATTTTTCCCACTAAAGGCAACACGTACCAAGGAGGTCAATGACAATGGAGTTGCCAAGCAACAGGGAAAATCCCATGAGCACCCAGGGCAGGAAGGGAGCCTGGAAGTTGAGGAGGCCGAAGAAGTTCATGCGGACGTAGGGGTTCCGCCGGCTCCAGATGTACACCAACATGATGGTGAAGGCTTGGCCTAGGAAGAACAGGTTGGAGAACAGGCCAAAGATCTGCAGAGAAGCCGTCAAAGGAAGCAACACATGTTAAAGACGTGCCCTGACTTGCAAGGGGGCTGGGGGGCCCAGGACGAAATGCGGCCCAGGCCCTTGTGAGTGGAGCCTGGCAGCTGGGGAGAACCAAGGGTTTCATTCTGGATTCCCTCTGAACGTGGTGGCAGCCACACTTATGGCACGAGCCACTGTAAATTATGACAGTTGTATCCATGAAGGTGTGACTAAACCGAGCTGCTTGCATCACTACCATCTGATTGGTCGAAATGCAGGAAGATACCGGTGATATATGTCAATATGCATGGATCATCTGAAGGGAAAAAAGGCATATTCTATATCCATCCATTTTCAGTAACCGCTTGTCCTGTTCAGGGTTGCAGGCGGTGTGGAGCCTATTGGCGTAAGGCAGGGAACAGCCCAGGACAGGGAACAGCCCAGGACAGAGAACAGCCCAGGACAGGGCAAACTAACACAACACTCACTCACACAGGCTCACCTACGGGCAAGACGCAACTGTCGCTCTCCAAACTGGGCAACGCCATTACTGAGCCGAACCTTTTGCAGTGGAAAACTGAAGGAAGCTGCAGCCACACTGTAACTAGTGTCTCTTCGCGGTAACGGTCTGGAATGGCTAAGTCCCTGTATGTAAGCAGCATTAGGTTAGCAAAGATACAGGATCAGTATCTGATACCAACTGTCTCCTGACCGCTATGTCAGATCTGTAGACAGCCAAGCTCACTATGGGAGGTAGAACCTATGTTTTGTATATTGAAAAAAAGGTGTGTGTGTCTGTGGGGCCACCAACTCTACATCTGAAATGTTCTCCCGCTTCATCTTCCAGGAGAGCTCGCGGTTGGACGTAGCACTGGTGTGACCACGCTGCCAGATAGGAGCGAGAAGGATACGGTCATTAGGACTCCCCCAAACAAGAACATGAAGACGAAGTCTGCCGTCCGGCCCCGGAAGGAGCCCTCCTCCAACATGCGGCAGTATCGAAATCTCGCTGGCTAAGGAAACGGAACAGCACCGGCAAACAGCTGCCGAGATGAGGGCACGAGCGGTTATGCAAATTGGCTCTAATCAACCTCTTAAAAAGAAAAGAACATTTTATTCAGTGTCTGTAAACCAAACAAAAACACCAAGAAAAAAAAATCAGTCAGCAAAAAATACATTCAGAAAGATAGGGAACATCTCCATACAGGCTCAACAGCCAAAAGGATACAGAAAGACCATGTTGAACAAAAAACTGAATCCGAGAGGTCCAAAAAACAGGAAGCTGGTTATCAGGCGCCACATCTTTGAGAAGAAATATGCAAGCATATTTGCAAATTAATATTTAATTTATTAATAATATTCACTTATAGAACGGATTGAAACGAACGAAATTTTTCCTACCTGACATTTTCTAAAAATTAAGTCCGGATTGAAATAAAGCTGAAACGGGGTGATCAGTTCCAGCTGCTGTAAAGGTAGATATATCACGCATAATAAATTCAGCGGTTTTAAATGACAATTCTAAAAACCATACTTAAGGAATTGCAGTTACAAGACAATTTCTTTTACAATTTCTGTACAGATGGAATAATGGAAAAACGCGCACAATGTTTAAAACTACATTATTAGTATGTTAAGTATATGACTGATATAACTATACATGTTTGAGGTATGCAATAGTTTCGTGCAAGGGCAAAGGACTGATTTCAACACTGGTAAGGACCAAATGGGCCCCGAACCACCGGTCCCCCTAACCATACAGAGTACTCCCACAATATTGCTACAGGGACATGTTCCCAACGTCCACACAGAGATCTGCGCCCTTGGTCTTGTGGCAAGAATTAAGTGTAAATCACTTAACACGCTGTTATGCCGTTGGATATCATGAAAATTAATAAGCTTTTAATAGATTAATTTTGTTCTCATCAGTACAGTGTACAATTAAATAAACTATTCTGCACGGCTGATGACCTGTGCAAGTAGATAGCTAAAGATGGTACAAAGTTATACGGAATAGTTCTACTCCCTTCTAAGTGCTTACCACGGCTGCAGTGGTTAAGACGCAGGCTGTCGTATACGCTCTGGTGACGGTGGGAATCAGTAGATACTCCTGTGTAAAGCTTTGTGCCATAGTAGTTCTTTCCAAACGGGCTTTTAAAAATCACTAAAGCACTTCTGGTAGGTTGTGTTTACCAATGTCCCCTTTAAATTCAAGATGAGCATTACCCTGACTTTCTAGCAGCAGCAACGCCCACGTCTAATTCAGCGAGTAAGAAGCCGTTCAGTAGGTACAAACCCGGGAGAAAACGATGAATGACACATGTAAAGACCAATCGTAGAATGATAGATTGCCGTATTAGTGGCCAATCAGTTGTTACTGATATAACAGCTAGCGATCGCATTCAAAATAGATGTTCGTTTTAAAACTTTAAGCCAATCAACGACAAACATATTTGATTGGCATAGAAGCTGACCAATCAAAAGGTAAAACGAGATACTAGAAATTATGAAGTTCGCGTTTGTCAGTCCGGAGGCTCCACGTGGATGGAAAGGTAAGCCAAACAAACTCCGTTCTCCGACAAACCCACCCTGCTGCTATTCTGAGATCGAGCGGAGGCTGGGCGAGATACTGCTCCACGCATCGTTTTTTGATTGGTCTGTCGGCACCGAGGAAATAATTCAAGTGGGCACGTTTCTTGAAATGACCGTGTAACCTGTAATGACGTTAAATAGCAAGTAACTACCCGATATCATGAAGTGAGGCGTCTGCAGCGCAAACGGTATTGAAGTAGTTTTGCACATGGTGCACGAGAAACTGAGTATGTTTGTGAGAGGCCAAGTGCTAAGGAAAATCGATCCCGAGCTTAAATTTTTGTGGAAAGTAAAGAATAAGTCTCCAAGCATATTGTTCCCTTATGTGTATCCAACCTCGAAGGGCATCTTAATCTGTTGTCTCCTTTTTGTTTGCGTATGTGCTTGTGTTCTGCAGATTGTATTTCCGTGTGACTGCCAACGAGTGCTTTCAGCAGACAAAAGTAGGACAACACACGTAGATGATCAAAGCCAGAGCGAGGATTGTCTTTATTTATATCGAAATATAAAACATAATTTATACATGTTTACATATGTTTTGGTTAAACATGAAAAAAATGATCGCTTATGTTTAAGACAACATAAATACCCTTAAAAACGGATGGGTTGCCTAGATGAGAGTTGTGGGGAGAGCTGAAATAATCATTTCCACATTATATATATATATATTAAAAAAAAAACTGCTTGAAAAGGCTACAAACTACCAAGTATTCCATCGGTTCCTCATCTAACCGTGTATGCTGTGGCCTGTACTACGAATCAGAGTTACTGGCTTATCGGGGTAAATTATCGGATTTAAGGCCACTTAAAATTAATAAATTGTTTTACATGGCCGCCCACCTCACCATTAAACACGTAGACTAGGCATTTGTTTTGAAAGTTTCTCTTTTCTTGTAATTGTTTTAACTGTTGAGAGTTTAAAATGTTAAGATACTTACAAATTAAAGTTTAGTTTTCTAGTTTCAGTGTATCTCTGTTGCCGTTCGTCTTTTCGCTATAAAATATGAAATCCCCTACTCAGCAATATTTTAGAAGTTTGAGTCATGCAAGACAATTTATTAATTTTGAGTGGCCTAAGGTACCACAGTTTAAATTGACTTTATATTCGCTCACTTACATTTTGCCCAGACTACCTTAAATCCGACAAGTTACCCCGATAAGCCAGTAACCCCGCTTCGTAGTGCAGGCCACTGGTCAGTGCAACAGGAGAGCTTGGTGCGTTCCCCAGACAGTACGAGGCATGAGGCTATGGCGCACCCTGGATGGGATGCCAGTCCATGACAGGACACATACACATACAATGAAAACATGCTTGAGCTGAGCAGTGCTAATGCAGAGACTGCAGCCAGGAGAGCTTCAAGAAGCCTCTTCACATCCCTTCCAAGAAATCGCAGGTCCATCAACTCGCCGCAATACGAATGTGAAAACAGCAGCTCCATCAGTGCCCAGCACTGACACAGGGCGTTATTTGTCATGTTCTCTCAGGTTTTTCTGAAAGTATCAGTAATATTGCATAAGGCAGAGTCCAGTGGTTCAGCTGCAATTTACCTCAGAACTGGGGCTCATTTTCGCACAGAGGCAATCCTTAGGATAACGGGTTGGAAGATGGATGGATGTTATTGTGAATTTCTGTGTGGGCCTACATTGTACGTCTAGGGCTGCCTATATGTTTGTTTAAAGTTCATCCCACACTAAATACTCCTACAGTTGGAAAAAGCTATCAAGTTTTAAAATGAGTAGTTTTCCTGCACTCTGCTGGATATAAGCAAACCTGAGAAAATGAGTGATCTACAGATATATAGATCAGCAGTCAGTTTGGTGGTTGCTATCCTCCTTGAATTTGAATGGAAACACTCCTGCTTATAACACAAGTTTAGACAGGTATTAATGTGTAGATGCTTCATACGCTACTATCGTCTAAGCAATTTAGTACCTGATGTGTTACAAACAGAAAATGTTATACTGCTACAAAACTGAACTATGAAATCACGTCCTTCTTGTAAAAGGTAGATATGCTGTTTGTTTCTTCAATGAACAGGATTACAGCTGCTACATGAAGTGTCTAAACATTAGTTCAGACATACATCTTCAAATGTTCTTTTTTTTTTCCTGAGAGTCTGTGTTCAAAAAAAATTTCGCATATAACTTGTATTGCTGCCTACTGGGTAAAAAAAACACTATTAGCTGACTACATTTATTGTTGATATTAAATACTAATTGATACTGATATTAAGGCCTCCCACCAATACTGAAAGAATGTAAATGTGAACATTGTACCATCAAGGAAGATCTAAAGATGATTCACTGTGGAAATCCAAGGAAAAATGGAAATCCTGTTCGCTGAGGCTGGTATAACCAATGAACACCAGAGGGCGACAGACAACAATGAGGTTGTTCCAACACCTGCTAGTCCAGTGTAAAAATGCTGCTCCTCCACAGGCTTGTTTAAGACCTTCAGCAGCCAAAAAAGTCAACACCAATATAGCGGGGATAGCCTTCCAGTACCTTCTTTTTCACTGGGTCAAACTTCCAGTACTGCCTTCCGCTAAGAACATTGGCATAGCCTGTCAATAACAAGGTGTGAAGAGGAGGGGATGAAACAACAGGTATAATTTATTATTGATAGTTAAGAATCATAATAATCCTATAACAGTCCTCAGATCAGAACCTTCTGGCCTTTGGAAATTCTCTGCTGCACCTATTCTCTACTGAACTGGACTTGGTCTCGTGGATTTAAGTTCCAGTTTCTGATGTGCTGAAGTTTTCCTTCCAATATGTATCATCTGCCCCCTAATTATATCTTAAATAATACATTTTCTTGATCTGTAATGTTAATTTTTAGGCACAAATAATCTTCCTTTCCCTTTATACGGAGTATAAAGTAAGTAAGTCATCATTACGAGAATCGCTAGTTGGTAACATTCGCTTCAAACATCTCTGTTACCTTGCTGGTCCTGAAAGGCTGCATCGATGTTGCTGGGGAATCCCCTCAAGTTCTGCGTGCTGTATGGGTGTGGGCTTTGCACCATCTTTTTGGAGGGATCAAAGATCCAGTATTTATCATCCTTGAAGAAGTAGGTCATCTGGTCTTTGGTTTTACTCCAGGTGAAGGTGGCCTGGATTTCGGAGACAGGAACTCCCAGGCTCTTCAGTGATTCCGGGCCCCTGACCCGGTTCTCCGCATTGTAAACCCAGAAATTGTGTCCTGAAAGGTCACAGGTACATCCATATGAGAGGGGCAGCGTGTGGCTCAGTGGGCTAAGCCTGTGTGCCTATAATCTGAAGGTCGCCAGTTCCAACCCAGTTAACCCCCAGCTCCCTGTGTGCTGCTATGACGGCTTACTCTTCAAAGAGCAAGTTGAGGGAGGCGTAAAGACAATTTCCTCACAGTACAGTATCTATTATTATCATATATAATATGATTTTTGTATGCGATCACATGAGACTTGATAGCTTTTCAGTCTATATAAGACTGTATGAAATGCTTTTATTTTGTATGATCTGATCTTGTTGCTATTAAGATGCTACCTTTGTCAGCACATGTTATGGGTGCAAAGCTAAGACTTAACGTCAGTTCCTTAAGCAATATCCTCAGCTATAACTGGCAGAGTAAATATCCAGTTATTATGTTAGGTCTATATGGTCTGTGAGTCATTGCATATGCTGACCTCTCCAATTCTTCCTTTCACATATAGGAATGTACATTAAGCAGCAAACCTTCAACAGTGTGCTTTTAAAATGTGAGTCAGCCGGCCAGGCGAATAAGAAGATGGTTGAACAACTTGGGCCAACCTGGTAAGGAAGCCCAAACTGAGGTTCAATATGGAGAGTAAGAGGAGAAAAACTCTGAATTACTGATTTTTAGAAAGCAAATCAAGTTGTAGGGTGAAGGATCGACCTAATGGGTTTTTAATGATCCACGGGTCATGTCTGTTTTGATTTTGGAAAATCTGGATCTCAAATATGCCTCTTCCTGGATGAGGCCCAGGAAGGTGAACATCACCCACCTTGGAAGAACCATATCATCCCAGATATGTCCTCAAAGGCGGCATCAATTCTCTTGGGGAAGCCAACCCATTGGTGGGCTGCCATCGCGGGGTAGCCGGTCTGGAGGTGCCCGTCTCGGAGGCGCCACACGTAAGAGGACTTGAAGAAGAAGAGGTCCCCTCGGATGACCGACACTGCATCAAAATCTGTGTGGCAGGCGTCAGGCTGCAAGCCAGGACACAACAGTTATAATGCTCTTCAAGAAATGGAAGATATACAGCAGTGCTGTGTGCAAATGATCTGCTGAATGATCCAGGTATTTAGGAAATTGCTACTTGCTGGGATAGACTGTGGGCTCATTGTAACTGGAGAAGCAGTAAAGAAAGGCGGATGGATGGATGGATGAATGAATAAACAGGGTACTTGGAACTTGGAAATTAGTTATACTCATTAACTACTACCGTACGGGGATGTGTTGTATGTTTGCATGCAAAATCTGTTAGCCCATATGAAAGAAATATACTAAACCAATTTGACAATTATGTCTACAGTATATTTCACATTTGGCCACTTTACCTATATTTATATATATCCTATATATATTATGTATCTTCTGTATGGGAAGACATCACATAATTTTACATATATGGCACAAATGTCCAAATACGTGCAATAAATTTGCCATATATGTAAATATATGTGATGTTTTCCCATACGGAAAGCTAAACATACATATGTGTTCGTATATAATTGTATACAAAGCGGCCAATTTTTAACATTCAAGTATATATGCAGACTAGAGGTGGGCGATAAATCGATTGATTCGAATTTACAGTTCAGGACAATGTGTTTTTATGAAAATCGATTCTGTTACTCATTTTACACGCGAGCGCCAAAAGCGGAACTAATGCGACGCAGCGTTCTTCACGGGTAAATTAGCGCGGCGCACCCAAACACTAGCGGATTCAGAAACAACACGGCAACGATTCGGTGTTGCGCTGTTTGACACAAACCAAACAAGTCCAAGCTGCAAAGTCTGTTGCAATCAAAGGAAGTAGCACGACAAATTTATTTCAGCACCTAAGGCAGAAGCATGCAGCAGAGTGGGAGAAGTGCAGATCCCAGCGAATATACAAATTTAAGCAAGCAACCGTCCCCGACACGTTTTCGAACTGTGTGCCTTATGATAAGAATGTGGCACGGTGGAAGGTGATAAGAAACGCTATCGCGATGTATATCGCAAAAGACATGGTGCCCATACATACTGTGGGAATGCCGCGATTAAAAGTTTTTATAAGTTTCTATACAATACAGTACAATAGCTTGGTCTGGCATGTCACTGACAAGCATCTTTTTTAGCTTGTCAGATTGCACTTTAACTCTAAAGTAAAAAAAATAAATAATTAAAACTTGTTTTGAGCCATTTATTTGTCATCTGTAGTTTGATTATAAGTAAGGGAGGGGAAAATCGGATTTATTGTGAATTTTATTTATTTATTAGGACATATCGCCCGGCTCTAATGCAGACATATTAGACATGTATGTCAGGTATTTGTTAAAATATATATTTTTTATATATGGGAAGAACCATACATCTAAGCTCATTTGTGTTATTGGCCACATGAGGGGCGGGGTCTGTTACCTCAGATTGAATAATTTCATTGGTCTCCGTCACATATGGTCTGATGCTGGCGGGTGGCCGTTTGCCATATAAGGCCTGGATACCCTGTTTGTCATCGTCAGTCAGGATGACTGGGTCAGAGAAGGTGTAGAATGAAGACATGATGGCGTTGGGGTCCATGGAGTGGTGCAGTCCCAGCGCATGGCCAAACTCATGGGTGGCCGTGTTGAGCAGGTCTATGCCTTTGGGGAGGGAGACATAGTGACCCCCTGCTTCTTCCATTAAGTGGCAATGGATCGCTTCTTTTCAGAGGTGGAAAGTTCAGGTTCAGAAAGTACAAATCCAGACCAAGATTTTCTCTCAACCAGCCAGTTGAGCATAAAGAGTCACAGAGTACTTATCTGGTTGGTTGAAACAAAATCTTGGTCTGGACTTTCTGAACCTGAACTTAGCACCTCTGCTTCTTGTACAAAATGCTGGTAAAGTGGAACCTTATGATTTTTATATACAGCCTAAATATAGAACAGTGCTCCCAAAAATGTCTGTACCGCGGTAATTCTCAATCCAGTCTCCGGGGTCCCATAGTCGGTCCACAATTTTGTTCCCTTCCAGGTCCCTACAGGGAATTGTGAGAGTGCAAAACCGTGGACTGTCCATAGGTCCACAAGGACTGGACTGGGGAACATTGCTTTATGTTTTCCAAAATCCAGAGAACTTGGGTGTATTGTCATCATTAACAAGGGACCCATTTCACCCCCAAAGCTGTGCTTGTGTTCTTATTTTTTTTGCCTTGATGTTAGTTTTGCAGCTCCAGCACTAATTTCACTTTCTAACCATGAATAAAGCTCAGCTTTGCCTGCTCACCCAAACTATTCCTCACAGTCCAGTTCTCATCAGCATCAAAGTGGATCTGCCCTTGCCTCGGTGTGCCGGGGAAGAAAGCGTGGGCTAGCACACCTCCTGGACCATCAAAGGGAAACTCATCTCCGTGCTTCAGCCTGCAGTCAAGTGAAGAACGTCAGTGACATGCTCTTCATCGCTGATGACATTAAGACAAAAAACTTTGATTACATTCTAAGCAGCCTTCTTCAAATACTTGCAGCCATTTTTGGTCTTAAATACAGCCATGGAAAAATTAAGAGATTACTCTATATTTTTAAACAAATCTGCATTTTTAAATACTGGTTTAGTTTTGGTTCTGCTGGCAGAAAAGGCTACGCTGAGTGGCAGGTTGTTTCCAGGTTATTCAGATGCACAGCCATAAATCAAAAAAATGAGTGAAACAAAAAATTGTTTAAAAAAAAGGTTGGTTTATTTATTGCAGCAAGGGATGCTGGCAGTTCACTGGAACACATGCTACAAAGGCAGTCCATCGGATCTGATCAGAGATCAGGACTCGTCACAAGGCAGCCTTGTATAGAAAGCAGCTGGCAAGACACGAATCTGGACTGATTCCTTTCTGCTCTCATAATGGGTTCTGCCCTGAGGGAATGAAGCCTGAACATATATAGCACCTCAGTGTGGATGCTTAGGATCCGACCGGCAGCCGTAAGCTGAGGGTGATGAGTGGCAGAACTTAAAGCTTGTATATAAACGAATTGGACAGGCCCAGGGCTATTCCACAAAGCGGGACTTCCCAGTTAGCTGGATAGCTTAAGCTTAAACTTAAAGTTCCTATTGACTAAAGTAAATTAGTCAATAGGAAGACAGGCAAGTCACATTCCTTACATTTGACACACATTATCTGGCTAATGAATATCTCCTGCTTTGTGGAATACCCCTATGCCTCAGACCATACAGATTTGCAATCCAACAATAAAAGGCACAGGTCTCTTTAGAGTCACTGGGGGGGAAAACTTGCACACAGTCGCACTGATAAATTGTGAACCTGACGTTGGTCTCAGGCAGTTTGTGTCCTTGTGTTCCGCTCAGGACAATGCAGACAGAACCCAGTTTATTGGAGTCCTTCTTGGGCAGGACAAGGTCAACAGCCACGCCTTAGGGATGTAATCGGCAGACGAGGCCTCGGGGAGGGAGGAAACACATGATAAGTGTGCAGCATCAGAGCCTGAAGGGTAGTTGGTAAAGCTGGTAAAAGACTTGTTTTTGTTGAGGTTTGGGACAGAAAAAAACACTGTTGCCACTCTAATTGCTGCTGTTGTTTGACTGTTGCCGCTCTAATTGCTGCTGTTGTTTGGGCGGATTCATGGGAACCAGGCCACAGCCGTTGGGGAGAGGAAGACTTCATTCTGAGAAGCCAAAGTAGAGCTAAGTGGCAGAAGGACATCAGATATTTTTCTGCATGTTTTCAGAAAACATAGATCCTAGGGAAACATGGCAGAGAGCTGAGTGACACCCTGTAAACTGACACAGATGTCGATTTAATTATGTTTGGTGAACTTCCACACTCATCATACAACAGGTATTTTAACAATATTGAAGCGGAATGTTTGGAGGAACAGTGGTACCTCAGTTCTCAAACTCATTATAACTCAAATTTCTTAAAAGTCGAACCAACCAGTTCGAAACAAATCACCTAGAACTCGATCTGAACCTCAGAAGTCAAACCGTGAATGCTGACCTAAGATAACTTATACGTGCTGGGAAATGAGTCACATTATCTCATAGTCACATAGTCACCACTGAATATATATATTTAGACAGTAAAAATACATTTAGACAATGATGGACAGTAACAGTAATTATTATATAATAAAATGCATTTAAAAATAAACATTACTTATTATTTATTTTAATATTAATAATAAACCATTAATAAATTTAATTATAATAATATTGTCGTGCGGAGCGGGGACCGAACAGAGACAAAGGTGCAGACGTCAGGATATCAGGGAATACAGGGCTTAATTATAGGTAAAGCAGGCAAAACTCAGACAGACAATACAATGACCGGACTGGGGAAACAAACTGAAACGCGGACTAAATACGCAAGACTAATGACAACAACCAGAAACAGCTGATCACACGGGGTTAACGAGGGGGGTGTGGCACACGGAAGGAGCAGACGATCGGGGCAGGACAGATTGTTTGGATACGTTTATTTTCTTACTTTACCAATTACTGTTTTCATAAATGTGCTAGGTGTGTTTAGTGCAGTGTATACTCTTCTTCTTTTATCCTGTTCATTTCATGTTTAAATGCTAAAAAAACATATTTAAGTGTAATGTGGGGTTGGGAACTAATTAATTAGTTGTCCATTATTTTCTATGGGGAAAATTCAATCAGAACTCGAACTTTTTAGGATTCGATCTGGAGTTCTGAATGGATTGACTTTGAGTTCTGAGGTCCCACTGTATTTTTGTTGTATTATGTCATGCTTCGGGCTGTGGCTTGTGGCAGCGTGATCCTGGCGATAAGTAAACCAGCAGCCCCCCAAGATGATAACTCTTCTGCAGAAATTGTGGAAAAAAAGAGTTGCGGTTTTGCTAAGGGCATGATAGTTGAGGCCCGCATGCGGGTAATGACAGGTGACATAATGCATGACGGTACAATGTACGTGTTGAACACATCGTGCAGTGATTTTCAACACCCTCCGAGTCCCTATTCACTTGGGAGTGCCCCGGATGAGCCATAGTTTGCTCCCAGGACTGGGAAAAATGAGTACCAGTTAAGCATGAAATAAACCGGAAAGCACATTAACATATTTTTAATTCCATGGCGGTTGTCTTATGAGGGCTGTGGCCTCAAGCCTTCAGGGTTGTTTGTATCATTTCTACACTGGTCTCGGTATTTGGAATTTGCAGGTTCTATCTGTGTTCCTCTGGGTCCTAAAACCCTTCAGTTTGGGGCTTGATTGCTCTGTGTCTGCCTTATGATGGGTTCCCACCTGTCACTAGTTGGGACAAAACAAGTTAACATTTCACAGGTTTATAGTGTGGTGATCATGAAGATCAGAGTTTCACAATCTGGTCCCCGTTGGAGCCTCAGGCAGACCACATTTTGCTCCTTCTCAGCCCCCAGCAGGGAACTGGAAGGGGGCAAAAATGTGGACTTGCTGGCATGTAGAAAAATTGTAGACCATGTGTCGCCCCCAAGGACCGCACTGTGAAACCCAGATGAATAGAAAAGGGTGGTGATGAAGGAATCCATGTATGTGTGACTGTTCTACCAATGCTGGGTTTAAACCCATTACCTTTGAAGCACCGGCAGAGGCTTGGCTGAGCCACACAGTCCCCCGAAGGCTCTCAGTAGAAGGAAGACGTATGATTTATGTGTTTCGTGAGATTTAAACCTGCTTATCATGTCTCTGTTGGCTTGTAGGAGTTTCAGTTCTCATCCTCTGCACTGTTGCGCTCTACTCGACGGTTCACCCCTGGGCCTAAGCAGAAAGCCCCCAGTCACCTAAGGAAGTCGATGGTGAAGTCAGAATGTCCATCGTTGACCTCGGTCACGGTGAGCTGGCTGACTTTGCTCCACATCTGCTGCGCGTCCTTCATGACCGAACGCACCTTCTCCTGGCTCAAGTGGCTCGGGAAATTCACTATCCTGAGGAAGAGATGCGACTTATATTTTATTTTCTGATGCTGCATACAAATACCCATGATGCTTTGCTACAGCTACGCTTCATCACCTTTAAGCCGTCACCTTCTCTACCTATCTGAGTTCAGCTTGATTTGTCTTGACTCGTCAATTAAAGTGGAAGCGTGGGATTTATGTGGACAGCTCGCAGACGGTAGGTCCTGTAATATCTGAGCTAATACCTGACAGCAAAGACATCCCAATCATAGAACATTCCTAAGCATGCCGGACTAAACAGATTCAGACACCTTTCTGGGAATTTAAGAAAGAGGGCAAACAAAGTCACTGATTTGCTTTTTTCTTGCAAGCAGACTTGAGGTGTAGCTGGGGGTTGGAATGTGACAGGCGCGCTTCCCCCCCGCGACACAAACTG
>JAABNY020000039.1:4023014-4033454 GCA_015164015.2 Brevimyrus niger
ACGTAGAATTAAGGCAGTTCTGAAGGCGAAAGGGGGTCAAACACCGTATTAGTATGGTGTTCCTAATAATCCTTTAGATGAGTGTATTGTATTTATTATATTATATTATATTATATTTATAATTATATTATATTTATGTTTATTATATTAACATTATTATATTAACCAACAATGATAACCTTTTGTGCTAATGTTCAGAAGCGATTTGACTGCCCTCTCCATAGGTGACATCCATGGCCAGTACTGTGACCTCCTAAGGCTGTTTGAGAATAGCGGATATCCACCAGAGGGCAGCTACCTGTTCCTGGGTGACTATGTTGACCGGGGAAAGCAGTCACTGGAGACCATCTGCCTGCTGTTGGCCTATAAGATTAAATACCCGGAGAACTTCTTCCTGCTACGGGGAAATCATGAATGTGCCTCCATCAATAGGATATACGGTTTCTACGATGAGTGTCGGTTTGCCGACGACCTGCCAACCACCATGATTCCCACATATTTTACCTTGAGTCAGGAGATCTATCCGTGAGCGATTTTCATGGTGCGTGGATTCCTGTTTTTTAGGTAGGAGGCGGCACAGTGTGAAGCTGTGGAAGACATTCACTGACTGCTTCAACTGCCTCCCCATCGCTGCCATCGTGGATGAGAAGATCTTCTGCTGCCATGGAGGTGAGATATCAATGCGGGCTTTGGAGTCAAGCTGGTACTGAACGTTCTAGGTCAGTCGGGTCTTTTAGCTTTTCATGAACTCCACGGTATGGTGCTTCAGTGGTTAGCACTGTTGCCTCACACCTCTGGGGTCTGTGCTTGAGGCTCTGCCACGGCTCCATGTGTGTGGAGTTAGCATGTTCTCCCCATGTCCTCGTTGGGGTTTCCTCTGGGTATTCCAGTTTCCCCCCCACAGTTCAAAGACATACTGAAGCTAAATGGGCTTACGAAATTGCCTATAGGTGTGAGTGGTGTGTGAGTGTGCCTTGTGATGGGTTTGTGCCCCATCCTGAGTTGTCATCCTGAGCCTTGTTCCTGTAGGCTCCAGACCCACCCAAACTTGAGACAGGATAAGTGGTTTCAGAGCATGGATGAATGGGTCCCACATTATTCCATGGAAGAGCAGTGTTGGGCATTTCAAGACCAGAAGCTACAAATCCAAACCAAGATTTTGTTGAGTATGATTGTAAAGTCACAGTCAGAGTTACTCAACTGGCCGGTGGAAACAGAATCTTGATCTGGATTTGTAGCTACTGGACCCGAAATGTCCAACACTGTGAAAGGGTTTTATAAACAGTCAAATTAATTGTTGGCCTTCTTTGTTCAACAACTTTATGACAAAATATTGTGTTCCAGCACATTACAGATCAGTTATATACTTGCCTGATTCTTCATGAATTCTGAAATCTGTTTGGCTTCTTCTCAATTATTATTAAAGGGCTTCTTTGTGATGTCTTTGGTATTTCAGGTGTACCATCACTCATTGCAAAAGTATCAGAAAGACTCCTGTAGCTGAACTGTTGCCGGAGGTCTTGAGTCAGTAGTAACTACCCGCACTCCACACTTGCTAGGCCTGTCCCCAGACCTCCAGTCCATGGAGCAAATTCGGCGAATCATGAGACCTACGGATGTTCCTGATCAGGGCCTGCTGTGTGATCTCCTGTGGTCTGACCCAGACAAGGAGGTGCTAGGCTGGGGAGAGAATGACCGCGGTGTCTCCTTCACCTTTGGAGCAGAAGTGGTGGCCAAGTTCCTTCACAAACACGACCTGGACCTCATCTGCCGGGCGCATCAGGTGAGGGCATGTGTGCTAGGCGGGCACATCGGGTGAGGGCATGTGTGCCAGGCGGGCACACAGGGTGAGGGCATGTGTGCCAGGCGGGTACCCTAACCCTAACCCTAACTACTACAGCGCTCACAGTAGGTCTAGGGATGCTTGCTTAATTCAGTAAAAATATTGCAATTTTAATAACAAAAATCATTACTTTATTAATTTGTTTACAAAAATATGTGGCACAATAGAAACAACCAGTAGTATTAAGTAAAACATTAATTTCAAGTCATAAATTTAAACCCAAATTATAGTTCTAAAACAGCAAGTGTTCCAAGACTTTTTGTGAGCGCTGTGTATATCAATATAGTACGTTTTTAATGATTTTGTAGTGATTGAAATGATTTAGGCTAAATAACAAAAGTAAACTCAGAGGAGCCATTACCGACTCTTCGCTTAGCCAAGCCAGACACGTAACTTGATAAAATGTTCGTTTACGTGTCGCCATTCACCCAACATGCTACTTTTGCAAAATGCTGGGTAGAATTTTTAAGGTGCCAAGTGAAACTTCCTTTGATTATCCCTTCTCACTGCAGGTTGGTCAAATAATTTAAGATGCCCTGTTTTTTTTTTTTGCATAATTACATTACAGTGATCCCCCTCTACATCGCGGTTCAGCTATCGCGCCCCCGCTATTTCGTGGATTTTTTTCCCTGTCACGTCATAGATCCCTGCGTATCCTGTACCTTGCTTGCAGCCCGATTTGTTTCCGTTTCATTTTAAGCCCTACGATGGCTCCCAAGCGTCCTGCCTCTTCTAAACCTTCTGGCAGTAGTGAGCCTAAGCGCTAGAGGAAGACCTTAACCATTCAGGAGAAGGTAGAACCTCAGGAAGGAAAGCGTTACGTGGGTGTCGCTCATCATTATGGCTTAAATGAATGGACGGTACTACATCAAGGACGAAAAAAATATAAGAACCATATATGTTGTTATTTTTACATATTCCATTATGTATACAGAGATGTGTATGTATGTATGTGTGTGTATGTATACACACACACACACACACACACACATATACATTACATATCATTATTATTATTATGTTGCTCATATCTTTAGCCCGACATCCACATATTGTATGTGTTGTTTTCATTTTTAAGTTTACATGTGTTTAAAGTGTGTGGGAGGGGTATTTTAAGGCTTAAACTATATTTTAAAAAATGTTTATTCATATGGTGTTTCTATATCTATATATATTTCACCTATCACTGATGGGTCTGGAATGCATCTTCCCCTATAGGCGGAGGATCACTGTATCAGTGATTTCCCACATGCTGTATGGATTGTGGGAAGTGTTGTAAGGAAATCTGCATCATTTCATTCAGCTTCTGTGGTATAGTGTTTGAGCCACTTAAAGTCCCGATTTGAGATACCCATACTTCTCGTGGAGGTGGTGGAAGATGGGTATGAGTTCTTCGCCAAGCGGCAGCTGGTGACCCTGTTCTCAGCACCAAACTACTGCGGCGAGTTTGACAACGCCGGCGCGATGATGAGTGTAGATGAGGCCCTAATGTGCTCCTTCCAGGTAGGAATGCCACTTGCATTTCTTATCTTACCACCTCATGGGAAGACTTCCAGAAATCATACATCAACGTTTGTAAAACTGTACACGCATTCTGTAGATTTTAAAACCGACAGAGAAGAAAAAGCCGAATGCAAGCCGACCTGCTACACCCCCTCGAAGTATGGTGATGAAGCAGCCCAAGAAGTAGGGCAGGGAGTATGGCGATAAAGTATCCTTGGAATATAGTGATGAAGTATCCTTGGAGTATGGTGATGAAGTATCCTTGGAGTATGGTGATGTGAAATAGCTCAAGAACAACAGGAGGGAGGAGTGAAGTTTGTGCTGTGCTCTTCATTTATTTCCTCTTTTTGTCGTTCACTGATCACCTGCTTTTTATGCCCTTTTTTACGTGCCAGAACTCAAAAACAAATGAAATGCTGTTTTGTTTTTGCCAGATCAAAATATTGTTGTACTAGGTATCCTATATGGACAAAAGTATTGGGACACCTGACCATTACACCTACAGTACAAGAACTTTTATGACATCCCATTCTAAATCCATAGGCATCAACATGGAGCTGGTCCCCCCTTTGCAGCTATAACAGCTGCCACTCTTCTGGGGAGGCTTTCCACAAGATTTTGGAGTGTGTCTGTGGGCATTTTTGCTCATTTACCCAGAAGGGCATTTGTGCAGTCAAGCACTGATGTTGGACATGAAGGTCTGGCTCACAATCATTGCAATCACTCTGTGGGCTAGTCAAGTTCTTCCACTCCAAACTCACCCAATCATGTCTTTATGGAGCTTGCTTTGTACACTGGGATAGTCATGCTGGAACAGCAAAGGGCCTTCCCCAAACTATTACCATAAAGTTGTAAGCATCGAATTGTCCACAATGTCTTGATATGCTGAAGCGTTAAGAGTTCCTTTCACTGGAACTAAGGGGTCTAGCCCAACCTCTGACTTATTGCAAAGCTGGCATCCTATGACAGTACCACATTTGAATTCACTGAGCTCTCCGGAATGACCCATTCTTTCACAAATGTCTGTAAGCCTGACTGCATGGCTTGGTGCTTGACTTTATACCCCAGTGACAATGGGTCTGAAGGAAACCCCTGTATTAAATGATTAAGAGGTCTGTCCCAATACTTTTGTCCATATAGTGTACAAGGTCTAGCTTCAGTATCCAGGAATCTGTGTAATTTACTAGAGAGAAATTCTACATTTTAAAAATTCCCCCAAGTTCCCCACATTGTGTTTCCACTGTGATAGAAATATTGCTAATAATCATCTTGTTTTCTGCCTTCATTCAGTTCTTCCTGACCTCTTTGTCCTTTTGTGGCTCACTTCTGGCTCTGTGTCGCTCTTCAAAACACTGATATATGCTTCTGATGATCTTATTTTATCAAAACCTCAATATGGTTCAGAAATGTGACTTTATTTTTAAACTAAAAATGCATATATATATTTAGATATCTAGGTGATTCTACCAAAAATACACTTATGCTGTATTTAGTGATGGTACTAGACTATAGGTTTAATATGCCAGTCATAACTATGATTTGACTTTGGATGATATACAGAGTTTTTTATGTGTTGGCTTGTTAATTAAATGCAGCTAAAGCAAACAATATGCAACGGATGCTTTGTAATCTGTGACAAATTAGCTAGTTTGGGCATTCAGAAAGCTAACCACAAACTCCATAGTGATGCCTATGGATTAGAATGTGGCGTCATAAAAGGTCCTGTTGGTGTAACGGCCAGGCATCTCGGGACGTCTGTCCATTCAGTGTATATCAACTTCCTCAATATATTCACATAAATTATTAAATTCTCACGATAAGACATGGGGATTCATATTTTTTTGAGTACTTGTTGCTGCTCTTTCTGTTTAGAAGCATGAACACTGGATAGTTCTTGCAATGCACTCACTACTTTACAGCTGTCTACCTATTCCATAGGTGTTGCATCACAGGTTGTGTAATAGAACAGGGTTCCCAATCATTTTTCCATCCGGGCCATATTTTATCAGCAACACCGGAATGGGGAGGGTGGGGGGTAAAATTTTCCACGCCTGGGGGGTGTGCTTACAAGATATTTGCAGAGCAGGGTGGAGCGTTCGATTCTCACAGGCCACACGGTGTAAACGGCCCACATTAGGCTGCAGATAAAACTTGTGTTTATGGTGCCGTGTGTCTGGGTTAAATTGTGTCTCGGCCCAGATGCAAACGGCAGTCCACCTAGTATGAATATCCATGCTGTAGAATGAAAGGCGTGGACAGCTGACGACACACGCCTGCTGGGAGCTGCGAGAGAAACCTTCAAAGGGATGAGCTGCCCATTCCAGATATCTGCAATATTTTCTGAATTCACCACCTCAATCTACCTCCCAGGCAGTTTTCTCTGTAGTTCACTGAATCAGTTTTATCCTAATCCTTGCATAATGCATTAGATAAAGTTGAATACATTTTGAATGTATATAAAACAAAAAAAACACCCATTGTTTGACTATTTTAATATTTGTGCAATTTTTCCATGCCTATTAACAAATAATCCAAATGCCAGGGACTCTGCTACACAGTTTTTATTTGATGCAGCCAAAAGGTCTTGGCAATCATGGAAGAGAACTACTAGCACAGCAGCAACCAGCATTGCCTCATGTTTGTTCTTTACAGAAACAAGTGAAGGCCTATTACAACAGCGCATAAACAGCGCCCAGAAAAGCTAGAGTATCCTACTTTTAGCCACAAGGTGGCACCAAGACCCGACTAACTACAGAACTAGCCCTGTATATGACTGCAGCGCCACGCCGGCTTCTAAAAGGACTGCAGGCGAATGTAATTCTAACTTTGGCCTTTGAACTAAATAAATGTCCGTTTTATTGTTGAGAGGCAGCCTAAAGAATTGGTATTGATCAAAACAAACACTTATTATAGCGGGCTTCATCCATATTGCATATACATTCGAAATATTTTATTAATCCTTGTGAGGAAATTCTCTTTTCACGTACCCTGTCTTGCTCTCCAAGAGAGACGCATACAGGTGAGAGTAAGCTTGGAGTGACAGCACAAGGCCAGACAGACAGTATGCAGTACTGGGGCTGGCAGGTAAGGGCTGTGCTCTAGGACCCACAGACATGAGATCATCTTGCAGAGGGTGAGACGAGAACCAGCAACCTTCCAATCTCAGACACAGAGGCCTAGCTTGCTGAGCCGCACAGCACAGATAGCTCAACAAAAGGGTTAGACATTTGTATGGTCAGCAAAACACAACATCCTTAAATGTTCATGTATTTGTAACATGTCAACATAACGCTAGAAACACAAAGTAGATAATTAAAATCAACATTAAATTTAACACCGTTACATTTGGAAGTTCCCAAAAAATATAATTTGTTATAAATGTCCCTTCTAGACCATGGAATACATCCAAAAACACTCAACCTTTTTGAAAATGCTATATGTTTTGAGATGAAGTGTCTGAGTACATTTGAAAATAAAATAAAAAATCTTTTTCTGTCATATCATTAACATAAACCACTATTTGCTTGGTGATTTTCCTCTGGAATACCTTTCCTGTGCGCAGTACTCACATAATAAAAAGACTACAGTGGACAACAGAGTTGTATTTCAGAAAAAGATTAGAGGCGGCTGTTTCTATAGAGAAACCAGAACAATATCTTTTTGCAGCGTACAGGCTATATTTCAGAAATCAGAGAGAACTTATGTAGGCAACATGCCAAGTACTGTACATAAACAAATAAAATTATTAAATAACTGTATAAACCTCCTATCCATCCTAGACGATTGTAAGTCAATCGCAAGTCACAAGTCTATGAAACCCTATATAAATAAATAAAGAGATAAGTTAATTAAAAACAGTGTCCGAGAGGCTACAGAATATACCCGCTTATGAAAATGAAATTCTCAGCACGCAATCACGCAAAGTATCCTAGATATTGTACAATGCAAGCAACAACGTACGACGGCATCTAAAACAGTAAGGACAGTGTACTTCACCAGTGAAAGATGGTCTAAAGGGAGCACATGTAACCACTACAGATGCCTTTTAAGGAAAGCGCGATGGCATCGTGGGCTGTGACGTCAAGGCTGGCCGAATCACGAGACCCGGCGATTTTACTCGGTAAAATCTGTTTTACTCTGTTCTGTCTCGCGGACATGTGGGCTGTTCGCGCTCACCTGAAATGAGGAGGTGGCTCGTGAGCGCTTTAGCGGAGTCCCCGGGAAGAATGGCTTCCTTCAAGTCTGGCAAAACGTAAAGAGAGAATACAACCACGACGGTGATCGGCTAGAAGAGGTTCCCTGGGCTCCTCGCTGTCTTTGCGTTGGCGGTTGAGTTAATTGGTCTTGGGTGGCATTTCAAACTACCGGACATAGAGCCTCTAAGGTGGTTAGCTGTCTCGCTGGCAGACTAGCAGCTATAGGCAGGCTAGCCCAAGGCTTCGCTTTTCGGTGTCTTCGGGTGGGAGGGCATGATCTCTGTACTTTCCTATGGCAGACTGGTTGCCAGGGCTGTCTTGGGCGGACTTTCCCAAACTGATAGCCGGGACTACAGCTTGGTAACAGCGAGCTGTGGATTCGGGAAGGATTTTCGCAAGGGGACTTTGAAGAAAGGGATGTGTTACGGGGATGACGCCTGCTTTGTAGCTCGCCATCGATCTGCCGACGTCTTGGGTGAGTAAATTCCCGATGTGACCTTTTTAGGTTCAGATGGATATTTATTTTGTGACCGAACGGTCTATAGTGCGAAGGGCTCGGCACAGATGATGCGCGCCCTGATATTCATTTTAAACTCTTTGGGAATTGCCTGTTATTCTTGCATAACCCAGTAAGTCTGTGTGTGTTATTTATTGGTTTATCCAAAACTAACACGACCGTGAGTTAAGGATTAGTACCACAGTAGTCGACAGCTCAAAACACAGTTACAAGCCTCGCTAACACTTTAACAAACAAGTAGTATAGCCTTGCATCCACGCAGCGACCGTTTAACACTAAAGTCGGCGATGGCTTTTAGCTATGGAGCGCAGGTGTTTTGCGGATCCGGACTGAGTGCTCGGAAACACGTTGACGCCACGCAGTTTTACGGAAAACGAAAAAAAAAAGATATTGCCCATTCTGGGGCGCCGTGAAGTGGGGAAAAGTTAAGACTCCTGGGTGACAGGGGTCCTAAAAAAATAAACAAATGGACTGGTCTAGGTTGGGGGCCCAATATTATTATATACTGTGATGGGGCACAAAACCTCTAACAGTACCGAAGAACCTTTGGTGGCTGTTCCTGAGATGCTAGTTACCACGTCTGGCACCAACAATCACGCCACTGAATCTTTGTCCCTGTCTGCAGGCAGTGTGTCTTCAATATGAAGGATGCAACCAAGCTTAGCCAACTTGAGCTATGTATTGTGCTCCCAAAATAGTGCCCTGGTACCAGACCTTGGTGCTTCTTAGGGAAACTCCATTTCATAGGTTCACAGAGAAAACTTGTCCTTTCTGTACTGTGCTATGATCATTGTTTTAGTTCCCCTTTTTATTTTCTGTCGGCTTCCGCAGGGAAGAAGCGTGAGTGAGTCATTATGTTCACCTTGTTGTCGGTTTGGCCAAAGGCCTCACCTTGGCGCATTTTTTGAAGCTGTTACCTCGGGCATGGTGCAGCATGGTACACTCTGTCGTTCATATCTGTCTTTCTTTTAAGAAAAAAGAAAAAAACAACTATTCAATTAAAATGGCTTGTGAACCAGACTTAAACCATAATGCTGCTGAATGAATATGGATAGCTGGGAAAACCATACACAGTACTGAATTAATCTGATGTTTATGTACTTTGCTGTCAAGCTAATCTTATTGTTAGCTTCTCTAGTACGCATAGCTCCTTTGACAGGTCTTCCTTAAGTTTGATTGCATCACATACATTAGGGCCGTGCCAAGCTCAGCTAATGTCCTTGGCAGGACTGATCCTGGATTCCTTAAGAAATCTAAAGTGCGGCTCCAGAAAGTAACATTAACCTCCTGCTCTGGGACAGCTTTGGCAAATGGAGATCCGACTTAACCCCCCACCTCAGTTTTTCTGCTCCTTGACTTTAGGGGTTTTTGTCATTTTATTTATTCTGTTGCCAGACCTGCAGGGCTCAGGACTTACTTTTACTCCAGCACCTGTTTGTACATCTGCGTCTCTTACTTCCTTTTGGTAAATTTCCTGACCTGTAACACAACGGCAACTTCCCTTTTCCCTTTTATGATTTGAATGTCTAAATATTGGCTAGATTTCTAACGCCTCATTCATCACATTTCGTAACTTGGGATCATTTGAACGGAGGAATAGCTTTTTTTTTATTTTTTATTTTAAATAAAGTTTATGGGGCACTTGACTAGTTAACCAAGCAGCCCCAACAGCGATTTAATCACCACAGAGTGTCATGGTGACTTTACACTTGTTGAGCCATTTTTTAATGATGTGACCTGGGTTTCCGTTACAGCCAACACTCATCTTGTGCTTTGAAGATCAAATCCGCCTGTGTGACCCGATAAACCTGCAGACACATCTTTCTTAGCTGCTGTTCTGGTGACCTACAGGTGACGGTTTAGTTTGTGAAGTACTTCTTTGTGGAGTTTTTATCACTTTCTTTCAAATGTGCAAAAAATGCTAGTCTCAACTATGACTTTATAAGGCTTGTACAGAACAGCTCAATTTGGTTGACATTATTGGTGGGTGATGTGCCCAAAATATGTCATTATTCCTTCAAACTATGTTTTAGACACATTTATGATGGTGATGGGGGGCTTTTTGAGGTTTAGGAAGCCATCTCCTAAACTGTTCACTATAAAGATGCTAGGTAACTATCGGACAGTAAAAACACATGACAAAATTTAATCACCCTTAATTGTGCATTGTGTACAATCCTGTACTGCCACTTTAAATGCTTGCGTTGAATATGGGGCACAGTTTTGATAAGGGCACTTATAACATCCTGAGGTAACAATAAGTGATGGCAAAACAGGCATGTGCCCTAACAGTATGTTGCAGGCTGAGTGGTCATCATGTTTTGTGTTACCACCCCCCCCCTCCTCCCCCCCCCCCCCCCCCCCCCCCCCCCCCCCCCCCT
>JAABNY020000039.1:4033472-4044509 GCA_015164015.2 Brevimyrus niger
TACCACCATATTGGGCAGGGAGGTGGTCCCTGGTGAGCTTGTCTGGCCCTTATATGGTTTTTAGAGTGGCCTTCCAGGCTGTGAGACCTCAGCAATGGGGTGGAGAATTGCCTTTCCAGGAAAACCAATGCACAGGGCTAAGCAGTCCTCCGAGAAATGGGAGAGACCGTGCTTGCAGTGCCTCTGGCGCTGTGGCCCTATCAGCTGCGTTTAATTTTGTTTATTGTGCAGTGAAATGTTTACACCACAGTGATTTCTGGGTCGATTTATGAAGTGCGAATACGGATAAGTGCATCTGGCCCTTTAAATGACTGCAGTGGTGCAGGACTCCGAGGTGAGATGAACTGGGCTATGTCTCCTGCTAGCGCTCAATTATTTTTTTTTTGTATCAGTTCAGTAATCATTCATACAAAAAATGTAGTCGTAGGGCATAACACTAGAAAACACTCACAATACGGTTTGTTGCTAGGTTTTTTGCTGGGAGAGTTTTCACCCATCCTGTCTGTTCAGTGGATCATCCTGTATTGGAAAAATAAGCGCTTGCATTCTGTATGTTCTGCTGGATGGCAGTGCTTCAGGTGCTGAACTAGATTCACAGTGGTTCCAGTTTTACTTGGCAAAAGTTTTCAGCGGATTTCACAACACCAGTCTGTCGCATGGTGGACTTTAAATTCCCAAGGTACCGCCACATGACTGTTTTTTTTTTTTTTTTTTTATAACTTTATCCACAATATCTTCTTTTATAAAAGTTTTTGTGGCGCTAGGCTTTTATTTTCTTCGCCAACACTTGAAGTTTCTTCTGAGGGAGTATTTAATCTCAGCCTTGCAATACGTTGTTTGGACATAGGTTGTCCATTCTTAAAATACTACCATGATTGATTGAAGTTGCTTTTGCGTCGCTTCATTTAGTTTCTGTGCTGTCAAACAGTTTACCTGACTATCCACAGTTTATCAAAATTTCTCATTTTCTTGTCTTGTACATCTTATAAAGTGATAGGTCAATGAATGATGCATTTATGTAGTGATTTTCAGAACACCCAAAGCACTTTACAGAACCAATAGGGAGCCACTTCTACCACCACCTGTGTACCACCCACCTAGATGATGTGACGGCAGCCATTCTGCTCCAGTACGCTCACCACACAGCAGCTATGGTGGTGAAGGGGCAGGAGAGAATACATCATTTAGATGTAGGAGGTGATTATGAGGCCAGGTTTGAAAGGGTCCCAGTGGGCAATTTAGCCAGGACATCAGGGTGTTACCCCTACTCTTTCAAAGGAAGACATTGTTTATATTGTTTTATTTATATAATGAAGAGAAGCCTAGAGTTGAAGAGATCAGCCATTATTGTATTGCTACTGTGAAGGTTTGGATTGTCAGTGGTTTCCTGTAATACTTGTTCTGAGAGAGTGATAGGGTAAGATTTCTTCCTGTTAAAGGTGTAGAGGGTGACTACAAGTGGAAGCTGAGGTCATTGTGTGGCCTTTATCCCACTTGCATGTAGAGTAGCACCATTGATTTAAGGTCTCTTCCTGCATGGTAAAACAAAACCGTATATTGCATCCTCTCCAGGGCTAGACCCTTTGTTACTGGACCCAAGGTGCCTGACACTGGGATCATGTAACCTGATGGACCTCAACATCCTTCGCAGGAAGAGGAAATGTTCCTGCCAGAGGAATGCCATGACTCTCCAGGCTAGTCTGGGCGGGAAAAAATATGACCTCTAGGCCACTCTACATTAACTGTTGGGTACTCTTTCGGTGAGTTGTGTCAGAGTTGAGCGGGCTTGTAACTGAGACTGCGGGACTGTACTGGTGTTACCGTCTGCAGTGGGTGGTGTACTTTGGCTGCTTGGCATTTTTATGTTCATCCATCCTGTGTTGGGCCCTTTGTGTCATAAAACAGCAAAAAAAGTTTTGCTGATATGCCTCGAAACACTTCCTTGGATACTGTTTCCATGAGTCATTGCAGATTAGACCACAATGTAAGGTGTATCTTCTTTCAAGGAAATTTAATTTTGTTTTAACTAGGGCTGGAGCTGGGCCATCTGATGATATTATATTGTTAATCAATGATTTTAGACAACCTGGTGTCCGACAGTGAGTGTCGTGTTTGCCTGGGAAGTAAGCTTAGGGTACACACTAAGCAAGTTAACAAAGATTTTATGACTTTGCTTGCAGTCCATTCTTGTTTTATTTTTCTGACATTTTAACCAGGGGTCTCCAACTTCGGTCCTGGAGAGCTGCTGTCTAGGTTTTCTATCCTTCCCGGCTTCTGATGAGCCACACCTGCTGCTGGTATTAACCTGAGAACAGGTGTGGTTCATCGGAAGCCGGGTAGGATAGAAAACCTACTGGATAGTAGCTCTCCAGTACCGGAGTTGGAGACCCCTGGTTTAAACAAACACACATTGCTATTATTCTCAGCTCCTCATATGGTGCACGAAGGTATCAGTGTATGTAAATGTTGGTTTAATGGTAATTGGCAGCTAGTGCCAGTTGTTTAGAACATTATTTGTATTTTTTTTTTTTTTTTCTTTTTCTTTTTTTCCCTTTTTTTTTTTTTTTTTTTTTTTTTTTTAGGTAAATGGGTGCCTTGCTTTTTTCTTGGTGCAGTGTGTGTGTGTTTGGGAGCGGGGTTGGATAGGTTGATATCATTTATGCCAATATTTTTTTTATTATTATTGAAATATCACATTTTTATATATATATATATATATCATCCATATATATCATCTATGATGTTTTACAAGATGGTAGAATGCAGAAAGGAGGATCTTCCACCGTTCCTCCTTGCACAATCTCTAAATCATCCAGCGACCCGGGTTGTCTCCTCTGCACTCTCCTCTTCAGCTCACTCCACAGGTCTTCAATGGGGTTGAGGTCTGGGGGCTGAGGACCGTGGGAGGAGCTTGATTCTGTGTCTGCTGAACCATTTGTGTGTAGATTTGGCCACATGTTTAGGGTCATTATCTTGCTGAAAGACCCAGTGACGACCCATCTTCAGCTTTCGGACAGAGGCCACCAGATTTAGATGTAAAATGTCCTGGTATTTCAAAGCATTCATGACACCATGCACCCTAACAAGGTTCCCAGGGCCTCTGGAAGAGAAACAGCCCCACAGCATCACCGATTTCCCCCCCCCCCCCCATACTTCACAGTGGGCATGAGCTACTTTTCTGCATACTGATCTTTTGTGTTCCGCCAGACCCACTTAGAGTGTTTGTTGCCAGGAAGCTCTATCTTGGTCTCATCTGACCAAAGTGCACGGTCTCAGTTGAAGCCCCAGTACTGCTTGGCGAACTCCAGACGTTTGCGTTTATGATCGAGTGAGAAAAGGTTTTTTCCCTGCATGCCTCCCAAATAGCTTGTTGGCATGAAGATAGGGCCTGATGGTTGTTTTGGAGAATTTGTGACCCCAAGATGCTACCATTTCTTGCAATTCTTTAACCGTGATTTTTCTTAATATCCATATAAATATTAGCTGTATCTTCATCAGTTGAAATATCTGCTATCTAGCGCCATGATATTCTGGTATACTTTGGTTCACTTTGGTTAACTAATATATTAGGGTGGGGCTAGTCAACCTCCTAGCAGAATTTCCATGTTCCCGGCCATTTTCAGGTGTCGCTGACGGTGTGGGTGGCTGGCGGGATTACGGAGTGGACCCCTCCCAGTTCTCGGTGACCCTGATGAGGGCGTGCAAGCGGATTGTTAAGGAGGGCCGCTTTACGCCCAGCCATCCTGTGGGAATCCTCACCACCAGCTACTATGAGCTCCTTCAGAACAAAAGTCCTTTGTTGGGTGAGTACTTTCCAGGCCATACTGTAAAATGTACAGCTTACCTGTTTTGGAAATTGATTTCCTGGATGCAGGTCAGATTAATTGTTTATAACTGCACCCCCCCCAGGAGATACAAGTATACAACCTTTTAGACATAATTGTCAATATATTTCCTAAGTTCATCATGGCTGTTTAGTTAATTTGCTTCTAAATTGGGGTACAAGCAGATTTTCCATAAATCCACAGAGACCAGAGAGCCTGATAAAACCCTACATTAGTGTAGATATCTGTTACTGTATTAAAAATCTCTCCAGGTTTCGGGTGGACAGCGTAAAATGCATCTTGACCTCATATAGATTCCTCATACAAAGGTAATCAGCTTAATTCGTTCTAAACAAAAGCCTCTGCATACATCTTCCATCTGCTTAGCCAACATAGCAATTCAAAATATGACCACCTTAACCAAGCAAAAGAGCGATGCCCTTTTCTTATTAAAAGAAAAGCACAGTTAACTGTCATGTGCTGATTTCTAACGACTGAATGGTCGTATTGCAGAGGGTAAGTGACACTGCCCTTAACGCTCCTTCTCAACACGGCGCCATGCCGTTTTCCATGTCGTTGAGTGATTGTGTCCTAAAAGAGGGCAGGAGTAGCATTGTTGGGAACAGGCTGTTCCGAGGCTGAAGGAATTGCTTGTTATCCAGCGGAGGGAGGGAGGGAGGGAGGGAAAGTATGCAGTGTGAGTCATGGACCAGACTGAAATGCACACCAACACGCGTGACTGCTTGTCGGCTGTGCTTTTAATGCCAGAGCTTCACATCCTGCAAATGAATGGTTCACTTTTACGGGGATGTGTGAATGTATCCACCCTCCTGCAGTAAAACAGGCCCGTATGCGCATGCAGACTTGCAGGCATACACACATACATGCAGATATATTGTGGCCGGTGCTCCATTGCGCATATCCCCCTCTCCATCATGCCTGTCGCTCGGTGTGGCCCCCGTCAGATTTGCCCAAACACATGGCCGCCTCCCAGGCTTTGCTTGCTTCCTCCCTCCCATCCGTAAATGGAAACTTTGGTTTCTCCTTTGTTCCCCATCTCCTGTGTCTTTTGAGAGACGCAGCGTTTGATCTTATCCTTTACAATAGACCGCAGAGTAAAAGAGTGCCTTCAGATTTCAAGGCAATGGCATAGAACCAAGCAAATGAATATTTCCCCTTAAAATGCCATGACTCACTCTGCGTGACTGTTTACACTGACCACATGTTTTGCTGTGAATGAGTCACTGCCTGAGTACTTTTGGGGAGAGAAGGTGGGCATGGTCTTTGGGTCCTGTCCTGTCCATCCATGTGAGACTATTTTATTTGCTAATGTACAAAACATTCCAAACAAAACTCAGTTTTAGATGATTAGTCTACTGGTGTATTTTTCTACATTACACTTTACCTGCCTTTTTTCATTTGATTCTTGTTTCATCTTGATTGCGAAAATGCTTATTTGCAGTTTAATGTCCCACTGCATCAAATGAGCTTATGCATCTTGTTCAGAGGTGTGATGAAGAGCCCATACTTGTGGGTATGAACTCGGTGCTTTTTGTTGCTGCCTGTTTTCCCTCCTTGTTACGGATTTTCCTTTTGCTCTGAGTCTATTGCTGTCGTGCTACGAAGTGGAGTTGTGATCTATACCAAAGGCTGGCCATAGGGCAAACAAATTAGTCTTGCTGAGGATTTAACCAAAGCTTTTAAAAACTCTTCATTTGCTGTTTGTAAGAAATGGACATCGCTGCTTATAAATCTGTCATCAGATCTCCATACAGCTACCATGAGAACTGCAATGACAGACTGTGATTGGCACATTCACACAATCTAGAGAGACCGTTCATAAAGGACACACACTTAATGGCTCTGTCATTTAGCTGTGGCATGTCAGGCCTGCCAGGTCCACAGTGCTCCTTTCCATGGTGTCCCCAAAATATATTGCTCACAACCCTTTGAAGTGGATCTTGTTTATAACTTTGTATAAATATGGCGATGAGTTGACGCCGGTACCATGAGTCAAAGCTGCGTTCCACAGCTCTTTAATTGGGGGTTGTTGAACAGTGGTGTTTCTGCTCTGCAAAGGACTGTCTGGATCTGCATGGCCATATGGATTTTTGTAAAATTCCATTCTTGCTCAACTTGGCTGTTTGGGAATGGCTGTAATGCACTTAATCAAAGTGCATCTATCTTGCAGACTAGAGGCCCCCTAGTGTTCTGTTGCCCGCCGCACCCCCTGAGATCATTGTGGAGCTCTCCTATGTCCTTTCTCTCTCCTCCCCCTTTCCAGGCAGCAGTACCGCCTGCATCGTGGTCCTGGATCGCCAGCAGCACCGGCTGCACACGGCCAACCTGGGCGACTCGGGCTTCCTAGTGGTCCGTGGTGGTGAGGTGGTTCATCGCTCCGATGAACAGCAGCATTACTTCAACACGCCCTTTCAACTTTCCATTGCGCCACCTGAGTCTGCGGGGGACATCCTCAGTGACAGGTTAGTAAGCTCTACTTTGAAGATATCGACACAGATGTTGACCCGTCTGGTTTACCATACCATGTGCAAGCAAGGTTCCTCTGTTCTCCACTTCAAACAACTTTTCATTATTAGTCTTGTTGCAGCCCACCAAGAATTTTAGACACCCATGTATTGACGTGAATGAATTCCATGCATGACAGAGTTCCTTAAAGTAGAAGGAAATGGTTCAGCTTTTTGTCAAGAGCCTTATATTGAGAAGCACGTAGCGTTGTGGTTTGGTAGCTGGAATTGTGCTCAGAATTGCTCAGGTTTGAAGCCTAGAGTGCAGAACGGAGGGTATTTAACCCAACATTTTTGCAGTTAAATTTCCACTTTGTAGCTATGGATGAAAGTGGTTGCCATTCAAATACCTCTCAACTCTCTTGTTTTAATTCCCATGAAAATCAGAGTGACAAGCAATACATGGTTTGTTCTACTCATTGCTGCCTTCTTTATAAACTTGTGTATGTAACTCTCCTGTATGCTAATCCAGCTTTGTCTGAGTTCCTGAGTCTCCTGTGATGGCTTGTGATCCTAAATCCTTGGTTGGCAGAGTAACATGTCCAGTCCCTTATGGTAAAAGGAGGGGAAATAAATCAAATTTTAACTGTGTAGAAAGAGTGCAGAAAAGGGGCCAGAGTGATCCTTAAACAACCAAACATGACTCTGATGTGAAACCGTAGGATTCGGGAGTATTCATTACCTTGTAGCTGGTCTAGATGTTGCGAGTCGCTGTTGTGCAACCCGAGCAGCCAATCGGCTCAAGTCGTTCTTTTGTTTATGTGAGGCTCTTTGTGTTTTCACAGCATAGGAGGACAAATAGGAGTGAAGTCTTCTGGAGATTAAACTTTGATTAGTTGGCTGAGATGCAACCAAGGGTTGCGAGGGCAAGTTTTACTGAGGTCACGGCTCATTTGGACTGCAAACAGGAACTAGGGATGTCTACAAGAAATGCAGGAAGTCTTGCAGTCCCTACAGGATTAAAGTAATCTGCTGCACTAGTGGTCACCTGGTTGGAGGTTGGAACGATAGAACCAGAGCTCCAAGACAGCAGATGATGTTTTTTTTTTTAAACGGAGATTACTTTATCCCCCCTTAAAATAACCCTATAATCAAATGCCACTTGCTTTTTTTCATTTGAAAGATTTTGGTTTACACAGTGTAAGCGCCCCCACCTATCTGGAAGTCTACAATTCTGTAAGCAGGTCACACTAACCAACTCAAACCTCTATCCACCTCTACAGTCCTGAAGCAGCAGACAGCTCATCCTTTGATGTCCAGCTGGGGGACATCATTCTCACTGCCACAGATGGCCTCTTTGACAACATGTCAGATCACATGATCTTGCAAGAGCTCAAGAAGCTCAAGGTGAGACTGGCCACTGTCAGACAATGCAAAAACTTGTTTTAAGGAACTTTTATCATACATTCTTTAGAAGTAACGTTTAGCCAGTGTTGGGTTAGTCTGATCCATAAGTCCATAATTTCCTTGATTATACAGTGGTACCTCGGTTCTCGAACTCACTAGAACTCAAACTTTTTGAAAGTCGAACAAACCAGTTTGACCTAGAACTCGATCTGAATATCAGAAGTGGAACCGTGAACGCTGACCTAATATAAATTGTACGCGTCAGGAAATGAGTCGTACTGCAATGCAATTCTTACTTGAATGCCTTCTTCAGAAACTGGACAATTAACCAAACAAGTGCAACATTACAGTAACTAACAATAAATAAACCACTAACTTACGTCTATTAGAGCATTTATGGAAAGAGCGGACCTTCGGGGCAGGACAGGGGTAATGTTGGGATAAGATCTTTATCGTTTTGGAAGCCATTAAGAAAAAAAAAATGCTGTTCTTGTTTTATCCTGTTCATTTTGAGTTTAATGCTTAAAAAACATTGAGGTGTTATTTTGGGGGGCCAGGAACCAATTAATTGTTTTTCCATTATTTCTTATGGGAAAAATCCGATCAGAACCCAAACTTTTTAGGATTCGATCGAGAGTCCGGAACAGATTAAGTTTGAGAATTGAGGTACCGCTGTACTTTATATTGTTTTTAATTTTTAATAATGCCAGTAAGAAATGTGTTGATTTGTCAGTCATTAAAAAGTGAGCTTGTTTCTAAACTTCAGTGAATAGTATCAGGTAGTCAGATTGTTCGTTTTTCTTTTTTTGTTGAAAGGTTCTGCTGTCCTTCCCACTGACGTCCGTATCCGATTGCCATCATTTTTTTATGTTCTTTTCAGGACAGTAACTATGAGAGCATTCAGCAGACGGCCAGGAGCATCGCAGAGCAGGCACAAGAGCTGGCATACGACCCAAACTACATGTCACCTTTTGCCCAGTTTGCATGTGACAATGGCATGAATGTACAAGGTAAGGGGATGCTTGTTATCCCTCATTAACCACACTGCAAGTTTTTCTAAGCAAACAGTTTTGCTCTATAGTCTTTGCTCTTGTAAAACATAGTAGGGGGCGTTCAAGATTTCCATTGACCTTTGATGTCCTTCAGCTGAAGCCCGATCTTCTGCTCTGTGTTCCGCAGGAGGAAAGCCGGATGACATTACTGTCCTGCTGTCCATTGTGGCTGAATACACAGACTAACTGTTCATGGGAGGCTGCAGATAATCCGTCTTCACCGTCTTCCTGAATTCGGTTCCATTGTATTTCCTGCTGGCAGGATTGGGGAGGTATCTTTGCAGCTGAGGATTTCTTTGCTTCCCTTTACTTCTGCTGGCCATACAGTGGTACCCTATCCCTCCCGGTCCTGGGTCGGCTGTCCCATCGTTGAGCGTGCCCTGCCTCAGTCGTCTTACCACTAAAGCATAAGATCAGGTGAAGGCCAGAGGTTCTCTTATCCTTTTCAATAAATTTTGATTTAGGTTATTGTCACTTCTGCATGTTCTTACACTGGGGCAGTTATCCAGGGTTAGATGGAGTCAGAGACATAAAAACATATGACCTCATAAAATGGCTTGATATCAGTCTCCATGGAAATGGAACATGGGCGGTGAGCATCCATCCCTGAACTATGGTGTGGCTGTAAAGTAAATAGGGTGTGGTGGAAGGTACTCGGAGCAGATTTAGGATAAGGTTGCGGAAGCCGGTTGTGTGGTATTGGATCGAAACTGCATAATTAAATTAGAAAAAGGTTTATTCCATAGATGCTGTCTAAGTACTGTTCTGGCTCCTCTTAGCTGGTTGAGCAAGAAGGAGGATATATTCAACCTCTGTTAAAAGGGGTAGAGGAGGGGGATGGTATTTGATCTTTGTGTTTTTCTCCAAATCTGTGGTTTTGTAAATATTATTTCCATTGTGTGACTGGCCTGTATTAATGAATATTCAAGCAAATTAATTTACTGTACACCTCACCATAATGGGAAACTCAGGGTATGTTGGTGAGGGTATGTATGTCCTTTAATATATTTTCCTTCCGAATGTAGGGTTGGCTCATAAGTGATACTTAACATTCATTTATACCACGCGCTCCACTGAGCCTTCTAACCAATGCCTTGTGTGGCTGTAAATGAGTGTATGCACCTTGTTTCTGAATAGATGTAAAGGAATATATATATTTATATATATATATAAAAATATATAGAAGAATGCAAAAAATGCTAGTGTAAGACAATGTGTCATACAAGATTTATTTTTCTAGCTTTTTATGGTTTGTGTAGTACCTGAGGTGACACGGCTTGTCTCCATTTTCTACAATGTGTCCTTGCCACAAATGTTCTCACTCCTGTCTTTAAGAAACTGGTTTTAATAAGGTTATCTGTGTTTATAAAAAGGCTGTTTAAATAGTTGCTCATTTCACTGACATTGCTGCTGTCTGTATATGTATCACACAGCTGTAGGTCGTTTTTTTAATGAACTCCATGTACGTGTCAGTCCCGCATGAAAAGGGCTAAAAATGTCCCCTTTCATGCCTTTTAAAGCATCTTTTAATTGTGTGTTTGCCAGCCCTGGTCATAACAGGTCAGGTCAGGTTTCATGCTCTCTTCAGACCGTCATATTATCTGTGCTCTGTGGCCCTTTTAATGATGGATTCTTCTGGGCCTACCTCCCGATTTATTATGCTATTCTATTCTCGTTAGACAACCTTTTTTCTGAATTTTTTTGAGAATATCTTACTGTCCCAAAGGGCTTTTTAAATAATAAGTAAATCAAAACTACAGTTTTGCTTCTACCGGTAGATGCCCCGCCCTGTCACATGACCCCTGTGAGTTCATTTCTCATTATATGGGGAGCTAATAAGCAGCAGTTTTGTGCATCCTGGAGTAAATCAAAGGCAGCACAACAGCCCCAATCATGCACAGCCCCCCCCCCCCACACACACACACACACACACACACACACTCACTATGTTGTAGCAGCCAGCTGCCTTAAGTTTTGAATGAAGATGGCTTTTTGTTGGCACAGGAGCTGCATATATTTGTGTGTACAGTACAATGAAAAGGTCAAAGAGAAAACGATTCTGTAAATGTTTCAAAGCTGTAATATGTTAAAATAAATGTTCTGGTATTTCTATCAAACAGCCGAGTTACTGAGTTTCACTGCACACATATGTGGCCTAGTTTGCTCACCGGTACGACCTCTCTCTGTTGGCGTGTTGGCAAGCACATCTCGTGTGAATGGAAACTCAAACGGTGTTTATTTGGGCCGCCTCCTTTCTGCTAAGTGACCCTCACATGGCCCTCAGAGCTA
>JAABNY020000039.1:4044609-4061670 GCA_015164015.2 Brevimyrus niger
GTGAATGGAAACTCAAACGGTGTTTATTTGGGCCGCCTCCTTTCTGCTAAGTGACCCTCACATGGCCCTCAGAGCTAGTGCTCTTCCTGGCCAGTGAGCTCTAATGGGTAAATCCTGGGTGAGGCCATGCCAGTCTCCCGTGTTCCATCTATTCCTGTGTAGACATGTCAACCCCAAGCCACACTCCACATTCAGTTGGTATGCCAATCATCTACCATGGCCTGAGACTTTAATACAGGTCTCCTCTCATCACACCTCTCATCAACAAACCCAGCTATGTAGATGCTGTGGATGGGGATTTCCACAGCTGTACTGCCATTGTTACTACGGTGCTAAATGACACTACTGGCAATATCTTTTATACCTGCTCTAAACACACTGAGAAATGTTAAGTATTGTGCAAAAGTTCTAAGAAGTGCTGACCAAGTCCATTAAACACAGTTATACAATAGAAACACTATTGCTAAAGTTGTTGCTCAGCAGTTTCAGAGCACCATGTAATTTACACACACAAACCAGATGATCAGCTGAGCCAAATTGATTAACTCAATTGATTAAAGTACTTTAACTCCTTCATGCCAAGAGGAAGTGACCTGAGACATAAAATCAGCAAATAACACTCAATGACAGTGTTGCTGGCTCAGTAATTGCATGTATATCTTTGCCGCAAGTAAGCTGCTAGCTGTACTGCTTAGTAAATCGGCATAGGTGTGGCTGAGCTCCTCTCCTCCATGTCTTCCTCTGTGTCACTGGCACACGCCAGGCTGGCGTGCGGCACCTCGCCCTCGTTGGCCCATGGGTTGGACACGGCCCCAAAGAGCAGGGAGTGGAGCTGCAGGGAACCGCGGTAGGTTTGAGGGCAACGAAACGATTACAATACCACTGGGCAGAGTGCTTAACCTGAACAGACATACGAGGCAGTATGGAATAGAAAAAATAGTCAGCAAAATAACGGAATGAAAACCGGAACTGTATGAACACAGGAAGGAATAAAGCTGTAAGAAATTGGCACGGGTTGGGGGGGGGGCACCTTGGAGAAGGTTGTATGACCTCAGTTTATATGCCTGTGAATCTGGGCTCCACAGCAGGTACTGTGGAAAAGTGATCTTCAGCTATGAATTTTGCATTCAGTACTAGTGTGACATTATTGATGGTGTCTCACTTTGACTATGCCTGGTTAACAAGTGCCTCTGCCTCTGGTTAACAAATGACTGCCTTTCCACCTCCGCAGCTTGGGTGTCACAGCTCAGTAGTCCGCGCTAGATGAATGCAGCTGCTATAATTTGTACTGTACAAGTACAGATTACCAACACGAAATGCTTACTCTTACAGCAGGCAGCGCTGCGTGTCTGGTAATCAGCTGGCCACGATAGGCAGAGAAGCTGGGATTTTCTGTTCACTGTGCTCCTTATTGCGTCCCTGATGGCCGAACACTAATTGCGGCTTAAGGCTTGGCACTGTGACGTGTTCTTTTCAGTTCAGCTGAGGAAGGAAATGACTTGAGTGGCTGGATTGGCCTTTTCTATCTCCTCGCGCTCGACACCCACTGCTGGCCCATGCTGACACTTTTGCTTCCCCTTACCCTGAGTGTGGCTGGGTCTGCAGACTCAGGTTCTGCTGCATGCAGGCCAAAGTACTCCAGGTTTCCTGGCCTTCTGAGCACGGGGCTTCCTTGGCTGGAAGGGACCCGGTCCTCTGGAGGCACGGTGGGGGGGGCATCCTGAGGACAGCTGTAAAGGAGGGTTAGGAGGATATCTGCTTAAAACATAATAATCAAAACCCCTGAAAACACTCACAAGTCACAATGACCAAGAATAGCAAGCCCCAACACACCCGGAAGTCCATGCTTTGTAGCGAAATGTGGTTTAATTCTGCCTGTCAAGAACCATAACTAAAGTGTGAGGATCCACCCAAACAGATGTGAAAATAAACCAAACTAAATGCAGACAGATTAAAAATTCCCAAGGTTTTAAAATCATTAACTTGTTTTTATTCTCCTTAGATTAGTTTAAAAAATATTAAACTGATATTTCTACTAGTGTCAGGCATGTGTACTTCAGCTGCTGGCTGTGAGCTAGTAAGGTGTCCTTTCCGTGTCCTCTGGGGCTCCAGCTCTTATACGCTAGAAAAACAAACTTCTCACCTTTTGTGTGAGTGTGTGTGTTTGTGTGTGTGAGTGTGTGTGCGGGGGCATACAAGGACTCCAGGACTGGCTCCGTTCCACAGATAGTCGCACACTATAAGAATGCTGCTTTTGGGCTGATCGGACATGGCTCCCGCTACAACCCCCCCCCATGGCGCGCAGCCCAGCCTCCTCCTCCTCGCCTGTTTCTTCCTGACTGTTACAAACCATCAATATGGAGCTCAGACAGTGTAACACTGTTAGAGGAAAAGGTACACTAGTATTCACTGCCTGTCTGAGTGCAGTAGTTATTGTTGTACCGTAGTAACACCTGCTCATAGATATATAAAATATTTGTAATATGTGTTAATTTTAGGCCTGTACAGTGAACTAAAAATGATTTTAGACCACTTCAACTGGGTGGGGGGTAGACTGCGGGCAGTTGTTCTGCTGGGGGTGGGGGGGGGGCAGGTGCATTTGACCTCAGTGTCCTTGAAGTATTACACTAGATTGTCAGCATTAAGAAGCGAAAGACAATTTTGAAAACGTAATTTATGCAGAAAAATTCATATTTTTCTGTTGTAAACTTTGCATTTTACCCACTGAAGCGACCCGACCACCCAGCACCCCAGGTTAAGAGTCGCTCAGGAAAATGATCTTTGTGTTTCGCCTCTTCCCAGCGCACAAAATTTTACCCCACATATATAAATGTAAGTAATAATAGTAATGAATTAGTTCCAGACCCAAGTAGCATATGTGTTTAGGGGGGTCATGCATGTTGTTGTGTGGCATAACCCTGTTTAGGGGGGTCATGCATGTTGTTGTGTGGCATAACCCTCCTCAGCATGGGAGGGGTGGGGTTTCCCCAGGTAAGTGATGATTTGAAAGTGTTTATAAATGATCACTGGATCATCCTTATTCAGATAGATGCTATAAACCGATGTCTGGTGACTATCACAGGACAATCTGCTCAAGATTTTTTATACTTGAATAGATGAATAATTTCAGCACAAAGTTTATTTAAATAAATGTGACTGTGACTTCCAGGCGCAGAAAACAAATGGGCTTCTTTTAAGAGTAAACCTACTGCTGAGACCTTGCTTTGAATTTTTATTTCTGTCTTTCACCAGCTGTGACCTCAAAATAAAAAAAAATTATAAATAAAAATCACAAGAAGCCCATAGCTAAGCACACTGCTTATCAGGTGCTGTTAGTTTGCAAGCATGAAGGTCAGACTACCTTTGTTAGATGCCAGTAAATAAAATGTCAGCTGAAATTCAAGCTACTGGCATCTGGCTTGGGGTGTTCCTCTGCCTTGTGCCCTGTGTTTCCTAGGATGGGATCCAGACTGACTGTGACCCTGTACTGAATAACCATTTGGAAGATGGATGGATGGATGGATGGAGCTGCATACCGTGCAGTAGGAGCCTTTAGCTGGCAATGTAAGCAGGGGTGATGTTAAAGCAAGTGGTGGCGTGAAGGTCTTGGGAGTCAACAATCACCTGGAGGCGGCTGGGTCCTCGGAGCCCCCAGGATGGACAGGAACTTCACTCTCAGGGTCAGTCTGGGTGGCCAGCACAACACTGGCCTCCAGCACCATGTTTTCCACACTGAAGCGCACCGGCCTGAAAGGTTTATTGTTTTTAAAAACAGAACATCTCTCCTGTGATCATGTGTTTTGCAGTGATATCTATATCACTTGACCTAATCGAGATTCTGCATGTCAGACAAAATACCAAGTAAAAGAAAAATCACTTTAAAGACCTTCCTTTTAGGAGGTCAATAGACCTTCCTTTTAGGAGGTCAATAGATCTTCCTTTTAGGAGGTCAATAGTATGTTTGAAATATAATTAGACATGCATGCAGATGTGCTAGAAAATACTTCACCACTAGTACATGTGGAAAAAGAGCTTAACAGAAGAAAAAAGATCATTTGTAGAGCAGGCAAAATGGTTAAAAAAGAGAGAACTATTGCGAAAGGTCAGACTGACCAAGATGCTTCAAGCACAACATTCCAGAGGGGACTCACTGTCCAGGGTGTCCAAAGTGGACATAAACAGGCAGGCCATGTGATTCTGCAAAAGACAGCAGGCCCTGGAAAGAGAAAGACCCCCCTTTTTAATAGAGCTAATCATACAAACATGCAGAATAACTCAGAAATGTCACATGGGCAGGTCAGGACATGCAAGGGCCTGTATTTGTGACAGCTGTACTCAGGTACCCACTGAAACCTCAAGTGAAACTTTAATATTCATCTGCAAAATGTTTGCACATAAACATCTGCTAAGAAATGGTATGGGCTCACTGTCTTGTCCCCACCTGTGCCCTTCTGTTTATATGTTGTGGCACAAGGGAACAAGCTAACCTGGTTACTTTTTAAGGCCTTAGTGTCGAAGGGTTCAATAAATCTTTATAAAAGGGCAGCCATCAGCACGGCAAGCACTCTACGTTGTATGACCTTGGCAAAACCCCCTCGCATACAACTGCGCCAGATGACCACTGCTGCTGGAAGGTGTCCCAAGTTATGCAAACCAGACTAGAGGAAGTGCTGCAGGCCCATACCTTACAAACTGCAAATAACAGGGGGAACACATGTTGTTTAGTGCATTTCTCTGATGGTTCCTGCAAAGGTTGAAAAGAATAGAGCCATCTTTACATACTGCAGGTGAGGGTGCATATTTACAGGACTGTTAAAGACCAATAACTGCCAAATATGTCAAATAGTGCAAAATCTTCTTAATTGACCAAGTAAGAGCTGGTTCAGTTAATGGATCTGCAACATGGTGGCATGATGAGTAGGACTGGGGCCTCAAAGCTAAAGGATTTGGGGTTTAAACGCCACAATGATTCTCCATATATGGTGTCTGTATATTCACCTTATGTTTAAGTCTCCTTTCTGTGTGTCTGGTTTCCTCACACAATTAAAATAATACAATTTCGTCTTTGAAAGTTTCACTGCATACTGTATGGGTGTATTTCGCATTGGTCTGGCAACCTGTCCAGGAATCTCTCCATCTTTTTTGGCCTATATTTTCCAAAATTTTGGATTCAGGGAAATTGCCAAGGAAACAGGAAAACTTATTCTGTTCCCATGGTACCCACCAAGTTATATAGACCTGCTTTGGGTCCAAATTCATGCAAACATGATAGGACTCAGGGTTCTCTGAAACACTGAAGTCCTGGGCCATAAATAAACCCACCATAAAAATTAAATCATGTTGCACTCAGCGGTTCATGTGACAGATAACAGCACCCTTCCAAAAATACCGTCTTACCCTCAGCTCCTTCAGACAGAATGTTATGTCCGAGTCGACTCCTACATGGAAGTAGTCAAATTCCTCAGGGTGAAGGGACATCTCTGTGCTCATGACCTTTATCTGTTCTGATTTATTACAAACAAGCCTGCTATACTGAACAGCTTTTTTAAAAATGCTGAATTTCACCATGAAAACTCACAAATTGGAATAGTTGAAAGCTATTCTTGACAGATTAAAAGAGATACCATTTATCCACTGACAGAAATATAAAGATTTAACAATCAAACCAAACCCCTTTCTTCACTATAATTCCTCATGGTGACCCTTTTCGGACACACTGAAAGGGTCACTTCCTCTTGAGATGCCGGGAAGTGGATCACCATGTCACCTAGGAGACTGGAAACACCAAGGGGGAAATGTGGGTTATCCAGGACCACTGCACCTGCTGTGATTTTGCTTTCACAGAGAGTGGAGGTCACTGCAGTCAAGATCACCAGCAGAGGTCTGTGGAGGACCCCGTGCCTAGCACTGTCTGTAGTGCGCCATGTGGCACTATATAAAAATAGCAAACGATCATTCCACAAGGTGTGAGGCAACAGTGCAACCCATTGAACCAGCCAGTACTTCTGCACCCATTCAAGGGAATATATTTCAAAATATATCATCAATTTCATTTATCTACGTTCTTGTAATCTATAACAAGAAAACATCTGGAGTGTGTTTCAAATCTTGTTGGATTTAAGGCAGTCGGGGCTAAATGGACTTTATGGGCAGTCAAGGGCGCCCTTGTTCACCTACATTTAGCCAGGGATGGGAATAAGTCACTCCTCGGTGACACTGTGTCAAGTGTCAAGTCTCAAGTCAAAACATTGCAAGTCCAAGTAAAAGTCTCAAGACAAGGTGCCCACAAGTCCAGTCGTTCCATCCTTTTTTGCTATTAAGTCCAAGTTGAGTCGTGAGTCATCTGAGTCCCTAACCTGTCCGTTTTTTTACCTTCAGTGATTAAAACCTGCTGCAACAAAAACCTGCCGCAGTATGTTGTAAGTTAAGTCCTTCATAGGCAGAGATAGGTTGAAAAGACCATTTCCACTCTGTCATGGTTTTCCTCACATGGTTTTTAAGTCTGTGTACATGCAAGGAATTATGTATCTTTCCAATCATCTCAAGAAAACTCGCATTCAACCAAATGAAAATGCAGGCAACAGAGAATTAATTTACCCTGATTTTATCAAATTAATATTATGGTGTGCAGAGGTGGGGACTATAACCTCAAGTCTTCTTGAGTCATGGGGTCCAAGTCTAGAGTCATCTGCCCTCAAGTCGAGTCCAAGTCTTTCCATCAGTTTTACCTAGTTGAAGTCATCAAATTTGTGACTTGAGTTCGAGTCGAGTTGCAAGTCAGTGACTCGAGTCCGCACCTTTGCATTTAGGCCAGTTATCTGGCTGTTTTGGCCCCTGGTTGTTTTGAATTATTGTTTTGTCATATCTTGTTTTCTTGATGTTATTGTGTTGTTTTTAAACTTTGTGAGATGACATTCAGTGTCCTGAAAGGTGCCATTAAAAATATGATCTATTATTAACACACAGTGTAGTTCTCTCTATCTGCATGGAGGTGGCAGAGGTAGATAGTTCAGTCCAGAAAGCAAAAATCCAGACCATGATTTATTTTCAACCAACCAGCTGAGTACTCTGTGACTGTGACTTTTTATATTCAACCAATTGAATACTCTCTGACTGTGACTCTTCATACCTACTGGTTGGTTAAAACAAAATGACAGTCTGGATTATTACTTTCTGGATATTAACTTCCCAGCTCTGGGAGATGGCGAGTCTGCATGCTAACCTGGGCTGGGCCTTCAGGACATTAGGACAGAGGTGAGCAGGAAACACAGCCTGGAGCACGTCATGCTCCTGGAAGCCCAGGTTGTAGGTTTTTGTGATGCCTAATGCCACAAAGCATAGCCAACTGTAATGACTCTAAGTAAAACACAACAGATTGTCACCAGTTATACTGATGAATAATCTATTATCTGCTGGGGTTACATCGCCATCTACTGTCTATAGTGTGTAAAATGGCATTTTAAGAAATCAAGAGGCAAAACAATTCGCATTCTGTCTAGATGGTAACATTCATCATCATCATTGTTGCTATCTTTGTTGTCAGATACAGAAGAAATATTTTAATACATTATGCGAAACCAGTCATTTAATGTCCCCACGCTATGCCTAATGTCCACTTACCATGCTTGCAAAAAAGTTGGAAAGTGACTTGGGTGTCTGAAAGGCCAGTGGATATTTTACAGCTGTCCACGCTGCGCTCGATGGAAGCTGAGCAGCGGAATAATAGCAGAACGGACTAAAATAAATAAATAAAAACACAAATTTTGTCTAAGCATAGATTAGTCTGAGCTTGGCACAGTTTTTATTGCTCTTAAATCGTCATAGCAGTGATACAATATGATAAAGCAGAAGTGTTTTATAAAAGTAAGGGAGTACTTTGAATACTTTGAATTGAGGCTGGCAAAGGTGTAGATTTTGGTATGAACAAGAGGGTCGTGTCCCTACCAAAATGATGGGAATACAGGGGCACTAAAAAATTGGGAACATAATTGGAGCCCCATAGTCTTTAGCAAAACCTCTGCATGTGTGTTTAGGGAGGTGGAGGGTCAGGGCTTATTTAGTCCCTAACAAATCTATGCCTTTGGAGTCTCCTAAACCAAAATCTATTTTTAGTGTTTAGTAAAGCATTTTATTGTTAAGTTAAATGCAGCTATCTGTGGTTAAGGTCACACAAAGTAAGTGTTAACAAAGCTACTGATGTGTCGTACTGGAGCCTCGCTTCCCACACCTTAACCGGCAGCTTGCATCTTGCCAGTGCTGCATGCGGTGAACTGGCGTTCAAACTGTACAGCTGGAAAAAGAGCCGTGTGAAGAGGAAGCAGCCGTAGGCGGAGTGTGTCGGACCGACGGAGCGCACAGCCAGCTGCAGGTGGGGGACACCGCACCGGTGTTTACTGAGCCCACTCAAACCATGCATTATCATGGGGCCCTGATGTTTAAGAGCCCCCGTTGACCACAAATAGTAACTACATGGGGGAGGGGGGGCTTTTAGAGTAGGACCTGCCCCTGGGGACACATGTCGCTCAACACTGGACTCTCCGATATCTGATAGCATACACTATTTAATCAATATCAGATATGACTTCTAAATTCTTATTTCCACAATTCTCCTATGGAACAAAACTCTCCACCGTATCCTATACAGAGGTAGACTGACAATGCAGGGGCAGTGTTGGGGAAGATTTGCTGTAAGATTTCTTGCAACCCATTACAGAGGTGAGAAGTTCATGTTCAAAAAGTACAAATCCAGACCATGCTTTTGTTTTAACCAACCAGTTGAGTACTCATGTGATACTCAGCAGTACTTTCTGGACCTGAACTTTCTACCTCTATCAGTAATGGTAAATGGGTTGCATGTGTTACATAATGCATTTTTGTGTAACTTCCCCAACACTGTACAGGAGTCATCAATGACAATGTTATGAACTGGGGAAAATGACATTCAAGGACAAAAAGGGCAGAGCCACTCGCCGACTCGGAAGCCACTCACCCCTTTCTCCAAAGGGTCGAGCCACATTTCATCGCTTATTCGTGACAGCGCATGAATCGCCTTTCCAAATACTGCAAATACGACTGGGATGAGTGACTGCGCTAAATTGATACTATAATGCACTATACAATATTTCTGAAATATTAAAATATAGGTTAAAATATTTCATATAGACCTATGTAGCACGTCTGCCACTGGCATTTCAATTGTGTAAACAGCGCGTTTATTGAATTATTTAACTTAGGGCAAGGAATCGGGGCTATAGTTATTTCAGAAATACGTCTTCTAATTACAAAATTACCTTTTATACAACTACAACATAATTAACATGTATAGGCAGTAAACATGCAGTAACCGAGTGATTGTTCGTTAGTCCCCCGAGTAATAGTCCATTTAACTAGCTACCTTTCACGTTACTGCCTTCGATGACGCACTTCATCCTCTGAGGTAACTTGGTTAGCAAAGCGCGGCTAATTAGGCTGGGCTGTTTCAGCTTAAAAAAATATCAGCGATGTGCTGCGGGGTCACCTAAAAACTTTCCAGTGAAGAACTTCTAAAAGTCTGTAAATGTTATAGTCAGCAGACAGCTGAGAAAAGGCGACATACCGTTTCAAAGTGCTCGCGCTGGCCACGCTCCCGTTGAATTCTTATTCCATATGTCTCATGCTGTTGTACAAACGATTGAATGCTAGGTTCTTGTTCGATCAACTGCACTTTTCCTCATCTTTTTTCTAGCTTTTGCGAGACCTTGCAATATTTTCCCTTTATATTGCAATACAATACAATTTATTAATAAATGCAGTGTGTCCGTTCAAATTACGTAGGGCACAATAAACAGACTAATACGTATTCATACGTAGACATGTACAATAAAATGTACTTTAAGCAATAAACTATGGAGGACAATGCACATCATTTGATTTTATGTATTTATTAATAGTTGCACTATGTCCATTTTTCTTCATGTTGGTTGCATTAAACTTTCAAATGTATTTTAGATTAAATTTATGGTAGGCCGTCTGTAAAAATTAAAAAAAATCTGTGGCCTTTGGATTGAATAGTTTGCCTACTCCAGCTTAATATCTGTATTCCAGGGTCGCCAACTGTTACGCATCTGGCGTGACCCTCAGGCTTTCTGAGTCTCACGACCATGCAAGAAATCTTACAGCAAATCAATATTATTCCATTATAAAATTAGCTACATCAAAAGCATTGGGATAGTTTGCTAACCTTAACAGACAGTACAAGGTAATAAGTGTTACATGTGTGTAAATGAGTGTGCAGACTTGTCTAGAATTGAAAATCTCACACCAGCCAGCTGATCGTAGTTGACAACCCTGGTATACAGTCCACCCTGTAGTGTTGTGATATTCAAAATGCTCAGATGACTGTACTTTCCTCTTATCAGGTTTGTGATATCACATGATCTTTGAAATAAATGCAACATCATTATTTAATAACATGCTATGTACAACATTATGAAAACTCATATAATAAACTCTAAGTGTTCTTTTTCATCATTCTTAATTGAAAGTGAATTCATGTTTTTGTGCAGCAATTCATCATCGTTCCTTCCCTCAGAAATGTATGTGCACAATTCTCCTCCTGTAACAGATTTTGAAGGTTAAAGACTTAGCTTCTGCACAAAGTAATTGCATTTAAAATGCATTTTGTTCATGCATACTGAAGGAGTACTTGTTTGGTTACTGAATCTTACCTCGTGTGCTTGCTTGCATCTTTCCTTTTCTGGACTTACTTTTATTTGATGCTGAAACACCGGATGCTGTTCTGGTTAAGAAGTAAGGAGCACACAGGAAGTTAACAGAATCACACACTGTGACTTACAATGGTCATTGTGCCATTTACAAGACTTATTGCATAAAGCTTCCCACCTGTTTCCCCTATTGCCAATTTTTGGCAGGGTTACAGTTTTACATTTCCTGGGTTTGGGTTCTCTTCTACAGTCTGGATCAGATTGCTGTGGTTTAACATGTGTGTTTGCATGAGCGTTCGTGTTTTCTCCAAATTGGTTTCGGCCTATAAAATAAATTCAAATGTCATGTTATTTAAACTGCCTGTGCAGCACACAATAAATAGATTCCTTTCCAGTATTAAAATGTTGAGAATCAGTGACAGACCTTTGCTGAGGCACCTGTGTAGCACGTTCAGGTAATGCTGGTTCATGATGGTCCGCATGTGTACTGTACTGTACACATTTGCAATACTGTACAGATACTGCTTCTGTCCAGGGGTTAGGCTGGGATGCTGAAATTATACATCGGACATTATATAGTACAAGGAGCAGCTTTTGTTTTTCTGTTACCATATGAATTTCATCCTGTTGTATCTGATTACTAGTGAACTCAATAAATTAAGCTGAGATTTTTTTTGCTGCTGTTGAGCCACCAGAGCAGCTGCTGGTGTATGTATGTGTACCGTTTATAGTGCATTGTGAAGGCGATTATACTGTTTATCTACAGTAACAGATGTTATACATAAATCATAAGAACATAAGAAATTTACAAAGGAGAGGAGGCCATTTGGCCCATCGAGCTCGTTTGGGGAGAACTTAACTTAAATCCATGGAATCTTTTGATTTTCTAGATCAGGGTTATTCAAATCAAGGTCCTCGAGGTCCGAGCACTGTGGTTTTCCAGTCTTCCTTTACCTGTCAGTCTGGTGCGAAGTGTCTGACCAATCAGAATCAGTAATTATTAATCAACTATCTGGGAGAACTGAAAACAAGGCCTGGATTTGGAATCGAGGTCCAGGTTTGAAGAACCCTGTTCCAGATTATAGCAGCACAGATTTGTGTTTGATGTACTACTATGTATATAATAGCAGCTATAGCTGTTGTTGACACCTGCAGAAATGGGGCAGCCATCATAGATTTAGGAATATGTATGGCGGTTAGCTGCTGGATCTCAGATGTGGGCTTTGGATTTGGCTTGAAAGGATCCCTCCTCTGTGCATTTAAACCAGACATCTCATCACTGGACAAGGTGTCAGAGGCTGTGAAGTAAAAAGGAAATATTTACAGAAAAAAAATATGTTTTGACATACTGTGATTCATTTGTACTCCCTGATTTCAAATTTCTTACTTTTTGTTAGGCATTACCATTTATTAAACAGCAGAAAGTTATTTTTTAAACAGTAAATAAATTTAATTGTGCCAGTAGGTATTTAGTTGTGTACATGGATAAAAATGTAACTTGACTCATAATGGATAATAAAATACAACAAATAAATAACCTGCAGGTTTTATGTGTACTGTATTGAACAACCTCAACACCCCTGAAATCTCACTCGGTTAGCAATTCTGTTTTATCTCCAGCAGAGACTGTTATGATAATTCAAATTTTAATTAAATTCAGTTTCAACAACGTTACATTGTCTCAATGCTCTTTACAGCATCCCCGCCCAAAGCCCCCAGTGGGCAAGCCAGAGGTGACAGTGGCAGGGAAAAAACTCCCTAGAAGGACTAAAGCTTTGGAGGAACCAATTTGGTTGTTCTAGCAAACAACTAAACAGCAGCCTCATTGCACACAGACTCTCCACTGGCCCCCCTATTCAGGGTACAGAGGGTAACATTACACATTGGTAACAGTACACCATTATGTCTTCCCCTAACATCCGTTTCAAATTGCATGAAGACTCTATTTAAATGGATGTATTGCATTAAACAAATTCTAATGATTGAAACATACCAATATGTTTACATCTGTGTGTACAGTAATGTCCTGCAGACCTGCAAACAGCAACAAGAAGAGAATAAAAGATAAAATATATTCTATTAACTGTGTAAAGTCTTTTGTTCTTTTTTAAATAATTAAAAACATTCATACTTCAGAATGTCCTGTTATATAATAGTTTTATTTTTTTTAATCGTTAAACCCTATACCATTTGCAATAAATGTTATAAAGTAGTTAAAAACAGCATTCATATAATGCATAAATTTACCATAATGGTCTGTTTGTAGCGTTATGTTTTCAAAAAGTTACTACATTACATTATATGAATAACTGGACATTCAATTTTATGTCATTACAAGTCACAGATAATTTGACCCTTGCTGTGATGCCAGATTGCTATCTCACCTTGTTGCTAAGAAGCGGCTGCTGCCTTCCCGGATAAGATGGTGCTCTTTGTATCCTTCGACGAATGTTACTTGTTTTCTCATTATTTGGTGTAAAATCCGTATGTATTTTAAAAAGTTACGCTATACTGCACCGGCATACCGCTTTGTAGGGTTCAGGTGAGCAAAGCAAAGTTCACGTGCGTCCAGTCTCTCCTGCGCATGCGTTGTGGGACACACAAAACTCGACATCGGATTGGCAATTTTGAGAAATGTGTATTTGTGGTTGTACTTAAAAAAAAAAAACTGTAAATCTTCTTTTCAATTCGTATTCCCCATATATTATTATTCATCGGTTAAATTAAAGACTTGTTGACCCTTCTTTCTCAATTGTACCCTATACGTCGAGATGGATAAACATATGTATGCTATATAAGAAACATGTAATGTAAAAGTAGCTGTTTAATTTGTTATAATATGATAATCGTGGATATTGAGGTACTAAATTAGGCTTAACATTGACATGATTTGTACAATCATATGGACAATATATACATTTCTGAAATTATTTTGATGTGCCAGATATGACATACTCATAAAAACAACTTGCTGCACAACACATCGTTTCTGAATCGCCTCCTTACCCCAATTAGAATAGATATGACTGATGGATGGATAGCTGCCACATATTTTACAAAAAAATAATTCATATGTTACCTTTCACATTTCAAGTACGCCTAGTGGAGTTTGCTGTTCACTTAGCACGCTATTAGATCGTTGAATTCAAAAAGCATTTCCAATGAACGCTACAAACTTTGAGCTTTTTATTCATTTTGTTTGTGGACTGAATGTTTACCACATGTTTCCCATGAAATGTTGTCTTGTACCCCCGCGTCTCCAGTTGGGATTCACCGGTTTCAGAAAATGGATAGATGTTGTCTTGTCAAATAAATGTGTAAACTACACAATTGTGGGTCACAAAAAGCTTGTCTAGGAATGATGTATTTTAAAGTTGATATTCACAGCAAATGTAGTCCAAAATTCGCCTATCCGTTTTAGTGAGTCACTACAAATTCCTTCTCTGCAAACAGTACGTGGTAGGCGCAAATAGGTTAAAATCGCTATTGTGCCACCTATCGAGCTGAACGGGTAACTGCACGGCTCAGTTCAGGTGTTTCTCCCCACTTCCTGTTTTCTGGATCATACTGTTTTTTTCCGACTCCAATTTCTGACGTGGGGTCAGCTAACCGAACCCATATTACAGCTGAATTATTTACGAGAAAAAGGTGAAACTGATCTAGAGTCAGGAGTCCGGGACACTTTAATCTCGGTCTCTTAAAGGGAAGCAGAATTAACTGTACTGACAGCTCTGATTTCGCCGTTAGCTAGCTAGGTAGCAAGTCTGCTGAAATCCACAGTCAAGATGCCGGTAAGTTCATCTTAATTAAACGAAACCGGTTATTAAGACGTAATTGGCCTTTTTTATGTTTATTTTATATGACCGGTATAAGAATTTGGAAAACCAGTTTACTAGCTAGATATCGTATCTGCAATCCACTGAGTCTGGGTAGCTAAGAAAGTAGCAAGGGCGGTAGCATATGAACTGGTCTGGCTAGTTAGCACTTAGCTCTGTGTGTTAACGGGCTGTAATTATTGGCTGCAGTTCAGACGGAAGGGGCAGGCGGTTATAAAATACCTAGATTGTTGTCTTTGGCTCGATTCGTAAATCGGTTACACAAATGATAAATGGAAAGGCTGCTGTGCTGCCTTGTTTATGTGGAGGCTAAGTGCCAAGTGGTTTGCTAGGTAATTTATACTTTAATTTAAAATCATGTCTGTTTTTGAAGTTATGAAATCCGCACGATGCCAATCCTTTTGCCAATAAGGTTCATTGTTTTACTATGGAAACAGTAAAAAAATCTTATAGTTTGTTTAGCTGGCCGACTAAATCAGTGTTTGTGGATTTCAGGCTTATCATTCAAATCTGATGGATATGAACACTAAACTGATCGGTAATATGGCCATGCTGCCGTTGAAAACACAGTTTAAGGGTCCCGCTCCCAAAGAGAGTAAGTGCTGTCGAACCAGTAGGTGTGCATGTATACAACTTACTGGACGTAAAGCTAACTTTTATGCAAAACTGCTTATTGCCATCGTTTTCCAATTTTATTCTCATTTCTTCAATATTTTACGATTTAATTTTTACAAGATTAATCATTCGTAATTTTAAAAACCGGAAAGTTTTTAGCAACTTTGACAGTAAAAAAACGTCCGCTGGTTTACTGTTACAGCAAAAGACTCCGACATCATTGATGAAGCTATCTACTACTTTAAAGCTAACGTCTTCTTCAAGAACTATGAAATCAAGGTAAGAAAATAATCCCAAAAATACGTGCACATATTGTCTAAAAAGGAAGCTGTTTATTAGGCGTATATGTGCTTATGCACAGATGTACTATTTGCTTGTCATGCACGATATTAAAGTTTTAACACCCCACCCCCCAGAACGAAGCAGACAGAACATTGATCTATGTGACACTATACATCTCAGAATGTCTCAAGAAACTACAGAAGGTACGTTTGTCTCCAGACGGTGACTTACTAACACTACCGCTGGTCTTCTGTCTGTATTGATGACACAGTAGTTGATAGGTGGGATGTGTGTATGGTGTTAACCCTACTACTGGGTATTTTACACTATTAACTACTTTATTCATTGTAATTAGTTCAATCTTCATGTTTTTTTTTAATTCATGATTGTTTTTAGAAGTTAACAATAGGTTCTTATGTTTTGTCCCGAACACAAGTTAACATGTTAATGCTACAATGTAAACCCGTAGTATATTATTCACTATTATTATAGTGAATGATATTATTAGAGTTATGAAGTAATGATTCAGCTGTAAGCAGATGTAAATATACTTATGCAGTGCAGCACAAAGAACCAGGGAGAAAAGGAGATGTATACTCTAGGAATCACCAACTTTCCCATCCCTGGGGAGCCGGGGTTCCCCCTTAACGCCATGTACGCCAGGCCTGTCGACAAGCAGGAAGAGGGTAAGGGCGCTCTGCCGAGGAATCCTTCTCTAGGAGAACCTTGGTTGTGGGGGAGGGGATCTCAGAAAATATGACCAAGCTCTGGAGAGTCGAGCAGGCGCAAGATGCTGGGGATCCGATTTTGATGTAAAGCATCTGATGGGAAAACCGTCCCAGTGCTCAAGTTCAGTGTTGCACTTACTGAGATGTTTATGGGATGAAGAAAGCATGTAAAGCCCTCAGGAATGCCTGCCCTCTAGATGGGTGATATCACACATTGTGTCTGCATCTGTTCTCTATGCTGACTCCTGTTTACGCTCTATAGAAACCATGAGGGCGTACTTGCAGCAGGTCCGACAAGAGACGGGCCTCAGGCTCTGCGACAAGGTTTTTGACCCAGAGACAGACAAACCCAGCAAGGTGAGAGTTGTGTATAATCTATCACTTTTTTGTAAGCTGTTAAATGCTGGACAGTTATGGATTGATTTAATCTTTTGGAACTGCTGGAAAGCCTCATTTATGCTAGAAAAAATCCACATGGAATTGATACATTTCCCATCTCGATAGATCCCCATACTGTACAGATTTAAAGAAACTACCATTTACCAATTTATCCTTTTCTTCTTGGAGACATCACCTTTTAAAAGTTCATTGGCTTTAAAAGGAAGAATTTTTCTTGTCCTATTCAGTTCAGATATTTTAATTTTGTGAATGCCTTTATTATTATTATTATTGTTATTATTTAGACTGTTAGAAATGGATAAAATCAGCATCAGAACATATGAAGCAACTTGACCACTTTTCCACGACCCATGGCTGTAATAGTCTTCAGACAAGGCTATGGATTTGTATTATAATAATTTAACCTCATAAGTTTGTCACAGGTCATATTGGCTTCCATCTTTTAACTTACAACTGGGGATGACATAAACTTGGACGGAGCACATGATTTCCTCTGTG
>JAABNY020000039.1:4074599-4091055 GCA_015164015.2 Brevimyrus niger
TTCAGTGCCAGTGAGGAGGTGGCATGTCGCAGTGAGCTCTTGCAGTATGTGTTCAGTGCCAGTGAGGAGGTGGCATGACGCAGTGAGCCCGCGCCGTATGCATTTAGCACCGGTGTCCAGCCGACTGCCTAAAGCACTGAACACGCGATGCGTCGTGACATCACCTGCCCCCTGTGGTCTGACCCTGCAGGTGTCACAGCTTCTACAGCAAGCGGTATTCCCGTGCCCTTTACCTGGGTGCCAAGGCCATCCAGCTGAACAGTAACAGCGTGCAGGCCCTGCTCCTGAAGGGGGCAGCGTTGCGTAACATGGGCCGTGTGCAGGAGGCCATCATCCATTTCCGAGAGGCCATACGACTCGCCCCCTGCCGACTCGACTGCTATGAAGGCAAGGCTGCCGTACAGCTCTGGGTTCTTCTTCTTCTCTGGGTTCTGGGTTCTTCTTCCTCACTGGGTCCTGGGTTTTTCCTTCTCTGGGTCCTGGGTTCCTCTTCTTCTCTGGGTCCTGGGTTCCTCTTCTTCTCTGGGTTCTGGGTTCTTCTTCTTCTCTGGGTTCTGGGTTCTTCTTCTTCTCTGGGTTCTGGGTTCTTCCTCACTGGGTCCTGGGTTCTTCTTCTCTGGGTCCTGGGTTCCTCTTCTTCTCTGGGTCCTGGGTTCTTCTTCTTCTCTGGGTTCTGGGTTCTTCTTCCTCACTGGGTCCTGGGTTCTTCTTCTTCTCTGGGTTCTGGGTTCCTCTTCTTCTTCTCTGGGTTCTGGGTTCCTCTTCTTCTTCTCTGGGTTCCTCTTCTTCTTCTCTGGGTTCCTCTTCTTCTTCTCTGGGTTCCTCTTCTTCTTCTTCTTCTTCTCTGGGTCCTGGGTTCTTCTTCTTCTTCTCTGGGTCCTGGGTTCTTCTTCTCTGGATGTATGTAGTTAGCCATCAGATGGATGTGTCAACACAGCGGGTGCTTTTTTTTCTTCTTTTTTTTGGGGGGGGTGGGTACTTTTATGATTGCTGTCCTGGGATTTTTTTTATGTGTTCAAGTGTTTCATTAAGGAGAAAGGTTGGAAGATGACTTGTTCACTTCAAACCCAGCACCGCTTGACGGTACTGTTTCTGTCCGCAGGTCTCATCGACTGCTATCTGGCCTCTAATGGCATCAGAGAGGCGATGGGCATGGCCAACAATATCTACAAGACACTGGGTGCCAATGCTCAGACGCTGACCATCCTGGCCACTGTGTGTCTGGAGGACCCCATGACGCAGGAGAAGGCAAAGACACTGCTGGACAAGGCACTGGCCCAGAGGCCTGATTACATCAAGGCCGTGGTCAAGAAGGCGGAGCTTCTGAGTAAGTGAGCGAATGAATGAGACGGCGGGGAGTTGAGGGTTAGGGGGTGATACTTGACTGATACTTTGTGGTATGATGAAGATTTAACACCTTCTCTAATCAGGCAGGGAACAGAATTACGAGGAAGGAATCACGCTTTTACGGCATGCTCTAGCCAATCAGAGTGACTGTGTGCTGCATAGGATGCTGGGAGATTTTTTGGTGGCTGTCAATGACTATCAAGAGGCAATGGACCAGTACAGCATCGCACTCAGGTAAACAAAAGAGGCAATGGACCAGTACAGCATTGCACTCAGGTAAACAAAAGAGGCAATGGACCAGTACAGCATTGCACTCAGGTAAACAGAAGCACTTCACTATAAGAGAATCATTTCCATTGCAGATTTTCCAAATTGCTGAAATATCTGTTTATGCAATTCATTGTTAATATAAATTTGTATACATTTTGTCAATTGTCATGAATCTTTGCCATGCAGTTATGTGCTTCCCTCTTCTGGTGGTCTGGGCTAATTGCAGTTTTGAGTTTGCAGTAGTTCCACGGAAACACTGGAGCAGTGGTGCATTTTTAAGGAGGGTTTGTGAAATCAGATTCTGACACCAATAATGTTTGTAGTGTTTTTGTTTCAGCTTGCAAATGATTTACACCTAGAAAAAATAAACATCAGAATGAATTTGTAATGAAGCTGATGGTTCGTGGGTCATAGTTCAGCCTCCAATTTGTTCCCGTGGAAACGGTAAATGTAGTAATGGTTGCAGTGTGTGCCTTGTGGGGTAATTGGTCCTGATGTCAGTGCATGGTATATAAACACATATACCATATATAAACACAGTTTGGCAGCATTTTCACTGCGTCTAACTGATAACCTTAATGCCGCAGCCTGGACCCCAACGACCAGAAATCTCTGGAGGGTATGCAGAAGATGGAGAAAGAGGAGAGCCCCACAGAGGCCACAGTGGAGGAGGATGGAGACGACATGGAGGGCAGCGCGGATGACGGCGACCTGGAGGGTAGCGACAGCGAGGCGGCGCAGTGGGCCGACCAGGAGCAGTGGTTTGGGATGCAGTGACCCTTCAGCTCCCCCCCACCCCACTTACCATCCACTCCTGCAAGGAGCAGCCCACGGTTTCTCTTTAATTTTTCATGAATAATCTAGAGGCGCGTTTCCCAACCCGCTCCTTGGGGACCCTCAGTCAGTCCATGTTTTTGCTCCCTCCCAGCTCCCTGCCAGTCAGTCCATGTTTTTGCTCCCTCCCAGCTCCCTGGCGGCCAGTCGGTCCACATTTCTGTGAGCTGGGAAGAAGCAAAAACATGGACTATCTGCGGGTCCCCGAAGACCAGATTGGGAAACACTGATCAGGAAACTCTCCAAATGAAGCTGCTTGGGGCAGAGCGTGTGCCCCAGCTGCTCCTCGTTTCCCTCCTTCTCCCTAAGACTTCTTGGGGGGGGGGGCATCAGTCAGCTTCACCTCGGGTGGGGGGCTTTGGTTGCCTGAACATCCTATGTGGGTGTTGCAGTCGTATTTTTTTCTACTGTTATCCTAACCCCCGTGCATTTTTTCCCCCCACTTTTGTGTGTGTGTGTGTGTGTGTGTGTGTGTGTGTGTGTGTGTGTGTGCGTGCGGCCATCATGCCACGTGCCAGTTTTCTGGTGTCAATGTTACTGCTTATTTCAAGATGTAACTCATTATGAGCTTTATTTTTAACAAACAAAAGCTGCCAATCATGCAAGTGTCTAATCATAGAACAACATTTCTTGGCACTGTTAATGGAATTCCTAAAGGAGTTGTGAAAGTTTTCACTGTATATAAACTAATAGACTACTTTGGGTACTTGAATGTAATAATAAATAAATTCATGTTGGAATGTTTGTTACTTTTAAATTCATCACTGCTCAGGTCATATAGAACTAAAGTTGCCAAAATGTTTCCACATGTGGCAAAGATGGAAGCCTGGAGGCGAGTGGGTGGGCATCCTAGCAGGAGGCATGATGGTGCCGCAGTTGGCTGTGTCACCACACACATCTGGGACCTGAGTTTGGGTCCCTGCCAGGGTTCCCCGTGTTGTGGGGTTTCCTCCCGTTTCTCCCCGTGTTGTGGGGTTTCCTCCCGTTTCTCCCCGTGTTGTGGGGTTTCCTCCCGTTTCTCCCCGTGTTGTGAGGTTTCCTCCCGTTTCTCCCCGTGTTGTGAGGTTTCCTCCCGTTTCTCCCCGTGTTGTGGGGTTTGCTCCCGTTTCTCCCCGTGTTCTAAAAACACAGTGAGGCTAATGGAAGTTGCCAGATTGCCTGTTGGTGTGAATGGTGTGTGAATGGCGGGTTGGTGCCCAGTCTTCATTGTTCCCTGCCTTGTGCTCAGAGGCTCCAGATCCCTTACAACCCAAAAGAGGACAAGTGGTTACATGCATTGATGGATCTACTAACGTTTCATTGATTTTGCATCAATTTTAGTTATATGACTTGTATGCTTGATGCATCACGGCCCGAACCCATATCAGCCAAGCGCCCCCCTGCTTGTGTTGCTGCATGATGGATTCGTTTCAGCCCCAGAACTTCCCACATGAGACGCACAAACACAAGGGAGCCTCCAATCATGTACAATTTGGTTTATTTCACTGAAACCACAGGTCATGTGATGCACGGCACAGTCATCGGCACCGGAGCTTGGGAGCTCGGAGCCGCCTGGGATTCAGGTGACCGGAAGCGGCCGACTGCTTCCGGCTCCATACTGTAGAATCCCTTCGTGGGTTAGGGTTAAAACCCTTCGTAGGTTAGGGTTAGGGGTAAAACCCTTTGTAGGTTACATCACAGTGCAAAACAAAAGGTTTCGGCTATTTTGCACACGCAAAGCCCACCCATCCCCTGCCAAAAAAATAATTTCCTTAGGAAAAGATGAAATGGTGACTTTGAGCTTTCGTCATTCAACATTTAAACAGTTTGCTTATAAATGGCTTATTTTATAGACTTGAACGCAGCAATAATATACATAGCTAATATATAAATTTCTGATAAAAGTTCTGATTTCTCTCAACTGGAGGGCATGCACTGCAGTACATTGATATAAAACTATGACATTGTACACAAAGTTTAAAAGGGATGTGAACACCCTTTTTAGACGTTCATATTCGTGGTCGGAGGCTAAGTGGAGCCCCCCACCCCCCCCTGCAGTGAGGTCAGATGGGGGAAGGTAGACACTGTAGACTGGAACTGACTGATTTCCCACGTTTCTCCTTTTAAAAGTCCATTAAAACATGCTCTCTCTGTCAAGAATAATCTTTGTAATCATATTTGAGATCCCTTTGCCCTTCCCATCTCTTAAACATTTTATTTTACATATTTTTTTTTTACATGCACGTCTTTGGAAGATGATGTGCTGCCCACAACACACATGCACAACACTAAAAGAAAACCTCTGATCCTGAATCGGGTTTTTGTGGGTTTACACATCCCGAGCTAGAGGGGGGGGGAGGGAGAGGGAGAGAGAGAGAGAGGGAGAGAATTAGGGAAGAGAGCAAAAATTGGAGCACAAAAAAGCACATGTGAGTGAAAAGATCAGAGTCACGTGAAAAGCGCCCCCCACGTTCCATGTTTTTACACGGAGCCCCGTGATTTTATACTGAAAGCTTTGTTAAAAAAAAAAAAAAAAAAAAACACGAGTGAAGTTATTCTTGGTTAAAACGGTTAAATATATTTGTGCAAACATGCAGCACTGGTTAAATAGTGGTTTTCCTTTACCGGCAAGGGTGTTTAGCGTAACACATTTAAGGAGCTGACGGACCCCCTGGCAGATCGAGGGTGCAGGAGTCCCGAATGAATTCCCTGGAGAGTCAGTCACAGTCTATTTATCTGATAATCGCTTCACTGTGCGTGTGCGAAAACAAAAAACAGACACACTGCAGACTATTTCTAGAATCTGTGGTGAAAGTACCTGCATACTTTGCAGGGCAAAAAAAAAAGTAGTAGTAAAGTAAGCTGGATATCTCCGCGCAAAGCCGCACCCCACAGTGTTCAGTCGCGACCTTTACTGGTGCCCAGTAAAGGCGTTAAGGAGCCCGACGTCGCCCCCAATCGTCTGGTGGCCTGTGCTTGTTTACACTCAGCTGCAGTGTCTTGAAAAGCAGGAAAAAAGCCTTTGGTCAAACCCAAGCGAGGGCAGAAGCCAAAGGCAGGCCCCCCCCCGTCCACCTGGGGACTAAACCTCACCTCAACAAGGAGCAGAAAACGATGGTGGATCCGGCACCTGACCAGGCACCCGTGTGGCATGAGACGAAAGAGAGGGAGGAGTGCCGGTATGCAAAGGGGTCCGGCCATGCGGGGAGACAGGGCAAGGCAGGGAATTGTGGAGAAAATGGCGGTTTGAAATAGTGCAGGAAGGAAAACTGACCAGAAGAAGGTTAGTATAACAGCAGAAAAGAGCCTGATAACCTCTTAAAACCCTCACACCTGCAAAAACCGCTCCAGTGTTGTGCAAACATACATTTTTACTGCATTTCAAAGGAACATCGATCACAAGGAGCTCCTGTCAAGGTGAGGATGTGTCATCACACTCACACACACTCGCACACTCACACTCACAGAGCTACAGGCCACAGTACTTGTGCTCAATGGTTTAAAATAGGCAGCAGCTCAAAAACTTTCACAATTCAAGTACAGTATGTGCACTATTTACAGTTGAATAAAAAAAAAAAAAACAGGATCAATTTCAGCAGAGTCACAAGATACAGGCGACATCTTAAACACTCAGTGAGGAACTGTCCTGTAGTGGGAACTGTGGTTTTAAGATCCTATTTTACAAAGCAGGATATCACTATCAACACCCGTCTCAGTTCGGCTTTACAAAGCAAGATATCACTATTAACACCCGTTTCAGTTCAGCTACAGCCACACAACTTCTCCCTTGGCCTACAAATTCTTCTTTTTTTAAATCAATACATTAAAAATAATTTTTTTAAAAAAACAGAGACAGCTGTTTATTTCATTTAGTACGCAAAGTACTAAAGGGCATAATTCAGTTTCAGAGGAATAGAGTGATAGAAGAATGTTTGCGATCATAAAAATGAAGAAAAAATAAAACATTAATGAGCATTACTGAGGTAGCTGGGCTCTGCCGAGAGCAGGAAAGAAAATGTATGTTTAGAAAAAAAAAACACATTACATTTCCCTGTGGGAGGGGGGTGGGTGTATCGGAGCCACTTAGACAGACAGACACACAGACACACTCCTCAGGCTGCTGCGTGAAACTACTCCACCACCTCAGACAGGGGGCACAGGTCTTCTGAAGACAATAAAACATTAGTAAACAACAGCAGGGTACGTGCCAGAGACTCCCCCCCCCCAAAAAAAGAAAAAAAAACGCATTAAAAAAGTGTTATACCTACATAGATGTCGCATGACAGTCCCTGCGTCTCATCTATATTTGGGACAGGAGGAAGGACCAAAAATGTACGCCATGAAATTAGTCATGAGAACGTTTTAAAATGCAGATTTTAAATGGGACAGTAAAGAACCGCCGGTGACATTGTCCAGAGGATCAGCAGGAAATCCCGGCGATGGTCGCTGTCGATGCAAGCGGTGGTTCCGGTTCATTCTGCCGTAGTTGTTAAACCCAGTGTGGTTAATGTCATTAGATGAGTGTTAAGCTCCGCCCACACCGTGCTCATGCCAGTCAGGACCAGAACATGTCTGCCACATTAGTGTCAGTACTGTAGAGCCACAGCACCAGGGGTAAGGCCACGCCCACGAAGGACCAGGACACGCCCTCCATGCGGCCCGCCGGCCCGCAGGCCCCACCCCCCTTCGGCACAAGGCCCTCCAGCTCTTTACCAGGCTCCAGGTAGTTGCGTGCTATGAATTTGAGCATCTCGTCCAGCAGAATGACGGGTAGGGAGATCTTCAGCACCATCAGCCACTGGGGGACGTTCAGGGGGGTGATTTGAAAGATGATCTGAGGAGATAGAGGACGGATAAAGGCTGGGCTGGGGGGGACATTGTGTTTACTGACACATCAGAAAGAGCCATTATTATTATTATCGCTATTATGTAAAACACTGTCTGTCACAATGCTATATTAAGCCCATGATCTATGCTGGAACCGGTCAGCGGTCATGAAAGCAGCCGTGGCCCCCCAGGTGGGCAAAACCCTCACCGGCAGCGGCTCCACGTAGAGGATGAGGAAGTGCAGGGACATGGACAGGCAGATGGCCCCCAGCAGCCAGATGTTCTCCCAGGGGGGCATACGCAGCAGGGACTGGTTCTCCGACAGGCTGCGGGAAAGACGGCAGAGTGGGCGGGGTCACGAAGGGAGAGGACCAGCCCGCAGGGTGACCGCGAGTATGACCTTCCTGAAAAATCCACTTCACCGCGCCGCCAAATGTGGGCGGAGTCTCCGCTCAAGGGGACGGGGCCTACCTGTTGAGAGCGTTGCACATCTCGATGGTGACCAGCACAGACAGAGCCATGGTCATGGGGTAGGGAGACTCGAACACCTCGCACTCCAGGTCCTGGAACTCGGGGTTGTCTGGGGAGCACTGCAGGAAGTGGCTCTGATTGGGCAAAAACAGGACAGGTGACCGATGAGTCATCTCTCACCTCTTGAAGGCCGACGCCCCACGGCGACCTCAGCTCAAGCCTGCGGAGGCCTTACCAGCTGATACAGGGTGACCCGGGGGCCATCTTCAGCAGCAATGAACCACCAGGCAGCGGCACCCACGGTAGCAGCCCCCACATAACCTGGATGGGGGGGCAGGGCATGGCTTAAGCAGGAGGACCCTTCTGGATGCCTCTCATTTGAAGTGAAATGCAAATGGAATACTGGATTAGAATGGGGTGATGCAGCTAGACTGGAATGCCTCTTCTTGCGTGTCACATCATGTCCTCCTTTGAGACCGACATACACACACACCATATGGACAAAAGTATTGGGACACCCATAGTAATTAGAGGAGTGGGTCACATAGGCCACACCCACTGCTGACATACAGGCGTATAATTAAGCACAGAGCCATGCAGCCGCCAGCGTCAATGGCAGCAGAATGGGGGGGTCATACAGAAGGGGGTGTCAGCCCAGCACCGTCACTGCACACCACTGGACACCTTTCCAACAAGTCGGCTCTCCTCATTCCTGTCCCGCTAGAACTGCCCTGGTCAACCACAAGTGAAGGGATTATGAAGTGGAAACATCTGGGCAAGTCCAGCTGTGAGGTGGGGGCCACACAGGGCCACAGAAAGGGACCCGATCACCCAGCATCAATATCCAACCTGAAGGACGGCAAATCCCACCAGCAAGGTTCCAGCGTCTAGTGGAAAAGCCTTTCCGGAGGAGTACAGGCTGTTACAGCAACTTAGGGTCAGTCAGCTTCACATTAATGTCCTTTGAGTTGAGTGACATGTTGGACAGGCTGGTATCCCAATACATAAGTCCATATAGTGTGTATATATATAAAAAATATGTTATAAATATATATTATATATATATTTGAAGTCATTTGAAGTCAGAATGCAAGGTTGGCCGTTTGTTTGGCACCCTATTCTGCCCAGGCTGGGATACAAACCAGCAACCTTCTGATCACAGTCACAGAGGCCTAATGCGCATCAGCCTCGTTCAGATACTCACATCCGATGGCCAGGTATCTGAAGAACAGCCAGCCGGAGATGAGGGGCTCCTTGGCGTTGCGGGGCGGCTTGTTCATGATGTCCAGGTCGGGCGGGTTGAAGCCCAGGGCGGTGGCGGGAAGGCCGTCAGTCACCAGGTTCACCCACAGCAGCTGTACGGGGATCAGGGCCTCGGGGAAGCCGAGCGCCGCCGTCAGGAAGATGCTGGAGGCACGGAGATGGACAGTCAACACACAGAGAGATATCCATGATCCCGCCATGAAATCGTGGGATACGTGGAGGTCATTAAGCACGGCCTGGGATTGACCATCCCATTGATTCATCTCTTAGTCATTAATAGCCTCGTCATTAGAAAAAAAATAAGTGTTACAGCAGACAGGTTAAAATAACATAGACACCACATTAGGGGCCAGTTTCTGTGGGCAGAATTACCATCTCTCAGCCTGCTTTAACCCAAAGCAGCGGAAATGCCCGGATTTTTAAGCAAGGGGCATAAGATGGCCCATAATTCATTCAGAAGGGCCAAGCCAATAATATGTATTGAATTGTTCAGTGATAGAGAAGGAGGGACTTGAGGAGGTGGGCCCAATCAGCTTTCAGCTATGGCCAGTTCCCATATACACCCCTGACCCAGCATCAACCAAATTAGCCAAGGAGAAGTGGGGTTAATCTAGATTAAAAGGTGCTTGACACTCCCAATGGGAGTTTTTAAAGGATTCTTCCCAGAGACACAGCGTTCAGTGAGTCTTGCTTAATCCTACATGGCCCCTGAGTTCTGTGACTGGTGTGTGTGGCGACCCTGAGGGTGGCCCACTTCTCCGAACCGGAACGCCTACTGCCGCACGTCAAACGGCCGCACGTCGGAGGAAAATCGCGTCGAGCGTTCCGGAAGCAGCCAGCATCGCCGTCCCCTGCGTGACCCTCACCAGACGACCTCGCCCACGTTGGAGGAGATGAGGTAGCGGATGAACTGCTTCATGTTGTTGTAGATGGCCCGGCCCTCCTCCACCGCCGACACTATGCTGGAGAAGTTATCATCGGCCAGCACCATCTCAGAGGCGGTCTTGGCCACAGCGGTCCCTGATCCCATGGCAATGCCGATCTCGGCCTTTTTCAGGGCTGGGGCATCGTTCACACCATCTCCGGTCTGTAGGGGGCGACAGAGAGTCTGACGTATAAAACAGCCGGACATCATCTCATCTGATAGCTGGCATCGATGTGCCGCCCTGCTTTTTGCACTTTTCCTAGGACTACCAGGACCTACCATGGCTGTGATCTCGTTGAAAGACTGCAGGAACTCGACAATCTTGGACTTGTGGGAGGGCTCGACGCGGGCGAAGCAGCGGGCCTTCAAGACGGCGTCGCGCTGCCCCTGGGGCGACAGGTCATCGAACTCGCGGCCCGTGAAGGCCATGCCGTGGACGTCGTCGTCCTCGCCGAAGATGCCGATGCGGCGGCAGATGGCCACGGCCGTGCCCTTGTTGTCGCCCGTGATCATGATGACCCGGATGCCGGCCAGGCGGCACAGCCGGATGGAGGCCGCCACCTCAGTTCGGGGCGGGTCCAGCATGCCCACGCAGCCGATGAACGTCAGGTCCGACTGCGCAGACAGAGACGGCGCGACAGAATGAGCTATTGAGGCTGCATCCTGTGGGGCGCGAAAGGCCACTGGGTGGGTTGTTACCTCGTACTCGATGAAGCGAGCCGTGTCGACCAGAACCAGATCCTCCTTTTTCAGAGGGTTGTCACGCGTGGCCAGCGCCAGGCAGCGCAGGGTGTCCCGGCCCGTGCCGTACTCCCGGATCACCGACATGATCTTATCCTTGATGCCCGATGTCAGGGGCACCTTGTTGCTGCCCACGCGGATGTGCGTACACCTGTCAATCACGCCCTCTGGGGCGCCCTGCAGAGGAGGGCCAGTACAGGAAGTGTCACTCCCGCTCACCGCTGCCCAGCCAATCACACGCCGCCCAAAGGCGTTACAGGCGCCCCAAAGAGCCAATCAGATTACAGGGCTCACGCTACCTTGACAAACATCTTGCCAATGGAGGAGCGGGATTTGTTGGGGGTGCAGTAAACAGACATGGATTTCCTGTCTCTGGAGAATTCCAGGGTGAACTCCTTCTTCATCAGCTGCTTTATCACCTGCCGGAAGTCAAGTCTGTCAGACACACGTGTGCAATCATGGACAAACCAGTGAGCTGTTCATGAAATAAATGCTCACAGCAAAGGGGAATGTTGACTAAACTCAAGTCAAGGGTTTCAGAGTTTTACAGTTAGGGGTAGCAATAACCGATTAATCAGCCACTTTTTTTGGGGCGGGTGGGAGCCTATTGTTAATAGTCATCATTCTTATTCTGTGGTAAATTATATTTCCCATATTTCTCGAGACGGGTGAATGAGCAAATCCCAAGTCCTCCACCACAGAAAATGGCTGCTCGTCCAATGCAATCGTCTCCGTTATTTCAGTGGTTGTGTTTATAGTTCTGTTGCTGCGAACTTTTAATATTTATGAATAGGCCGGCCATAGTTGGCCAAAATTGACACACCGGACCAATATCAATAAAGGGCAATTTTCATAAAACATCTTTAAAATAAAATCCAATTAAAACAAATCTAATGCTGGATTTCAAAGGAAAACTGAATTAAAAAATTAAATCTCAATTTAAACATCACTTATAGTAGCACTGCCTCACCCAGACTAAAACATGCGCTTTAGGCAGACTGGGGTCTCCAAGTCACCCTTAACGTTAGCCGTTAGCCTTTAGCCGTTAGCCGCCCCCATGTTCATGCTTCCCGAGACGGGGTCCAAAATCACCGGAACCCAGCCCAGGACAGATTGGCAGTTATAAAAAGTAAACAGACATCCATCAGTGGTCTGGCTACAACTTCAATGCCCGTCCCAAAGCCACCATGACCACTAAAAGGCCTCTGCGCTAGCAGGCCGCACGCCGGCCTGAGTACGTACGGAGTTGCAGGCGTTGGCCCTCTCGATCTTGGACAGGCCCTTAACGTCGGTGTCGAACACGTTCATCTTCTCCACCAGACAGGTGAGGGCGGTCTCGGTGGCCTCCCCCACCTTCTCGTACACCCCCTTGGCCTGAAAAACACGCAGGTTTGCCATCTGATGCTAAAGCAGCGTGCGACTGATCTCGCCAGCAGGGGGCGGCGTTCTTGGCAGAGACACTTGCCTCGTTGAAGTCCAGAGAGGAGTCGTTGCAGAGGGCACAGATGGTGGCCAACTCCACCAGGGCTTCATACTGGGAGCACCTCACAGAGCGGCTATCGTGGAACCTTCACGGTGTAAAAGGACACCCGGTGTTCAGACAGGGGAGTGGCACTCAAACACATATTCACACTCATCACCTAACCCTAACTGACCTCACAAAGAGCAGGAAGCAGTGATTTTACGTAGGCAGCATACGGCTGCATAACTGGGGGTGTGGCTCAGTGTACTGGGCTTACGGCTTAGCGCGCCCAGAGAGGCCTGCAGGAAACCTTAACTGGGAATGCATTTAGGGGCAGTTTTCAAAGGGGCCACTTGTGTTTTCTGGGGTTACTAGGGGCTAGTAACATTTTCGAAGGGGGGGGGGGGGCACGCCTCCTCTATGGTCCCACATAGAAAGTAAAATAATACATATATTGTTTTTATTATTTTGTAAGGGGCAAACAAAATTTCCAGGCTGAACACAAACCCAAGGAGTTGGGCTACGAACGCAAGACGGACGCTGGCCATTAGCGTGCCAGTACTCACACTTCTCCCTCCGGGGCGTACGTGGAACCAGTGATGGTGAATTCATTCAGGGAGCAGCTGTCCCCTTCAGCCTTATCGATGACGAACATCTGGAACCGAGATGACATGTGGGTTCAGCACAGAGACGCCCCCACCCACGTTCGCTAGGCTGACACAGAGAGCGCGTGCAAGGGGAACTGCAGAGGTCAACAGAGCAGTCCGAAGTCCGTAGTGAAGGCATCTCCCAGGGGGGTGACTCCCCCACCTTCAGGGGACACAAGGGTCGGGCTGACAGGGGGAGAATGCAGAGCCAAAGACTGAGAAGTGATGTAGGGTCTGACACAGAGCACCGCCCCCTAGTGGCTGCACCGATGAGTGCGGCATGGCCCACGAGCACAGAAGAGGGGAGGGTGGGACAAAGTGAAAGAGAAGGAATGGGCCTGAGGAAGAGCAAAGGCACAGGGCGTCCTCAGGAGCGAGACGGCGAGTGTGGGACCAGCGACTAGTCAGATGGGGGGGGGTGGGGGAGGCGGAGTGACACATGCTGAAGAATGACTGAAAGAACATAAAAGAATGCAGCTTCCTCCACATCAGAGGGACAGCAATCGACCAAGACTGATCAGGGAGGGCCAGAATGACACTATACAAGCTAAATGTGTTGGTAGCATGGCCAGCTAGCTAACGCTGGAGCTACCTTCTGTCGGCAATATAAAGCAGAGCCTGTGAAGTCTAAAAAGCCGCTGTGGACGGCCACTGCGGCAGGCCCCCCAGGAGGTGGGCGGGCTTACCCGGCACACGGACATCTGATTGGTGGTGAGGGTGCCCGTCTTGTCGGAGCAGATGACGGAGGTGCAGCCCAGTGTCTCCACAGAGGGCAGGCTGCGGACGATAGCGTTCTTCTTGGCCATGCGGCGCGTGCCCAGCGCCAGGCAGGTGGTGATGACGGCCGGCAGGCCTGTGGGCGCAACGCCGGGCAGGATGTTAATGCCCCGCTAATCGGGTGCCGAGTCACTTACGCATTTATAAGCATCAAGCAGGCGTGTCGTGTCCGCATAGCCGCGGATGCATCCATAGACCCATGGATGTACATTAATAGGTATGTTGTGTGTATGTCTCATTCGTATACTCGCAGATGTAGTGCATTTATACGTATCTGGCCTATATATCGCATTCATAAGCACTCCTCATTTAGTGACCTGGCAGCGTTCGCCGGAGTGAGAGTAACGCTGACACGATTCTAAAAGAAAGGCATCTGGGAGAGACGGCAGTGGGCAGTAATCTCTCCAGCATGAAGCACGGCTGCAGCCTCTCCCAGGCAACCATACATTTCATTAGGTGACCATGTTGCTTAGTGATCCAGGCGCTGGAACGAAACTGTTGTTAATAGCCTGTATCTGCATAGCCTCGGATGGGCGGCTACAGGTATCCGGCGTACATGTTGCGTTCGGCTACCTTCAGGGATTGCGGCCACCGCCAGCGCCACGGCGATCTTGAAGTAGTAGACGGCGCCGCGGATCCAGGAGCCGCCGTGGACGGGGTCGTTGAAGTGGCCGATGTTGATGATCCACACGGCGATGCAGATGAGCGAGATGACCTTGGAGAGCTGCTCGCCGAACTCGTCCAGCTTCTGCTGCAGCGGCGTCTTCTCCTGCTCCGTGGAGGCCATCTCGTCGCGGATCTTGCCGATCTCCGTGTTGATGCCCGTGGCCACCACCACGCCCACGGCCTTGCCAGCGGCGATGTTGGTGCCCTGGGGGAGCGGAACCATGAAGTCAGGAGCGGACTGGATTCCTGACACGGTACAAACACCAACCCGGTCCAATCATCCACCATCACAGACCCCCGCTTGCCTAAAAACCTATGGTCTCCATTCCTGAAACATAGCACCCGGTTTTAGAAAATTCTTGTGCTGCAAAAGTATATAAAGTGTACAGAGCCATTTTTGGAGGAGCAGACTCACGCCGGGAAGGACGCTGAAAGGCACCTGCCAGCACAGACACTTACAGAGAAGAGCATGTTCTTCTTATCTTGGTTCACGGCACGGGGGTCGGGGACTGGGTCCGTGTGCTTGATGACGGACACAGACTCTCCTGCCCCGGGGGTGAAGAAAGGGGGGGTCAAAGACGTCAACGGGGACCCTACAGCGTTTTTTAAGCTCCTACAGCGTGACCAAGAAGCGCAGCATCTGACACTGAAAAGGCGAATGTTGAAGGATTGATGATCCCCACCTGTCAGGATGGACTGGTCCACCCTCAGGGTGGTGGACTTGATGGAAGATAGGCGGATGTCTGCAGGCACCTTGTCTCCCACTAGGAGAAAAGGGACAAAACCCTAAAATCACAATTATGACGCTTAACCCTAACCATAAATAACCAAACAAAATACAGCCTCCCCCCAGGTTACGATAGGGTTACGTTATGATAAACAAGGTGAAAATATTGTAAGGCAAAAATGCATTTTAATACAATACACCTAACCTAACAAACATCGTAGCCTAGCCTAACCTACGTTAAACATGCTTAGAACACTTAGAATACCCTGCAGTTAGGCTTTGTGTTAGTGACTCTGCCCATTTTATAATAAAATGTCATGTGATTTACTAAATAATATACAGAAAGTGAAAAACATTGTGAAGTCAAAATATTGTAAAACAGATCTTCGTAACCGACAGAGTGTACAAAAGTGTACAAAAGTGCACAAGACTTTTGGCATTTTTAGTTAACTGATTGGAGTAAAATGTTTTTAAAATTTTTTTTATTATCCTTGTGGTCAATATAACAGGTTTTTTTTTATCATATTGTGGGGACATTTGGTCCCCAGAATGTAGTATATACACATCACCCCCACACATTCACACACATTCACACGCATTCACACGCATTCACACGCATTCACGCACATTCACGCGCATTCACGCGCATTCACACGCATTCACACGCATTCACACGCATTCACACACATTCACACACATTCACGGCTCTGACTCACTGGCACACTAAAGCAAGTTAAGCCTCACAGGTGCAGCTTGACGGCATTCGCACCCTAACCCAGCTTTACACTTTTTACGCTAAAGAACCTGCAGTGTGGCTCCCATCCCAGCTCTGTGCAGAACCCAAGGCCCTCGGAACCGACCGCAGTGTGGCTCCCATCCCAGCTCTGTGCAGAACCCAAGGCCCTCGGAACCGACCGCAGTGTGGCTCCCATCCCAGCTCTGTGCAGAACCCAAGGGTTAGGGTTAGGGTTAGGTTAACCCTAACCCAAGGCCCTCGGGGCACGTTGGCACAGAAGCTGACAGTGAGCCCAGATGCCAGTGCCCCCCTCCCCACCCAGAACCATGGGAGAAGCCCGGTCCAACCCACTGTAAGATACGGGCCGTTTCATGGTGGCGTGTGGCCCAGTAGACAGTGTCTGCAATCAGCAGGTCCCCAGTTCAAATCCCAGGGTCAGCGTAGTGGTTTCACTGCTGGGGCCCTGAGGGGGGGCTCCTAACTCCCAAAAATGCACCCTGTTTGGATAAAAGCACCACCTAAATAAACAAGACATAATGGAGTTTATCGGACCATACAGACAGCTGCTGCTGGACCAAGCGCGCTCCAGTGAAAAGCAGAATGACATCACTGCTGTGTCTCCCTCACGCAGCAGCCGCTATGATTATGCTGTTAAAACGGCCAAGAAACATTCAATTCCGCACCACTAGTGCCCCAGAACGCCGCCCCTTAACAGGAGTGGAGAACTTACAGGCTCTCATAAGCTGGTAGACCTTCTCGGGGCAGCCCTCGGGCCGGTCCATGC
>JAABNY020000039.1:4101443-4112924 GCA_015164015.2 Brevimyrus niger
AAAGAAAAGGGAGGCAGAAGCGGCCCCCCCCCGCGTCGTCCAAAAAAAAAACCCATTCCCCCCCCCACACCAAAAAAAAAAAGCACTTCCCCCCCCCCCCCCCCCCCATGACTTATTTTAACTTCAGGTTTACTGTGGAATTTTACTCGCGAAAAACATGGACACAAATCTGTGGAAAAGTCAGGAATAAACGATCAGGCCATATTCCCGCATCCGGCCGTCATCGCGGTCATCGGCGAAAGCGAGCGGCTCCGTTTCCTTCGGGAATTAAACCGCTATCCACCGAGCACATGTGAGCCGTTCTGATCCTGGATCAGGGCACTGCAGCTAACAGACGTGAAGCAGAGAAGCGCGGCTCTACTCGAAACTTCACATATCCCATTACCGTGCTTTGCCTGAAAGGTCGGCACCGGAGCGATTTTCCATTTATAGTAAAAATAACAGCGGGTGCAGTTTATATTGATATAAATAAAGCCTCTTCAGTCAGGAAATCATAGTAAACTTGGAAAACAAACTGATTAGGGGAGGTCAGAGATTTCCACCATAAATGGTCACTGGTGCACACAGGAAGCACAGAGGCAGACTGGCGTACTGTCGTGGGGCACATGCCCTGCACATGACACCTGCTATCACATGACACGTGTTATCACATGACCGAACTAGATTAGACCCAAAACCCCAAACGTGCCACGTGCCCCATGCGGACCACTTTACGGCATCATTAACAACCAAATGAATAAAAGTCGTAAAATGTAAGCAAGCACACCAGGCCAGACTGGCATGATTATTCATTATTACCTTCAATTTGCCCCGTCTGCTCCTAGCATGAATGTATGCAGACTTATTATCGCTGAGTAATACCACCATGTTATGCAGGGCATTGTGGGTAAAGCAGAATATGAGAGTGGATTATTATGACACAGGACACTGAGTGCATAATGTCACAGAACATCTTCAGAATGTATATTGACATACGCTCAATTTATTCAGAAGATGCCTTTAGTACCTTTGACTAAGCAGGGTCAGTCAGTCCCTGGGCAGTTGGGGTTAAGATTCAGGGGCCCAACGGTGACATCACTCTACTGACCTTGGGATTTAAACCAGCAACCTTCCAAGCACTGTGACAGTGTCCTAACACCCTAAGCCATTTTGGGCTCTGACCTGGAATTGTGAATGTCCCCAACTCTTTGGTGAAAGATGGAAGCTTTGCCACTAGACCTGATGTGTGCTACCTTTAAACCCGACTTTAGTCTGGTCTTTCAAGGAAGTCTAAATTAATCCAGGTTTGTTACTTTCCCCAAGCCCTGCTCATCCCGAAGTGCCGTCTCATCACCAGGGAAACTACGTCGCCATGAAGGGCGCAGGGCGATCCTCCCGCTGGGGTCCGGTGGGCCCAGCGCTGCAGGCGGCTGCGTCAGGCGGCTGCGTCAGGCTCCAAGATGCAGACATATAGGGGGCACCAGCAGTAAGGGTGTGAGGTGGAAAACTGGTGCAAGCAAGAGTTAGGCCTCTGAGTCTGGCATCAGAACATTGCTGGTTTGAATCCCATCTTAAGCCCACAAGCACCCCCGCAAAAATGATGCAGGGGCAGTGGATGGCTGGCAGAGCCCGTGCTTAGTCTTAAAGGAGAGCAGGATGGGGTATGCAAAAAAAAAAAAAGAGAGGCATTCCGATGCACCTGAACTCAAGAGAGATAATGAACTGCAGGTGAAAGACCAAGCGACCTCACTTTGCAAGTGAAATTCAAATTCGTGGTAGAAGCTGCCTTCCCAAGCAGGCCGGCAACATGGGCGGAGCTGTTAGATTTGCACCTTGCTGGGCTCCTGCAGGGATCGGATGTCGACACGTCTCACACCGCATAGCGAGCTCTCCACACTCCCCCACCCCACGCTGCTGAGGCTTTCACAGCTGTCTCGCCCCCTGCCCCCCTCTAGCCCCCCCAGGCAACATGACCCCCAGACTGACAGGCCATCCAGGCTGGTCTACATGCAAACATCTAACTACGGTCACTTCTTAAAATTCTTAAAATTCAGTTCAATGTTAGTCGTTTCAGATTTTCACTTTGAGAGATATTAAGGCCATCGGGAGTCGCCTGCCTTCAATGGGCCGTTTCATGAGGCGACGTTTCTGCATTAAGCTGCATAATCCTCCCCTCCAGCGACGCTCACAAAATGCAGCCGTTCGTCCATCAACAGGCATCACTCAACATGCACAAAACGAAACCCAAGGTTATAAGACGCGTGTCAGCAAAAGTTATGATCCCAGTGCCGTCCCGGTCAGACTCACTAACGGGGCTCATTAAATCCACATTTTAACCTGCGTCCTGAAGTCCAGCACGACCCAACCCCACGGCACACTGAACAGGAAGTTACAGGAGCAGGATCCCCTTTAATTCCAGCTTCTAGTAAAAATCATGCCTCTTGGGATTAGATCAACAGCAGGATACTTACGAACGATATACAGGCTGCGAGAAGAAGGATCCGCACCAGTAAATCTTCAAACTGCTCAACGACCAGCTCCCACAGCGACTTCCCTGCATGACAGAACAAAAGGTCAGTCAGAGGAGTCAGGAAGGGGTGACAGACCTTCACTCTCAGAAGATATTCTATTACTTCACGGGACATTTTACCTTCCTCTGCTGGCAACTCTGGAGGTCGATATTCCGAAGCAGATACCAAAAAGAGAAAGCCGGTAGAGAGTTATTAGTTGGAAAGCTGATATAGCATGATGCCCCCCCCCACACACACACACACACAGTCATTACTGCCTATGCGACAATGACTAAGATTCACTGAAGCAAGAAGTCTCTCTTTCCCAAACATGTTCTAGCTTGTTCACCTTTTCAATCCTCACTCACTTGATCAAAGTCATCTATTCAGAATTTTAAGAAGGGGATACACGCAATGCAATGTGTGGGGTGTTTGGACTGCGCATTTTGGGCTGTAAAAGGGTGCAATCGCATTGAGGACAGCAATCCGGGGACTCCGGATGGCCGTGGGACACGTTCGGGCTGAAAACAGCCAGCGTGTCGGATTTCACCGCACTACCATACGCACAGTGGGGCTCCCCATTTAGCGGACTTTGGCGAGCGATCAGTACCAGTTGCTAGGTGGCCGACTGTCCACGGACTGAGCTGTTTTAAAGGCCTTCGCCGCTTTTCTTCACTGGGGACAAAATCGAGCTGCCACAATTACCGTCAATTATGAATGAACTAATGAATAAATACGCATTGATATATAAGGGACACAAGCTGGCATGCAGCTGAGCCGCCGCGATCCACATGGTACCGAGCGGTGACGTCATGGGCACGGAGCTCCACTGAAGCACGCCGGGTTACTGCACCCGGGTTCGGCCCGGTACCCGGCAGGCCCAGAGCCCCCTCCCCGCCGCCGATAGGACGCGGCACGTACCGTTGGGTCCCCATTTGTCCCGCTGCCGTTTGACCTGGTCCAGACTCAGTCCTGTGCTTTCGTTGACGCTGAAATAACTGTAAACTTCCTCGACAGTCTTTGTGTGCGCGTTCTCCATGCTGGATAGTCACCTTACTCCCTTAGACACCTTTACTTTGTTTATTCAACCACCTCCTGCACTAAAAGAAAAAAAACCCTAAAAATGTTCAGATGACGTTAGCGCTTTAGCGACCTATAAGGCATAGATGGAACCTTCAGAAAAGGAAAAGAATCCAAACGACGATGGGGAGGAAAATATTAAAAAACGACTGATCTTTAACACGGCAGATCTCTGCAAATAGGAGCCGATGTCCTCCCTCTTTGCAAAATTTCCCCCAGACAGCCCGATTTAAGGATGTCAAAAGCCGCTCTGTGCCAAATTCCCCCTGGAAAAAAAAGAAAAAGTGCCCCGATATCTTGTTAATTCCCAGAGCGCTGGTGGTTAACACCCGGCACCGAACTGCCCAGTTCGAGGTACCGCTGGATAGCTCCGAAGCTCTCCGCCGTCTGCCCGCCTGCCAGTGACCGCCCTCCTCGGCGCTCCTCGCGTTTTATTGAAAGTGGCTCCGCCGCGGCCCCTCTCGCCGGCTCCGCATGTGGACTCTTCTCATTGGATAAGACCGAGTCCGGAAATCTTCGCTTCTTCACCCTCCCTCCCCTGCGCTCCCTCCCGACCGGTTTGTGCAACCCCCACCACCCCCACCTCCACGCCGAGACCGCCCCCGCTAGAAAGTGGATGGATCAGCTACTCCCTCCCGACCGGCTTGTGCAACCCCCCCACGCCAAGACCGCCCCCGCTGGCTCCTGGTGATGAGCATTGCTGTTGCGCTGATATGTAACCGCCGCGAATCACCGCTCAACATGTGTTACTCAACTTCATAGCAGAACGGATACGTTTTTATAATAAATGCTATAATAAATGGTAATAAATAAAGAAAAGTCTGCCTAAAAGCTTGCTGTTTATATTTTTTACAAATGACATTTTCCAGGCGTAGACAGACGTTTGTCACCTTCAGGATTCATTTGCCTTTGTGCATCAGTGCATAGGAATTCTGCCTCCAGTCAGTAAAATATAAGAGGATTATACGTACAAAGCAAAACAAAGGCACCCACGAAACATAAAAATAGACATATAATTATCCCTGGAGAGGTATGTATTTATGTAATAAATATCTAATAAATAGAGGAAATGAGTGAAGCAGAAAATGTGGCTAATAAAGTATAAATACGTGTAATAAAAATAAATAGCTGAAAAAAGGAAATATGGCAATGCGCAAATGTGGACATTCGTGCTTCTATTAAATTCGCATTTATGATTCACAGTCCAGCTCAAATTCGTAACTCGAACCTAAAAATAGGCTCCACTTTCCGGCGTTCAGTGAAAACCGAGAAAATAGCGCCTCTGGGAAGCATGAACGGTAGGTAACGCTCACCTGGACCGCGCGCCACCGGATCCGCAAAGCAAAAGGACAAACTAATTAGTGCGGATTTGGTACCGCAAGGACGAATCGTCTCATATCTCATGCAGTCAGAATGCCGAATATGAACCACTGATTCACGGTCACTGTTTTTACCTCGTTAAGAGCAACATCAAATATAAATAAAATATAAAATATCTTGGATGCATTTTTTAGGTTTGAGGGGGATATCAAAGACATGAAGGTGAAGATACAATTTTAAATGCGGGGCAACCTCTATCTATATGGATATGTGAGCAGTACATGAGAACAAAGTAGCAATAACTTTCTTAATTAAAGTCACATTTAACAGGGATGACGATTATGGGTCGTTAATTTCTGGTTGATCCCATGTCAGGACAACACGACTGCAATTTAAACAAAAGAAAATACCTCGAGGAACCGATATTCAACTCAGCAGAGCACGACCAGGTAAAGGCCCCGAGGCTACTTGTTAACTGTGTCATGCATACCTCGATTACTATTTTCTAGTGATAGTTACAAAAAGTGATCTTTATCAGCTAGTGCTGACGGTAAATCAGTGTGCTCAGGCCCCTGTTGCACCCTGAGTCACTTTCATTATCAAAGTGTTATTTAGAAAAGTCAAGTGCTTACATCAGTGTTGAGTGTTTGCATTCTGCACACATGGAAATGACACAACCAAACATAGTTATGGGGTGACCAACAATCCACATATGCACAGAGCATTTTATATTTTTTTCCTCTGCATAATTATGTGTAATGCTAAATAATGAGGTTTTTTTTTTCCAAATTATTTGGAGATGACCTGTAATGTCATTAATTAGTTACAGCATTTTCAGACTGGTAGCCTTAGTAAATATTCTGCATCATTCAGTCACTCAGTGCTCCGTAATTAAGTGGATATTTAATGACTAAATCGGGATCTAAAGATGGTGGCGGCAGCTTTTATAAATCCCCAATCTCTGTTTGGATCGATAAATGTTTGTTTTGTTCCAAACTGATCCTCAGTTTCCATTACAGCCTTGTGGTCTTCAGTTAGTGCTGAAGGGGAGGATTTAGCCTCCCTGGTCTCCTTTGCTTGTGTCCATGGTGACTTAGTGCCTCTTTTAACCAGCCCTTGTTTGGTAAGCCTTCCAGGCCAGATCTTCACTGGACTTGCTTGACAGACAAGCTGCTCCCTTAATGTGCACCACAGCCTCCATATGATTTCCAACATGCAATTACAGCTTGAAGAAGTTTGGTAGCCTGATGGCTGATTCTCATTAAAGTACACGTATGTAATCCGCAAAAATGACTCCCGTTGTCTCAGAATCCTGCCATTTTCTATAATTGCTTATCTAGCACAGGCTAGCTGTGAGCTCACACACACACACATGATTTACAGATACCATGTCACCTCAACTGTATATCTTTGGAGGAAACACATGTAAACACATGTAAACTACACACAGAGAAACAGGACAGGAGCCCACTTAAGTTAGGGTTGCATGTAAGTCATATAAAAGCCTTAATGAGCCATATTCAGAGCAGCCTGATGTCTGATTCTTCACAGGAAGTTGAGAGCAGTTGCATGATGTTGTTGGCCAGTATATTAACATGAATCCTTATCTAAGTGTTGATACTACTCGAATGGGTCACATTATCTTGAATATGGATCAACTTTGTAGGGAGACATACATGCAGGGGAATCTACAGCAGAACTTTAGAAGCTCCCTGAGAATTCACTCACTGATATAGTTGGGTTACTTACTGACTTCATATATTTCACCTTCATTTTCAGTGCTTCCAGTATAACCAGTTTAGCATAGCTTTGATGCACACGGCTCTGGGCCACTCGGATGATGGGAAGGGGAGATTTGTGCCGTTCCTGTTGATTGATCACAGCTCTGCTTTTTCAAGCCTGTCATCAAGCACCAGAGCTTGGTAAATGGACTGAATTTATATAGAGCTTTTAACTGAAGCGCTTTACAATACATGCCTCACATTCACCCATGCAAGGTGCCAACCAGCTCACCGGGAGCAATTTGGGGTTCTGTGTCTTGCTCAAGGACACTTCGATGGGGTGAGGAGGACCCGGGGCTCGAACCTGCAACCCTCTAGTTGCTGAACGGTAGCACTACCTCCTGCACCACCATCGTGCTTTGGGTTCAACACCACCCTATGTGACTGGGTTCCGGACTTTCTGACCAGCAGGGCCCGGGGGGTCTGAGGGGCCAGAACTACATCACCAATCCTCACCCTCAACACAGAAACTGTGCAGAGTTATTGTGTATTGTGGGGACCCTGTGTCCTCTGCTCATGACTGCATGGCCACATTCAATCCCAACACCATCGTCAAGTTCGGAGACAAAGTTGCGGTGAATGCCGTAAGTGGAAATTAGTGGGAGAACATTCATGCATCCATTTTCCAAACCTTTTCGGGTCGTGGGGGGGTCCGGAACCTATCCTGGAAGCTATGGGCACGAGGCGGGGAACAACCCAGAATGTTAATTTGAGGAAGCACTTCTTTACACAGAGTGAAGTTAGAGTGTGGAATAATCTTCCTGCTAGTGTAGCGGAAGCTAAAACCCTGGGTTCCGTTAAATCAGAGCTAGGTAAGATTTTAACAACTCTGAGCTATTAGTTAAGTTCTCCCCGAACGAGCCTGATAGGCAGAACGGCCTCCTCCCGTTTGTATATTTCTTATGAGCCAGCTCTTCGACGATGATGTAACGGCCAACCAGAAGTTAGTGGAGAACATGGCCAGCTGCTGAGTTTCCTAGTGCAAATTACCGGGATTTTATATTCGATCTACAGTGCAGATTTAATAATGAATAGATACACTAAACTTTGCCAGATCACACAGCCGTCAGTCTGCCAGGAAGATGACGCTGCACGTGAAGTTCTGACCCCCCCCAGCCTCTAACCTAAAGGCTAAAGCAAAGGGATTAAAGAAAAGCCTCTTCCCCATACCCCCCCCCCACCCTGAATGAGGACATTCATAGCTAACAAGTCACTTTGTGCACTTTCATCATACTATACTGTAGTGGCACATCTTTCTACTCGGTGGATATCGGTGATGGAGGTAAGGCTCGCTGATCATCTTTCTACTCGGTGGATATTGGTGATGGAGGTAAGGAGGGCTCGCTGATGCAGCGTGTTGCTACACTCACCACATGACGAATATACAGTGGGTGTCACCTCAGCACCACGCTAGTTTGAATAGAATGTTTTAGAAAGTTAAAAAAATAAAAAATAAATAAAAAGGAGGGCCCATCCTGCCCATCTTGCCACCAGCCCTCAAATTTTCCCTGAAAGTTGGAGGAGCTGCTTACAGGGCTGGATGCAGATTAACGTCACACCCAGGACCAGGCAACTGCGGGTTAAGGGCCTTGATCAAGGGCCCAACGGAGTAGGATCACTCCTGGCATTCAAAGCGGCAACCTTCTGATTTGTAGCGCGGACATCCTTTAAGCACCATCCAGAAACCAGGTGGAAAAGCATTTCGTTGCTCATCAGTACAGCGTATGATCCTGAATGTGACTAATAAAACTTGAGCTTAACACCACAGCATACATTTGACCTTTATCATGTGTTCATACGTTACGTCACAGCGCTTACCTGCTGATAAACACAGGGGACCTGAACCCTGTCACTGTGCTCGTGTGACATTAAGCACAGCTGGCGCATAGCGTCCAGAGCACAGCAGCGCTCATCTCATCCAGACCACAAATCAGCAGCACAACAAGAGGAAGTGGGCAGGCAAACAGGGGGTCCCCAGGCGCTTCGGGGCCGGAGACCCTCTCACGGCCCCACTGCGAGGCTGGAGCCTGAATCGGGCCAGCCCACGATGTTGCCTAAGTGGGGAAAAGCACTTTGCCTGTAACCATAGGGATCCTCTTGAGGGGAGAGATACAGGGGGGAATGTGAGTTAAAGAGAGCGGCGAGCGCCTCGGGGTAAGTGGAGGTGAGGGCCAAGGCTAGGGGTTAGCGATGCGTGTTTACAAAGGGTGGGGACACTCACTTGTACAGGAACAGCAGTTGCCATTTGTTAACGCTCTCTTACCCCCCCCCTCCCCCACCACACGTCATTAATAACCCTGAGCAGCTAAGCTCAAATCACATTTCCTTTTAGGACAAACACCACCTGATGCTACTGGCTGGGGGTGATCTAACCCATCCTGTCCGCTGTGGATTGAGTTACTGTAGGTTGTGAAGATGGACAGAAAGGTACAATGCAGACTAAAATTACCCCCCAGTTGCATGCAGGCAAGCAACAATCCCCCCCCCTCCATGAGTGTCTGTAGTGACGAAGTTGAACAACATCATCCATCAATGCATGTTTAAAATGTCTGCTGCTAAATATAGTGCCTTTGGGTTTTGCTGAAGTGTTTCACAATACCGCAATAGTTCAGGCCTGAGATATACAGCGGTCTATCAGCAAAACATGTTCTCTACATTTACTAATACAGTTATTGAACTTCATTAGGTGACACGTTTGTTTGTGAAGTGTTTGTAATCTGTACTTGTCAATTAAGCACATTCACTGGCCAATTTTAGATAGCAAAAATCGCAATTGTCAGAAGACAATAGTTTTTTTCATGACAAATGGCAGCATGAACTGATATATTTTTTCTTTCTACTGAATTGTGGAAAAAATCCATCAGAGTTTTAAAAATTGCACATTACCAGGATGTTAAAAATCAAGTTTGCGCTAAAACGTAAAAAAAATCAACTTAAACATAAACCTTCTTCCAACAAATTAAAAATATACATTGTGCCGAACCATTAAAACATGAACATACCATCCTGATTTGAAAATATACATGCCACATTCACTGATCATTTCCAAATGTAATATTCAATCTAGAACTGTGAATGAATACAACATCCCTAAAGTCATTCATCTGACGTTTTGAACTGAACGGGAACTCAGCCCATTGACCAACTGTCATACCAAATCATCATTCTAGAGGCCTGTTTTACTGCAGGACCCTTCTGCTAACCCCAGCCAGCATTTAGTCTTAAAAGGCATCCTAAACATCTATATATACAGGAGGGTGGAATGTCTTCCATAGGTTGAGCCTCGTGTCAAATGGAAAGGTACGTTCCACCGATAAACCCATTCTCAGTAACTCGTAACTGCTAGCGCCTAAAGGGATTATTTTTAAAGGCGGTTTCAATTTTTTCACCCCCAACTAAAACACCATCTACAGGCACCACGAAGTGAGGCTGATGGCGTTCGGCGCTTCATGTAACATGGAGGATGACTGAAAAGACGGCAGGAAGACGGCAGGAAGACTGCAGGAAGACTGCAGGAAGACTGCCAATTATCAAAGCGTTTCTGGCTCTGGAGGGGAAGGTCCGCAAGTCTCATGGAAGGAGAGTCCCCCCTTGATCAGGCTACCACTGTCCCTTCACCACGGGTCCAGCGAGCTCCAAAATTGGCAAGCCCCTCCACCCAAGGTCATGTCTGCTGTTCCCCAAAATAATATGGAGCAACAGCGGGGCAAGTGCGACACTTTGTCCGCCGTTATCTTTAGACATATGAATGCGAGCGTGTTCTTGAAGGTGTGTCAGAGCCCGGCTGCCTTTGTTTGAAGTTAGACAGCTGGAGAAAATTAACCCCTCTTATTCCACCAGACACCTCCAGGGGCTTAACTGTCCCCCGTTAGGCCATCATGGAGGAAAGACAAAACAAAATAAGAGGGTTGGATGTAAAATTCAGCATCAAGGAATTGTATTTTTATTAGAAAACATCAACATTTGGAAAGAGCAACAAAAAGCAACAGGCTCCTGCAAAGCAATAATGAAGAATCAGAGGAAAAACGGAAGCTTAACAGCAGGTAGATATAATAAGCGTATCGTTATGGGAGGGGGGCTGTCCTCACAGCACCAGCCTGTCCTCACAGCACCAGCCTGTCCTCGCCCCCCTCCTGGAAGACCTGGCCCACGGACGCCTGGCTCTGGGCCCGCAGGAAACACTCTCGCTTGCACTCCATCAGTTGCTGCAGGTCCCTCCACATCTTGACCTGCTTCATGTTGGGCGCGTGGCTCTCCCGCACGGCCTTCTGGCTCTCCCGCAGCTTCTGTGGTCCGGGGAGGAGGGTGGGAATGCTTAATCTCCAGGACAGGGGCACGCAGGGCCCTTTGTGACCCCGGGGAGCAAACAACTGGTCTGCACCTCATTCACCAGAATCACTTCTCATGTCAGCAGCTTGTTTACCTAAGTGATGTAAAAAGCTTTTGTACTTTGAAGGGGAAAAAAAAGCTTTAGTAAAGGTACTTTGCAAACAAATGAAATACAGGCGTGTCCCTTTGATGTCACTGCCTGGTGCTGATGGGGTCGTTCCCTCACTTTGATGTCAGCCCTACTCCGCACTCAAACACCGAGCTCACGCTGAATTGTGGTGTCAGCGAGGCCAGTCGCCCTTTGGAAGCCTATGGCCGTAATGAGCGGTCGTGAAGACCCCTCGCCAACCTCTTCATCTCAAACAAGCCTTGTTTTGGAATGGAACATGTTCAGGCAATACGCTGGCATACACTCACCTAAAGGATTATTAGGAACACCTGTTCAATTTCTCATTAATGCAATTATCTAATCAACCAATCAC
>JAABNY020000039.1:4129260-4140610 GCA_015164015.2 Brevimyrus niger
CTGAGAACCATAGTCTCGGATTTGGAGGTGCTGATTCTCATCCCAGCCGCTTCACACTCGGCTGCGAACTGTCCCAGCGAGAGCCGAAGGTCACGGTCCGATGAGGCCAACAGAACCACATCATCTGCAAAAAGCTGAGGTCACCAAACCGGACACCCTCAACGCCCTGACTGCACCTAAAAATTCTGTCCATAAACGTTATGAACAGAATCGTGACAAAGGGCAGCCCTGACGGAGTCCAACCTTCACCAGATACGAGTCTGACTTACTGCTGAAAATGTGGACCAAGCTCTGACACCGTCGTACAAGAACCAAACAGCCCTTATAAGGAGTTTGTTGTTGTTTCTTATTAGTTGATTTATTCATGAGGAAAATATGATGAAATAAAACATACCCAGCATACCTCTGCTTCGACTTTTCTAAGAAGGAAATGGCGCATAGCTCATGATGATAAACATAATTGGGACATTCTCTACTGATTTGAAAGTCATTTTAATAAACAAATTTTACTGTTTGCACTGCATGAAACAAAACAAAGCATGAAACCACAAGGTTATCAGATAATATGTAAAATAGGTAGCAGTATCTGTCAGAATGCACGGTATGCATAACTGCTGGGCAACCAATATTTTTTCATATTTTACAAAGATTGGTAGCAGGTTCAGGTCTGCATGTCCATTTAACTGAACACAAACTGAAGACATTCTGGGGTTAGGGCTCTGTGTCTGTGACCGGAAGGTCATCGGTTTGAACTACGTGGCTAGCAGACAGTCCACAACACTATTGGGCTCTTGAGCAAGGACCTCAACCCAAAATGCTGCACAGATGCCGACTGACCATTCATTCTAACCCTAAACTTCATTCTCTCATCTGTGTTTCTAAAAGAAGAGAAAGATATGCAATTGACTAGGAATTGCTATATGTATACTCACTTGTAAAAAAAGCAAAATAAAGATTAATCATTATTATTAAATCACTTAAGATGAATAAACCACTCCTAACTCCTCTGAGAAGCCTTCCATACGTCTGATTATCATGTTAAAGTGAAAAAATACAATTATATCATCAGTAAAAATTAAACCAAACATGAAATCTAATTTCCCTGCCTCGTGCTGCCTAGGCCTGCTATTGGATCAGAGGTTTGAAGGCAGATGGCTCTCCTTCCAACGGGCATTGACATCACGAGTGACAGACCCAAGCCGGCACAGCGAGGCGACCTGGTGGTAGGTGTCAGCAACGACGTCGTCTTGCAGGAACTCGGCCGGCACCTCCAGCTTCATGAGGAACTGGGCCAAGTAAGCCCTCTTCTTCAGCTCGGCGAGCCTCGCAAGCAGCCAGTGTAGCACAGGGTGGACGACAGGCTTGCTGCCCGTCACCAGGCCCTGACGAAAGCTGCTCCTACAGCAGGAGAACCAGGGAGACAGGAAGACGGGGTCATTATGGCGAATGAAGCAGAGGATGCCCCGGACATTATGCCAGCCTATCGCGGGGCACACTCTCACTCCCACACACATCAGCTCAACCAGGCCATGGACACCCTGGTAGGGGGGTAGAGGGGGCCAAGGTGACATTTTGTCAGAGGGGTGAGGATTTCCAGCTATGCCCCGGCTCAAATTCACAGGCCGCCTGCAGTTTACAGTGACCAGTTCGCCTCCTCTGCTCCCCTTTGAAGCGACCGCACAGGGTAAACACATTCACGCAAAGACATGCAGACTCTGGGCTGACGTCTCACGTGGACCTACGGTACTGGATGGGTGCGGAAGTAATGATACCTGCAAAACCAGCAGAAATGTCCATTTAAAGCAAAATTCTGTGTTACTAGGGCAACTCAGAGTTAGTGCCCTGCTCAAGGACCTCAGATACCTGCTAGAAACCTAGTACATTCACTACCAGTCAAAAGTTTTTGCACAGCACAGGTTTTTACCACTTTCCCATTTATTTCATAAACAGCAGACTTTTCATTCTTCTTAAGCACTGGAAAGTCAAATGAACAACTATGAATGAAAGTACAGTGGTACCTCAGTGAGTCAGTTCTCAAACTCATTAGAACTGGAATTTCTTAAAAGTCGAACCAACCAGTTCGAAAAAAAATAAATACCTACAGCTTGATCTGAATCTCAGAAGTCAAACCGAGAACACCGAACTAAGATAACTTGTATGTGTGGGGAAATGAGTGACGCGGCACGTCTCTCAGCGGAAACAAAAGGTAAAGCTTCAGTCTCAGCCTCGCATTCGCTGTGAAGCACCGTGCATGTTTACACTAACCCAAAAAAAATACATTTACACAATGATAGTAACAGTAATTATTATTATATAATAAAATATAATTAAAAATAAAGATTTCTTATTCATAATTTTTATATAAATAAAAAACCATTAATAAATTTAATTATAATAATATTGTTGTGCCAAGCGGGGACGGAACGGAGACAAAGGCGCCGATGTCAGAATATCGGGGAATACAGGGTTCAATTACAGGTAAGGCAGGCAAAACGCAGACGGACAATACAACGACCGGACTGGAGAAACAGACTGAAACACGGATGAAATATAGAGGACTAATGAGAATAACCAGGAACAGCTGATGACACGGGGATTCCACACGGGGGTAACGAGGGGGCGTGGCACAACTTTTTAGGATTCCATCCGGAGTTCTGAATGGATTAAATTCAAGTTCTGAGGTACCACTGTAAAAATCAAATAAAACAAGTTTCCTTTATAACATGGAAAGAGTATGTAACAGTACGTGTCTGACATCCTAGTAACTGGTTGTGTGGTGACAGCAGTTTAATTCTGGGCTGTCCTTTAACTTTAAACACAATTGTTAACTGTTTCATGGAATGAAACAAAGCAGAATTTAATGACCCTTGTAGAAAGAATGATTCGAATTAGCTCTGCTGTTATAACTGCTAGAGAAGGTTACTTTGATGAATCAAAGGTATGACATTTCCCCCCTAATAAAGGGACTCAGACATATTGTAAATTTCTTAGCAAATAATATTGAATGTATTTTTAGTAAATGTTAAGTGAGTTACATGCAAATCTAGAAAATCTCAGTGTGTGTGAAACCTTTTGACTAGTATTGTGCATTTTACATTTACAGGCCTAAGAAATTACAGATTACCATGTTCAACAAGGCAGGCAGAATAAGTGTAAATGCGCTCAAAAATCATTAAACCCTGAGAATCCCCCTCCATCAGACTACACTCTCGTCCTCCGTGAACGGGCCACTTTCTCCTGAGAGGGTTCGCCTCCATCCGACTCACGCCTCGGCAGATGTCCCGGGTGGTCTGTACTTCAGCGTGGCCAGCAAGGCGAACATCCGTCTGGCCGTCTGCTCAGGCATCTCCTCTCGGATATCGACGGCTTGCTGCAAGGCGAGAGCTCAGCGTGAGATGCACAAACCCCAGGGGGGAGATTTGGGCGGTGTTGGGCCGGTGTTCTGACGAGTTGAGCTACTTTGTCGAGTTAGGCTATTGTAGTGCTAAATGATAGCCCCAACCCTAACTCTTACCCTAACCTTAACCACCCCCCCCCCCCAAACCCCTTAAAACCCTTACCTTAACCCTAACCCTGCACATACGCAGAAAGGCTCGATAGCACATCTCGATAGGTAGCTCAACTCGTCAGAACACAGGCATGCGGGCGCACCTTGGGGTCGATCTCCGCCAGCACGTCGTTGAGGGTCTGCAGGAGCTGCATGGGCTCCAGTGAGTCGAAAGTGATGAGGTTCAGGTTTTTCTTGAACGGCTCTTTGTTGAGCTGCTCTACGATGAACTTGATCTGCTCGCTCATTTTATCCTGAAATGAGGACGGAGATCCGATCGCTGAACGCAGTACCTCTTACATACACTTTGCGTTACGTTCTATTTATAATACATCTCCATTTTGTGCAGTTAACCTGCAAATTACAAACTGTACATTTACATTTACAACCTGAACATGGGTGCGCTAAACGTGAGAAAACGTAATTCCATATTTTTACGCACACCTCAAATACATAGCAATACGGTTAGCTGCATTTTAAATTTACTACTAAGGTTAGGCCTACATACATCTAGTAACGAAAGAAATTAATCAAGCTTCGTTGTTGTAAGTGTTCTGTGGTGAGACTCAGCTAGCTAGCTAACTTTCGAGCAAACCTTTCCAGTGTAAAGCAGCCGTTATAAAAAACAGGCACTGTGCAGATAATCAGTTTAATTACTTTACTCTTTTTAAGCCGGGACGAGGGATGTTCCTCTACGCAGATATATAAAATGAGGAAAACGGGCAGAGAGCGTATTCCCTTCCTGCCCTGGAAACAGCGGGTAGCGTCGATCGGTTGCTAACAGGAAGCGCCGCTTGAACTTCCCGTGATTTCGGGGAGAGACCCTTTAAAGACAGACTCCGGGCGCGTGTGTGCACCGTGGAGCTGTCTACATCATATCACATGCGAATACGCGCATATAAATATCAGAAGTTCATAAAAATCATTGATGAATGCAAGTTGTATATAACAGTAACAACAACGATGATGATGATAATAATAATAATAATAATAATAATAATAATAATAATAATAATAATAATAATAATAATAATAATAATAATAATAATTCCTTACCAGCAGGGGTGCCGTAATTGAGGGGAACATTGGATTCCTTGCGGCACCTGTGCCCGCCGGGGTGTAGCCCTAATGGCACAGTCGGTATAGCAGCACTGTCTCACCCTTACAGTGTAAGGAGTCGCATGGGTTTTTGCCTGTTACTCTTGTTTCCTCTCTCAGTCCAAACGTCAAGCAATTAGGCCAAGAAAGAAAGATTTTTTTTTTATCCCGGGGTAGATTTTTCTCGCACTCTTTGTCTAAGCAGAAACCTCGTATTTTAATCTCTTGGTAACAGTTTACTTGACGGGGTTCAAACATTTAGTGATAATTCGGTTACTACTGAAGTACACTTTATTAACAAAATCGTGAACAAGAATAGTTGCTACTTGCGATTAAAGATACGTCACGATTCATTAATGATAAGGAAGCATGAGGTCAGTATTTCACCTGGTTATACATTAGTTGCCCCTTCAGTAGTTCACAAAGTTACAAAATTGACATATAACAACAAATATAGTAACTGCGTGATATGAAACGAAATGCATCGTGATTCATTAATGATGAATTAACATGAGATGAATATGTAACTTAGACTTGGTTTGTGGATAAGTAATACATAACTATTAGTATAATACTATATTAACTGTGCCCCGTCAAGCACAGTGATACCAGTCTCGTTATATCACTGATCATCAACTGGCGGCCCGCGAGGATCAAAAAGAAAATAGTGGTCCACACTATTAAAGCAACTAAAAATAACAACAAGTCTCTTGTCAGAATAACCACCATTTATGACTATACTATAAACATTAAACATAATGTTAAGCCAAATTAGATTTTTATTTGATTTTCTTCTTGGGGGTCCGGCCTCTGGCCCTCTGACAAATATAATTGATGACCCCTGCTTTATATTGTTCATCACATAGGCCTAATTGACCGGCATGGACGTATAAACATTAGAAAATAAATCCCTGCAAAGGTATTACGATTACAAACCGCATTCAGTGCGAAACTTTAATGCCCACACCCTACAGTATCTAGCAAGCAAATAAAATAAGACAGAGAACGTTTTCTTGTAAAATCGCTATCATTTCATACCGATATAATCGGTTTATTAGTGTGCGCGTGCTTTCAAATATTGAACGCTAGATGGAGACAAACATGTAGTTAAAAAATTCTCTGTGACGCTAGGAGCGCCGCTATGTTGAATACTGTCATGCACCTTGTTGGATTAATCACTGGAAATTGCTTTTAAAAAAATCATTATTCTAACTGCCAACTTAAATATGTTAATTGATACACTATACATAATTCTCTTTCCTTATTCAAATAATTCAATTATTTTTTCAATGATGAGTGAAATATTAACAGTACATTTTGAATATTATCCAACATTCATGACGAATTAAAGTAATAAGTTGGCCTACATTTATAGTCGGTGCAGCATGCTCACCAGTCATGCGGATTGTATCTCAAAGGTTTGTGTTTTCTTTCTAATAAATGTAGGGTTTAAAACAATAATAGGCCTATAAGTAAACGAAAAACATAGAACATTACAGGAAATGTGTAGGATAACGTAATGCATGAGAAAACATTTTAAAGAGCACAAACAATACTACTTGCCAGATGTATTATTGTGTTATCATTGTAATGATCATATGACACCTCTTAAGCTATATGGGTGAAAGGTTGAAAATAGGTTTCCTTTATAATTGATTAGTTTTGTTTGTTTCGAAATTCGTTATGGATATTAGTTTAATTTGATTCGATATATTGATGATGTAAGTCGGTTGATCTGCGTGATACAAACACGTTTTAAATGGTCAGCCTTGCGAGACGGAACAGCTTCCCAGATCCTTCACAGGCACGGTCTGTGTCTTTAAGCAGAAGTAAGGAGCGTCCGTCGTAGCTGGTGTAGTCCCTCCCTTTCCTGCAGCAGTGAAATACGGGGAAACCCTGAAAAACAACGCCGGAGAAACGGAGCGCATTTGGTTAAAAATCCCAGCTAACGTTTACTGCAAATCCATGGGCTAGCGGGCTAGAAGTAATGCTACAGCAACGGGACGGGCAGAACGGACACATGGGACTCAGAATTACTATCCAGTTCCCCTTTGCAGCTATTTTATTTTCCTGGACGCCACAAAAGAGGCTGAACCAAGCTGAAGCAAATAGGGATGAGCGCTGATGTTCGCCGATGAATGAAGAGAACTCCGTAACAGTGGAATAAACTGCGAAGGAGAAAGCGAAGAAACGTAGGGTTCGGCTGTTCTGCTGATCGATACTTTTTTATTATTCATCTGGACCTTTTCTCTGGAAAGCAGATGTTCCCATGTGATACATTGGGGGGGTTTTCAAACCAGTTTTTGGATGCTGAGCGATAATAATGCAAGCAGAAACCACGCGTTATGGATTTAAAATGAAGATTTTTGGTACATTCCGACGTGTACAGGATAAATGGTATTATTGTTGTTAAATATACCGGGACAAAATTAATGAGGAAAATTTTAATGATCCAGGAAAGACAAAGTAAAACCTGGATGATTATCTACTATAATCCTGGATTCTTTGAGAAGGAGATGTCTGTTGATGTGCTTTTCGAGTCTGACAAGTTAACATTTTTAGTTGAAGCTGGAATAATAAGTCGAGTAAATTAATTGACAGGGAATTTCATTGTAAAGTGCTGTTAGATCGTTTACCGTTCTTCTGTTAACAATGGTGGAACCTGTAGGTTTTGTTGAGGCTTGGAAAGCTCAGTTCCCAGAATCAGACCCCCCCATGATGGAGTTAAATACGGTGGGGGACATTGAACAGGAATTGGAAAAATGCAAAGTTTCTATCCGGTGCCTGGAAATGGAGGTGAACAAGGAGCGATTCCGCATGATCTACCTGCAGACGTTGCTGGCTAAAGAGAGGAAGAGCTACGATGGGAAGAGATGGGGGTTCAGGAGGACATCCCAGAATAATGAGGATGACCAGCCCTCTGGAAACGATGGCCATCAACGAGAGCTGGCAGAGGTGGACCACAGCAGGGCTCCTGTTCTAGGGGAAGAGAAGTCCAGACCTAAACCTCCTCTTGCTAAGAAGCCGTCTTCCCATGCTGAAGATTATGCACCCTTGTCAGCTGCAGAGACACCTCAGGGTGAGACTGAAGAGATGAACAGGTGTAAGTATTATGGAGAAGGCGATTCTGTTAGGCCCTCGCCATCCCGACAGAGGGGAGGAGCTTCTGGGCGAAAACCCGGAGCAGCCACGGCACCTACTGAGAAGGAGGCGCATGGAGACGCCTCCCTACAAGAGAGGTCCGGTTTGGGCATGGGGGTTGCTGCCTTGCGCTCCAACTTTGAGAGGCTCAAACGGGCCAACTCGCACTCTTCAGCAGAAGCCAGGGGTCTCTCTGAGAAACCGTTCTACGTCAACATGGAGTATCATCACGAGAAGGGGCTCGTGAGGGTCAATGACAGGGAAGTGTCGGACAAGATCAGCACCCTGGGCAGTCAGGCCATGCAGCTGGAGCGCAAAAGATCCCTGCACTCTCTAGCGGGCTTGGGCGAGCTCCACCGGGCCGGTACCAAGGGCCGCCCCGTGGAAACCAGCTGTGGCTACGACGCTGAGTACGAGGACGTCGAACTCAACCCGCACTTCCTCAGGGATAACATGGTGCGGGCAAATGGCAGCAAGACGGACCGCCAGAAGCGGGCGCCACCGCGTAGGCAGACGTCGGACTTCCAGCCCTACACCAGCGTCTATGTGGGCGGGATGATGGGCGACCGTGGTGGGGACAGTGGGCACCTCACCTGGCCGCGGAGGTCCTACTCGCCCGGGAGCTTTGACGACGTCGGTGGCGGCTACACGCCGGACTGCAGCTCCAACGAGAACCTGACGTCCAGCGAGGAGGACTTCTCCTCCGGCCAGTCGAGTCACGTGTCGCCCAGCCCCACCACCTACCGCGTATTCCGAGAGAAGAGCCGCTCGCCTTCCCAGCATTCCCAGCAGTCGTTCGGTAGCGGCAGCCCCCCCACCCCGCAGTCCCAGAAGCGACACAAACAGCAGGTGGTGGTTTCAGAGGCCACCATCGTGGGAGTCAGGAAAACCGGGCAGATCTGGCCCAATGATGGTGACTCAACTCCTTCCAGCCGAGCATCACATGACAACAGCTTTCAAGGAGACATAGGTGGGTGAATGGTAAAGCGTTTTATGCTTTAAATAATCCCAACCTGAAGTGATTGGGCCATTATGAGGGACATCTCCTCATGTTTCTGGCGATAACATTGCACACACTCCTGGGCGTAATCCTTCAAGACAGAATGTAGCCTCTTCCGGGTCATTTGTAGTATTATTCTGGCATGGTTTGTGGACACGAGGAATTGTAATGCCCTTCGTTCATGAACATTTTTTCCTTGGCGTTATTTGCTTTTTTATTCAAACCGCCGCGTAACAACATTGCCGATGTTTTTCACCTTGTAAGTCGCTGTTTGCGTTTCGTCCCCCCCCCCCCCCACTTTTAATTGTGGCAGCGCTGGACTAGATGGTGCTCAGTCTCGCGCTACTGTGGATTTCTGTCATGCTGGATCAGTGTTGCTAACGGCGCTGTGTGGAGGGGGCGGGATCGCGATCGCTGATAGCTGTTCTCGGTACCCCCCCGGTCCCCCAGATCTCCGGCAGAGTTGCGGTTCGCTGGCACAGGTGGCCAATAAGCGGACGAGCGGAATCTTAAATCTGTGTGCTGGGAGTTTTGTGTGGCTTAAAATGCGAGTTACGTTTGGAAAAATTCTTTACTTCTATGGTCAGTTTTTGAATTAGAAGTACGGCCAGAACGCATTTTCATTGTACATAATTAGATGTTTTGTTTAAGCAATTTCCGTTGAGTAGGATTGTAACACTGAGATCCGATTGAGATTTAGTCTGACCCATAATAAAAGTATTATAATAAGTGAACAGTTTCATGAAAGTACTGGAAAGATCCGAAATGCTGTGTTGTTTTAATTAAATGGCTCTTATTTTTGGTGGTAAGCTGCCATTGTGAATTCCTGTGGTGGGTGGGTGTGACCTGAAGCACCTAAATGGCGTGGGTTAGTGGCCCTCTTCCCGATCCTGTGTGTGTGTGTGGGGTGGGGGGTGTCGGGTGTCTGCTCCGGAGGGGGAGCAGGTGATCCAGCTGGCATCCATGCAGATTCATCCTGTGCTGTTAAACTAGAACCCAGCCTGCCTGCCTCCAGTGCTTCCGGTAAGTTCTTTGCATCGTGCAGTTAGGTGGCAGTTGGGGAGGGGGGCTGACATGTTTGGGATCCCGAGTTGGGGAGCGGCTTCTGGCAGCCTGCCTTCTCTCTGGCGGCGGCTTGTGGCCCCGCCCAGGGGGCGTGGTTTCTGCGTGCAGTAGGGCGTGTCCGTTCTTTATCTGCACACTGCGTTCCGGGCCGTTTGGACAGCATGCCAAGGCAGATCTGTAAACCCGCTGCTTTCGCTTAGGGTTCTGATTCGTTTATCAGGCTAAATCTCATGTGTATCTTCACTATCAATTTTAGCATAAAAAAAACACAGCAGGAAATCTTTTATAATGGCGTTGTATGTTGGGTGTTACCTCATACCTCTGGGGTTGAGGGTTCGAATTGCACCTCTGGCCGGAGTTTGTATGTGCAGTTTGCATGTTCTCCCTGAGTCATCTGTGCATGAGCCCTGGGAAGCACCCCTGCCTTGTGCTTCTGCTTAATGAGAAAAAAGTAGTTAGAGGAAGGATGGATGGAAAGCAGAGATGAAGGGATATGCTTGGAGGTTATGAGGTGTTTTTGAATGGGGGAGTGTCTGCAGTTTCTAGCAGTCTGAGGTTAGTGCTGGGGTTAAAAAAAAAAAAGGCAAAAGTTGTATTTTGAAAATGAATAGGGGTGGTGTTTCAGTGGGGGGTGGTGTTTCAGTGGGGGGGTGGTGTTTCAGTGAGGGGGGGGTACAGGTAATGCCACGTGCCCCCACCTCCAAGCTTCTCTAATGTGTCTGTCAAGCCCTGGTTGCAGGTCTTTCTGCTCTTTGTATCATTGAGCCCCCCCCCCCCCCCATCGGCTCTCCCTCGTTGGGGTCACACTTTGTCCCTTGGGTTTCGCCTGAAACCTTGGCCCCACCGTTTTGTGTCACCACACCTCGGCTTAGCCAACTCCAGGAACATTCCGGAAGGTCCAGCGGTGGCAGTGACTCTTCCATCACCGCCAGCCCGGTATCCGTCTGCAAGCCCTTCTGCTGCCGGTGAAACCTGCCCAGCTTTCCGGGGCTGATTAGTGGGATGATGTTACATTGTAGATGTTACTCTCTCTGGAAAACAGAAGCTCAATCTACCTTCAAGATTTAATAGTGGATTAAAAATGCATCTCAGGCGGTATAAAGATTGCTGTCATTCGATTAGCTGTGTCTTTACTTCTGCTGCTACTAACTTTGAGTCTTGACATGGTGTCTCAGCCGGCGATTTTGACCTGGTGTTTTCTGGCTGGGCAGTAAATCTGACGTGTTTTGCGGTAGCAGATCTCATACTGGCAACATAACTGTCATCATTCTGCCAAAAGCAGCGTTATGAATAAGGTGTGAAGTTGATTTTTAAATTTCTCTCCTTCTCCTGTGCTCATGTCTATTGGTCTGTCTATCCCTAGCTCCCTCTCTTTTTCTCATTTCCCTCTTTCCGGTTTCCCCCCTCGCAATTCATATTGGCAGACTTCCCCTCTGCACGCCTGCGTCGGATTTGTCTGGCCTCCATCTGTGAGGTTTTTGGGGGGGGGGGCGGCCGGG
>JAABNY020000039.1:4140620-4152586 GCA_015164015.2 Brevimyrus niger
CTGGCGTCGCGCGGTGGGGGGGGTGGGGGGGGGGGGGGGGGGGGGGCCTCGGATTAGGGGGCAGGGAATCCTGAAGCATTCGGCCGCATGGACAGCCCGTTTGGCGACGCCCTTTAGTGTGCCGCGTCGCCCCGGCGACAGGAATGAGGAAGCCCATGTGATCCCAGAGGCCTGCACGTTGAGTTCCGGAATGTTCCCATGTGTCTCCTTGTGTTTACCTTTACTCCTTGTGTGTTTTGCCCCAGCGCTCAGTTCCTGGTTAGCTGTTTTTTTTTTTTTTGAGGGTGGGGGATGCTTTGCTGGTTCAGCCAGGATCGCTTATAAAAGGAAGCTTTGATCCCAGCCTGTGGGGTTGGATCCGGTGTTTTCAGTGCTGGGAAGGCTGCTTTCCGGGGCCTGGTGGAAGGGATCCCATGCAGGTGCTTGTGGTTCAGGCCCCTGTATCATGCCCCTGTGTCGGTCCCCTGTGTCGGGCCCCTGTGTCGTGCCCCTGTTTCGTGCCAAACTAACTCCTTCACCTCCAGGGGCATCAACCGAGGGCAGAGACCAAGAAGATTAAATAGGATTATTTACCCCTGTAGGGGTGGTTTGTGCCTGTTTCTGCAAGGCTGTGGCTTCTGATCCTCCTGCTTAATAATCGTAAATCTGCCCCCTTGCCCCCCATTGCTGCAGAGCGGCTGTCTGCCCCTCAGCTCCCACCCCTATGTAAGGGGGGGCGATATGGCAAAAATATCACATCACAATTTTTTTTTAGGTACAGTCACAATCCACGATTTTATCACTTTGCTTTTCATGTGGGTTTTCTGTTTTACAAGTTACTGAACGATAGTCAATCGGATTCCGCTATTTTAAAAAATCCAGCCTTATAAGGTAACAGAAGAGAAACAGACAAGCACTCAGCACCCTGTCTCGGGTGTCTGGAGGGCTCATGTGCTGCCGTCTGATTGACACGCGAACCTCATCTTTGCAAATTTTGCAAATAAATAAATAATTTTTGCAAACTCCTTTGAGGGACCAACTCCTCCATGCCGTGGATGTTGCCCAGTAGGGACTGTACTGCGCATTGCACATTGGGACGAGAGCCTGAAAGCAGAGAGGAGGGAAATTCAAGGCACTACCTACTGTTTGCTATCGCCAGTTTATTGGTCTGTCGAAACAAGATGTTATAGAACTGCAACTATCTGCTGAACTGAAGATCTCTCCGTAAAGGCAGATCGTGGAGATGATATAATTGTTCACGTGATCAAATCACCCTTAGCTGTATTTGTATGTGTGCCTGTGTCATTGGGGTTTGCAAAACACTATCAAATTTCCCCACAGGGGTGAATAAAATGCCTCTATTGTACCATCAGGTCATCAGCTCAAGACATTTTCCTTCATTCATTTGATAGATGGCAGAGTTTGAAACTCGGGGGCTTAAAGTCAGAGGTCACGCAAATGCGGCAGGAGAGCCTTATTGTTCTGGAAATCAATATAAAATGATCAATCACGGGTATTGCATGTGAGGGCGGTGGACAGTGTGGGGGTGTCTGTGAACTGCAGTCTGGGTTTTGTCTGCAGAGCAGCTGAAATCCGCACAGTGCTGACACGAGCCTCTTATTCTTAATTCTTCCTGCTGAAATGGATCAATCTGTTTTCACACCGATGTGGAGAATCTATGGCCAATGCTGATAACCAGTGTGTTTTAGTCTAATGTTACTAGGAAATTGGACCAGGTTACATTTAATATACTGTTTTATTTAGTTACTAAATAAAGACCCCAAAAATGTCATTATTTAATAATTTCTGAGTTATGGCTATTGGGGACGTGGCTTTCATTTCCACAGCGTGTTTCTGAAGTTTTTGCTACAAATTTTGCTACAAATTTCCTCAAAACTTTGTTTTTCCAGCTTTAATTCGGTGCCAGCTTTGTGGGTTTTTTTCCATAAGCTTTTATGAGAAAATTGAAAATTAAATTGACCAATATTTGAAATCTAGACTTTTTCTTTAACTCTTTCAAATGGCGATAAATGTAATTAAATATGACATTTTTGAACAGTTTGAATAGGTTGAATGGGAAGCTTTTTCAGATGCTTTTACATCGTCCTGCAGTCAGTAGACCCACCTGCCGGTGCCAACATCACCGATGGGAGCAACCAGCTAACCTCTGAGCCGCAGCGAGACGAGCTGGAGACCTCATGAGATCCTGTGAACGCGTGGACCAGCCCCATCGTGTGAGGCAGCAGGCGGCAGATGGTGAAAAGGGGCATGAGGGTTAGGGTTAGGAGTCAGTGGCCAACCAGGAAGGGTCTTTTATTCTGGCCGCAGTCAGGGGCCAACCAGGAAGGGTCTTTTATTCCGGCCGCAGTCAGGGGCCAACCAGGAAGGGTCTTTTATTCTGGCCGCAGTCAGTGCTGGCTTGGTCCTTGTTGTCACGTGGAATCGATGTCGCTGAGCAAAGAGGGACGGAGAAAGGGTTGTAACCCCCCCCCCTCCCGTGCCCCGCCCCCTCACCCCCTCCCGTGGGGGCTCCTTACTGCAGTCATGCGCCGATTGATAACTGACGCTGCGGCGAGAGGGTGTGCTTCACGCTTCCCCGTTTATGGCATCATTACCGGGGGGGGTGACCTCTCGCGGCGCTCGGAGCCGCGGCCTCCAGCCACGCCGGGGCTGATTCGGGCTTAATGGATCGTTAGGGCAGGATGGCGGAGACCAGACCCAGCAGGGGGTTTGGGGGGGGTCTCCTTCCCCTTATTGCCATTATTCATGGTTTAATCTGCTAGCGGACAGGCCGCCATGCCATGATGTCCCTCTCCAGCCTTTCTGGGGTTCTGCTCCAACTGCCCCTTTTTACTGCCAATTTCAAAGTTATATGTCATAAATTACACTGGTTATGCGTCTCCTTTACTCTGTCCCCCCACCCCGCTTACTCTGTCCGCCACCCCTATTTCACTGTCCCCCCACCTCGCTTACTGTGTCCCCGCACCCTACTTACTCTGCTCCCTATCAGGCCGTTCCGAGGTTTCATATGGGTTTCATGTGGGTAATGCCTGGCAATAGGAAATTTGGAACCGTAGTCAAGGAGGAGGTCATACGGGAAGGGGCGGAGTTATTGATCAAATCGGGAAAACCGTAAGCCGTTTGGCTCCTCTGTGGTCACATGACACTTTCAGGACGTTTAAAGATCTGTGTGTGCAAATGTGCCGAGCCCCTGCGCGTACCGCTGTCGACGACACTTTTGGACGAACAGCCATGTCCATTGTGCCCCGACCACCGTGACGAATCACTGCAGTAGCCCAAGTGTGGAGAGTGTTATTTAACACCCCCCAGCAGTATTAATCGTGTGTTTTTTTTTTATCCAGCATTCCGAGGGTCGGGGGTGATCTCCAGCATTCCTGGCGTGAGTTAAGCCCCCTGACGGGCCGTGAAGAAGACAAAAGGGGGGGCTGCTGGCTTGTCCAGACAGATGGGAGGGGAAAAGAGGGAGAGGCCAGGGTGGGGGGGTCATCGGGGCTTCGGCTGGGCACGGTGCCCATCGCGTGCTGGGCTCGGGGGGGCACAGCCCTCAGAGCAGCTGCTCCGACAGAGTGGGACACTCTCTGGCTGCTGGTGGGCAAACACGAGGGGCCCTCAGGAGTCATCTGTGTTGCCTGGGGCCCCATTTGCTCCCATTCACGGAAGCTGGGGAGCTTGTTTTGCTTTTGTCCCAAACTGTCATTATTTCATTACAGATTTTGTCCTTTAGTGATGATGTTTACCCAGGATTCCCTGTCAGTATGTTAGAGTGGTACGTCCCTCAGCCCCTCGGTTAGAGTGGTATGTCCCTCAGCCCCTCGGTTAGAGTGGTACGTCCCTCAGCCCCTTGATACAGCAGGCCAGGCTTCGCTGTCGCCACGGAGACCATGTCTTTAAGGTGTGGCTTTTGGCGAAGGGTCTCTTGATCACACCTGGCAGAAGCTGATCTCGTCGGATCCAGGCGTCGCCGTCAAACTTCCTGCTAGACGGGATTTATGCGGAGATGGTTTTGAGAGAGCAGACAGCCCTTCCTGGGCAGAGAGAGCTGCACCGGGGGAGTTTCAGAGTAAACAGAGCCTGAAGGTCACCTGACTGCCTCTGATTGGTGGGCTTCCTTTGTCCCGCCCCCTCCCCTGGCAGCTCTGCATGGGAAAGTGCTGCCAGGACTATCCCACTCAAATGATATTTTTTTCCATTCCTCTCAATTGAGATTCATGAGAAGGATTTGGGATTTAATGGAGTCCCCCCACCCCTCCACCCCCCTGAGTGAGGTGCGTGTCACCTGTCAGCTCAAGGGGGGGGGGGGGGTTGTTCAGATTCGGGGGGTTGAGCGAGTTGGAATAGGATCAAAGAGTTACGGTTCAAGTGTCATTGGCCTCTGCCGTGGGATTGGGGGAGTGGCTGTCAATCACCCGACCAGGGCGGGCAGGAGCTGAGGACGGCCCTCTCATTGGACGGCTGCAGCTGGGTCATCGCCCAGCACTGTTACTGCTTGGGTGCAGATTATCTGGTGCTTACTGTTGTAGAGGTTTGGAAACAAAGCACTTTGCTGGCATACTGCCTAATCCCAGAATGCACCCTGAGCCCAAAACCAGCCCAGGCGTCATCCTCACTGCTGTGCTGCTTCTATTCTATAGATTCCTGTCCCTCCAGGACTGGATTTCTGCTGCCTTTCCGTCTGTCTTATTTCTTAACTGCTTTACTGAAGTCTGTCCATCAGTCCATCTGCTTATTCTGCTGAGGTTTGCGGGGGATTTGTTGAAGCAGTTATCCTAACAGGGGAGGGGGCGTCCCTGGCAGGATCCAATCAAAGCTGGTCCCTGGCAGGATCCAATCAAAGCTGGTCCCTGGCAGGATCCAATCAAAGCTGCCTAAGGTGTAACTCCAAGGAGAGGCAACGCTGAAGTGAATAAACGGAAGTTAAAAGCCAAGAGTCCCACCAAGCAGGGCGAGGGCCGGTTTATGTCCCTTCTCAGTCACAGAGACTGAGCTTCCTCTTCCCGTCAATGTCAGTCTGTCCTAGCTGTCCAGGGACCGGTTATACTTGGCCAGCCTTTTGCCTTGTGTACCCTGAAACATCCTGGCTGTTTGGGTTTCGCTTCCTCATGTGCAGCTCTGTGTTTTGTGGTTTCAGGCTTTGGGAAAATCCTGAATCCTGAATCCTGGTACTGTGTCGTGCAATATTATGTTATCTCTTCACTTTGGGTCTTCCTCGCATGCAGCAAAAGGGCTCTTATTCTGAAAGGTGCTGGAGATTTGGACATAAGTGGATCCTCTTTATCTTGAGCAGTTGCAGGTCTGTTCTTCCCCTTTGGTTTCAGTGTCAGGTCTGTCCGCCCATCTTACTCCCACACAGATATTTACATGGTGGCGTGACTATCTCACCTCGCTCTCTGGCTCCCAGATGGAACGACGCTATTTTCGGTCTCACTCTGGCAGCCTTGACAGATGGCTCGCTTCCAGAAAAGTCCATCTTCAAGTGAGGCGGGAAACCTGATCCCACTTATCACGGTTCCAGGGCGGGGGCGTCTGCATGCCACACTCACACCTTTACTACGTCTGACGTCTTTATCTGTTTTGTTGAGAACTTTTCCCAGGCTGATATTTACACTACTGGGCAAAAAATGGGCCAAACCCTAATTGCAGAACATTAAGCTTTGGCCCAGTTCCCCCCCAGGGGTGTTGCATCTGGACACCTTAGGTAGCTCTCTGAAATTTCACAGATGCTAGCTATGATTTATATATGCTGTCTTGTATGTAATCTTTGCATGCCAATTTTGATGCCCGCGGTGCCATGCTTGTGGTTTAGCACCAGCTGACTAATCCTCGTCGGTGGTCGTGCTGCGTGAATGATGCCCGGCTCTGCCCTGTCCTCCATGACTGCATGTTTCCATCGTCTCCTTACCCATCTGTGCCTTGTCTGTATCAGCAGATTCAAAGCTCTTTGGAAATATGGGAAATGTTTACGGCGCAGTGTGGGGCGCGGCCGGCGCAGTGTGGGGCGCGGCCGGCGCAGTGGTTAGCACTGTCTCCTCATACCTCTGGCTGTGTGTGTGTGTAGTTTGCATGCTCTCCCCGTGTCATACTGGGGTTTCCACTGGGTACTCCGGTTTCCCCCCACAGTCCAAAAATATGCTAATGGAGTTGCACACCTACGTGCAATTTCATATTTGTGAGTGACTGGTGTGTGAGTGAACGGTGTGTGATTGTGCCCTGCGGTTGGTTGGCACCTCATCCTGGGTTGTTCCCTGCCTTGTGCACACAGGCTCCACATCCCTCGCGACCATGAAGAGGTCAAGGGGTCGCAGGAAATGGCCGGGTTACGATGTAAATGTAGCATATTATACAATTCACAAAAATGCTATATATCATGCTTTAAAGATAAATTTGATGAAAATACAGTAGTTTAATTTTGCTCATTCTTATTTCTGAGGTGGCTGGCGTCACTGTGAGGGCTGTAGCCTCACAGTCGCTTCCTGTGATCTCGCAGAGGTGTCGTGTGTTCTGTGTTCTGTGTTCCGTGTTCCGTGTTCTGCACTGGCTTGTGGACGGCCCACCTTTTAACGAAGGCTTGTTGTCTTTCTTGGATCCTGAATTCTTCGCTTCTGTTATCAGTGTTTTTCAAAGTTTCAAAGTTTGATGGACCCTCATGATCAAACCTGATTTGTCCCATAAAGCCCCATTTCAGATGCCATGTCTGTGCTCTGCGGCGTGATGTCATCATGGGGTCCTTGAATGAAGCCCTTAAACCCCCAGTTGACCATGAGACTGCCTGAACATCCTTTCTGTATGATGATGTATGTCAATTTGGAAAAAAAGCATCTTCTGAATTAATGTAAATGTATAAATAAAAAGCAGTCCTGTGGTATCTGCCCTCCTGATGTCGAAGAACACACAACATGTCCACATGCTTGTTTGAAGTTTAAGATCCATGATGGGTACCGGTACGTCCTGTGTTCTGGCCCGAAATACTGAATGTCTCCTTTCGTATCCTTTAATACTTGTGTGCACCGCCCAGTGTTAGCTTTTCCCAGAATACCATGCTTCAGTTTCATAACGTTCCACCCCCCCCCGGTCCCAGACTGTCACACACTTCTCGGCTTTGAAGGCTGACAGGGTTGTGAAGGGGCTGCTTTGCTCTTTGCTCCTCGTGTTTTTCCCCCCGCGTATGTGGGTGTGTCACTGGAAAGTTTGGGTCCGGGGCAGCATTTCAGCTGGGGTGGAGCCGCAGGAAGAAGGTGACGGGGTGTGTGTGTTTGGGGGGGGGCAGTTTACAAAGCTGCCTGCTTTATAGTTTGCCAACATTCAGCCGTCACTCTGTATGTGGGATCCAAAGATAACAACCAGCTGTATGCCTGGCGGGCCACTCTGCTGGGGGGGCAGTATTTTTTGGCCAGTACCAGGTGGTGCGGCACAGCGCTGGCGGCCTGCTCCGGGGGAGGCGGAGGCTTCGGTTCGGGCTGTGAGCTTTGACGGTGGGGTGTTGGGGCTGCACCCATTCGCTAAGCAGCTCTGTGTCCCTGACTGAATACTGTCAGGGTGCATTTCAAATAAGTAAAGTGCAAATTCAGTGTAAAATTACATTTTTTTTTCTTTGTTATAATGATCATTACAAATAAAACAAACAAATTCTGTGTGTTCATAAGAAGGAACATAGAGAAATCTAGGAATAAGATATAGTCCTGTGATCCTTCCCCCCAGATAGGCTCTGCCCACTGCTGGCTCTGCCCACTGCTGGCTCTGCCCATTGCTGGCTCCGCCCACTGCTGGCTCCGCCCAATGCTGGCTCTGCCCAATGCTGGCTCTGCCCAATGCTGGCCCCGCCCACTGCTGGCCCCGCCCACTGCTGGCCATGCCCACTTCTGACTCTGCCCACTGCTGCCCCCGCCCACTGCTGGCTCTGCCCACTGCTGGCTCCGTCCACTGCTGACCCTGCCCACTGCTGACCCCGCCCCTGCCATCCCCATCCCCATTCCAGCCACAAAGGCCCTGCCCGCTGCCACCCCCACCTCCCATCCCACTGACTTCCTGGGGTCCGGTGTGCGATGTCTCGGCTACCTGGCAGAGCGGTTCTCGTCCCACGGGATGTCGATTAATGATTCTTCAAGAGCAGTGTCCTCATGTGCAGGGAGGGAGCTGCTGTTTTCCCCCGGCGTCCTCCTGTCTGCTCTGGATTGCTGACATCTGCATGGTCACCCCTGTCTTCTCACATGGCCGGGCCGGTTTTTCCGGTTCGATGATCATTGTTTCTCTGCCGTTTTGACCTTTGGGTCTGTCTGGCTCCGGGGCCTAATTAGCACGTCTGTCTCCGTAGCCATTTCCAGCCTGCTCTGCATCCTCTCACCAGTAACGATGCTGCATTTTAGGCGATTAAACCCTGCAGGACGAGCTAAGCTGCATCCCGGCTTCTTCTCCTGAAAGGGAAGCTTTGCAGGTCATCTATTGCCATGGTAATGGACGCCTGCTTTCTGCGCAGTATTAAGTTGTGAAGTGGCCCCCTCCGCTGGGTCCTGATTTGAGAGGGGAGCTTGTGATTGGTTCCCACAATGGCCCAGGTTTCTACATCTGGGCCTTAAAGATGGCTGTGATTCAGGTTCCCCGCCTTTTTTGCATATGATATACGAGTGAGAAGCCCTCAGCATCTGTCTGTCTGCTCTGGTATTGAGCTTAAACGGCATGAGGGCACCGGCTGGGTACATTTATTTTCTGTCGTTTTTCTGTTCCGTTGCCTTTTGAGAAGTGTGACATCAGCTCCCACATCTGTAACGTTATCTGTCATTATCATTTTACCACGTCGTCTGTTCGTCGCTGCCAGGGAATCTTAAGTGACCCCCCCCCCCACACACACATGTTTGTATCCATTCATTTCCATGGGCAATACTTCAATTCCAGCAATGACAACCTTAAAATTGAGTTTCCTCTTCTGGGGAATGAAAACATGGACGTTTCGTCCCCACAGGATGTGGGTTTCCGGCCCTGTGAAGGGTGGTGCACCGTCCCTGTTCCATGTAGATTCTCCTTTGATGGCGCTGCTGCCCAGGGATCAGTGTGCTTGTGCTTCCATGCCGCTCTATGTCTGCATGTGCATGTTTGGAGATTGCAGGCTGGAGCGATTTAAGGAGCTCGATGTCCCCTACAGCCACTGTGACGCATCCTAATTGCAAACAGCTGATTACTGACTTCCGACACTCAACTGGTTTTACCCTGGCCTCGATTACCAGTGACTGCTGGGAGTTCCTGCCCCCCGCCCTACCCGACCCTACCCCGCTGGTGGGTAGAGAACCAGCCTCCCCCAGAAGGGCTGATGTCACAGAATGATGTTGTGTTCCACACCTCTCCTTTCCCTTCCACCCCTCCCAGAATCCTCTTTGATGTTATACCACTATTACTTAGTGCCTGACTAAAAATATGCCGCAAATGGCCACTAAGGATGAGAACATGTATAAATACAGAAGAGTTTGACTTTAGATTTTGGTGACGGGTTTAGTGCCTGAGCGTCAAGGGCACCGTAAAGAGGGGCCTCCTGAATGACCGGGGCCCCAAAAACATTAGAACCTGATTGAATTGGTCTGGGTTGGGGGCCCAATATGATATGTTATCATGGGGCCCAGAAACTCTACTGGTGCCCCTGGTGGGTGGCACAGTAATACTGTCCCTGTACCTCCAGGGCAGAGGGTTCGAATTCCACAAGATAGACGGTAAATATGTCTGTCATTTCCCCAAAGTGACCTGTAGACGGTGAATGGTGACACGGCATGTTGTCCTCGTTGTTGCTTTGCCTACCTCTGCGATGGTTCCACAGCCCCTTTGTGTCGCCACAACACCAAGTGTGTTTCCGTTCTCCACCTGCTCTGCCATTATTCAGCATCACCTTGCTGTCTGCGTGTCCCTGTCACCTGCTGTCACTCTTCATGCTCCCTGACTGACAACTGTCACCAGAAATAGAACTGTGAGGTTGACACCCGCCACCCTAGAAACGTGTCTCTCTAGGATTCCTGGATTTGTTTGCTGAGGTACCTGTAGCTCTAAATTTCAGGACCATCTGATTGGTTGGTCCCGCCTCCTCTAGATGCTTGGACCCACCTCCTCTATCATCTGATTGGTTATCTCTCTGAACCAATCATTATCCCTTCTGCCCTTAGAACATTTTTGTGTAAATAAAATTTGCTTGAGCTGCTCTGCAATTTGAGGCCTCCAGGATCTTAACCCCAGGCTGCTTGTCACTCAGTATGTTTACATGCCCAACTATGTCCTTTCAGCTTGTTACTACTGGGCTTTTTCTGGATGACCTATTATGTCACAGATGTTTTTTTGTTTAAAAAAAAAAAAAAATTAAGAGATCCAAGCTTTAATTGCGATCTGGTTGGAAGAACAGATATAACAAGTTCAGGATAGCATAACAGGAATGACAACTGACAACACAGTATTGGGAATTTTTCAAATATTGTATAAAATATTATATGTGATTTTGTTGTAATAAATATTTGGGTGTTTATGAAACAGAATACCACAAACCTGTGTAGGAGTGATTCAAACAGCAAGGATGAAAATTATTACGACTGTCTCGAGGAATATGCATGTAGCGCTCAAGGAAAAGTAGCGGAGGTCAACTTTAAACTGATTTTAAACATATACTAGATAGTCTTAAAAATGAATAATTGTTACAATTGCAAAACTTGCTAGGTTTTTTTTTTCCTGTGATGGAGCAAAAATGTTTTAGCGAGACTTGAGCCCCTTGCGCTATAATATCTGTACCAAATTGAAGGTAAGAAAAAACCTGATCTTAATCTTGCTGACTAGCGATGTAAGAATGGGATGTGCATAACATTTGATCACCAAACCCTATTTTTCAAAATCAATACAAAATCGGTACCAGTTTTTATGACGGTGGAAAACCAACACCTTAAAGCATCGTACTTTTGGTACCTTTTTGAAGTACCAAATGTACGGTACCTGGTGCAGTGGAACAGTGTCCTTTAGTTGAGTGGTGAATTGGACAGCTTTACACTGCTGTAAGTCCAGTTTTACTTGGACTAACACAGTAATTAGATTTTCTTAGTGTGCGTGTAAAGGTCGTGGCATCAGTCAAGGCCGATTCTCAGATTTTTTTTTTTAAGATTGAAGCCAACCTGCATACGTTTTGAATCTGTGAGTGTCTGAGGAAGTGGTACTTTCAGTTGGTGCCTGTCCCCCTGTTCCTCCCCTGTATACTCCCTAGGGTTTGTCCCTTTAGGCTTTTCTCCTTTACACTTAGCTGCTGTTAACGACCGCATGGGACCTCAGTGATTCCCGCGTCTCTCACTACACTCCCACTCTCCCAATTGCCTGTGCTCGCCGACGGGGACAGTCAGACTACATCTCCGCCCTTTTCTCCCTGTGCACCTCTGCCTTTCCCCTATGACGGCGTTCCAGTGAGAGTCACCCCAGCGGAGTTACCCGTTGGCGTTTTGGTTGCGTGTCTGAGCGTGACGCCTGCCGGTCGCGTGAGCGTGACATGGGTTTGATGAGAGGACGCTGACTGTGACCTTCGCCCCGACCCTGACGACAGAATGACGGCGTTGCCGCTGACCCAGCGAGCGGCGTGCCCTGCCATTGGCCATAGTGTGGACCCAGCATCTGAGGCTTTTTGACTCCCCCCCCCAGCACTCTGCTTGACTAGAGGCCTTCAGTGGCCCAAATGAAGATCCATTCAGTGGGTAGACAGCCCCCCCCCCCCACCCCAGTTTTTTGGGAGATGCTGCAGTGAATCAATAAACATGTAGAGTCAGAAAAGGCTCTTTGTCTTCAGGTCTCACTCTGGCCCAGAATGTCTGCCTGTACTTTTGGCTGTTAGTCAGTGTATTGTGCTTCATCCAGGCAGGATGGTGGAAATTCCGCATCCGCCTGAGGTGTTCCCAAGGTTAATCTGGAAGGAACAGGGAGTATGACGTGAGCTAGAAAAGCACAAAAGGCTCTTTACACACAGGCTGGCA
>JAABNY020000039.1:4188201-4202466 GCA_015164015.2 Brevimyrus niger
CCCCTCTCAGGCTGGTGGGTTAGCGCCCCCTCTCAGGCTGGTGGGTTAGCGCCCCCTCTCAGGCTGGTGGGTTAGCGCCCCCTCTCAGGCTGGTGGGTTAGCGTCCCATCTCAGGCTGGTGGGTTTAACTCATGTCCTTTTAATAGGTCAAATCAGACTGACAAAGTAGGTTAATCCTGCCATGTTTAAACAGACCAGGCACGTGCGTCATGTTCTTAGACGCTAAGCTTATAATTAAAAACATCCCCTAGCATCGCTGAAACATTTAGTGATCAAGTAGCTAACAGGCTAAATCTGGAGATCACTGAGCTTCGACAGTGATTTTCACTGCATGGTCTATTTATCTACTGTGGCATCTTCTGATGATATGTCTAGATTGCAAGCTTGCTCTGATTATGCATATTTTAAGCCTCTGATGCTCTCGCAAGAACTGGGCTCTACACGAGTTTGAGATTCTGTTTGCTTGAGTAGAGCTAAAAATATCCCACTAGGAAGCACACGTTAATCCCGGACATGACCTGACCTCCGGCGACATACAGAACGGAGGTGAAGGTGACGTATCTCTGTGTCTTTTTGGTTTCAGCTGGACCCACAGACGCTGCAAGGAAAAGACTGGCAGAGGTCGGTCATCGCCACGAACGGGGTGAGTCCCGGAAGGCCGCGGCCAGTGGCGTCGAGCTATAAATGGTACTTTGTGAGGGGGAGGGGTGACCCCAGTAACTTGCACGCGGCCTGTTTTCCTGTGAGCAGATTGAGGTGAAGCTGTCCATGAAGTTCACGAGCCGGGAGTTTAGCCTGAAGAGGATGCCGTCGCGAAAGCAGACTGGGGTCTTCGGTGTGAAAATCGCCGCGGTTACCAAGTGAGTCTCCTCCCCCTGTGCCAAAACGGAGCAGGTACTCCCGGAAAAACACACAAACGGCTGTGTTAGGCAAATTTTATTTAGTTCAGCCCTTTGTAGTCACTGTTACTCAACATGTAGGTTCATAGTTTTGGGAAAAATATTTACATGTTTATACTGGTGGATTTTGTGGATTTAGGTGTTACTACCTCATGAGTATAACTGGGCCTCATCCTGGCATTTAAAGTAGATTTTTGTTTAGATTTTAGTGATCAGTGGTCATTGTTAACACACCACAGCACACGGTGCGCAACAACGAAATGTGTCCTCTGCATTTAACCCGTATGTGACGTCGTAACATAGCAGGGGCAGCTAATTCAGCGCCCAGGGAGCAGTGCTGGGGGGCGGTACCTTACTCAGGGTACCTCAGTGGTGCCTTGCTGGTCGGGAATTCAAACCTGCAATCTTTCAATTACAAGTCCGCTTCCATAACCGTTAAGCCACCATTGCCCAGAAGCATTTCATAGAGATGTTTACCACACAATAATACTATCAAACTCAGACCAGCTTACTTTAAAAGGGAGCTTATCCCAGATCTGGCTGCTATGGAGGTATCACCAGGGGAACCTTGGAAAATCTTTGAGTACAGTTTAAAATCCAAATTTTTTTAATATATTAACAGAGACCTTTACACTGGTGTTTAAGGACAAATCAGAATGACGAGGGAGAAATCTGGGAGGCGAAAATAGCCGTGAGTAAGATGGGAGGCTGATGTCGGCTTTTGCCTTTCGTTTGAAACGGAAGACAGGAAGTGGGTCACTCTGCATACTTTTTCAGAAGGGCTTTCATGCTAAACCACGGGAGGTCGGTCGCACCTTCTTCACAGGTGTAGAGAGAGACGGGTGTCACATTTCCAGTCTGAAAGAACGGACGCTTTTGTCACACTGAACTGTATCTGCCCAAAATCAGACAGCCGAACCAGCAGCACTGACAGCAGGGAGCTAAAGTCTAATGAGAATTATAATTGATAATATATGTGCGCAGGAACGTTAGCAGCAGCATTGCTAATACTTTTGTTTCCAAGAGACCTACTAATACAAGGATGCGTTGAGATCCGATGAGAGATGAGCATATTCTGTGTGACTGTATAGCCTCCGTCTATCTGGAACCAGCATATTATATAACATTCTGTTGAGTTGCCTAGCAGCTAAACCTGCGCTAACACTGTTACCAGATACCATAGCCATTGTTAAAATGTTTGAACAAACTCTGGAACTCCTGTTTAAGCATCGTCGCATGTGCCCTGTGGTGTCCCCTGGGAGACAGGGAGGCCAGGGCACAGGGAGGAAGGAAGGAAGTCGGGCTGAAGGGAACCAGAAACCCAAACCAGGAGCTCGGCTTACCTGGTTTGAGGGAATTGGCTTGTCCAGGAGGGATTTGCTACCGCTAGTTAGCCCAGCCTGTACTTTCTGGCCAAGTCAGGTGATGGGGAAAAAAAGTTTTTTTTTTTTTCCTTAAATTATAACAAACCCTCATGCTGTGACGATTTTCGAAAGTACATCGACATCTCTTGTCCAAAAACAGTAAGCCGTATAATGCGTAAGAAGTTTGCTCTGCCTTTGTTTGTGGTTCGCTGCTACTTCCTGTTACCTTGCCGGTCTTTCTGTCATGGTGTCTGGGTCCGCTGGTGGAGGATACCACTGAAACCAGGCTGAGGTCTGACACACCCAAAAGCACCTTTAGTGAGAACCTGCCATAAATATCCTTGAGATTGTTGAGATGAGATTGTCGCATTCATTTTTTTGTTTCCGTGCAAAATCAGTATGGTAATGCATTCCGGCATATTTGAGCGCGACAAGCCTCTAGGTGACATCACAGTAAAGCCGTAAGCAAGATGAACTTTTCTTGATCAGTGCAGCCCCCTGTGGTATTGTTCTCGGTTTTGATGGGTGTAACTGGTTAAATGCATCAAAGGGTTTCTCGAGAGGGTGAAGGGCCCTGCTATGCAACCCTGGGCAAAACGCTTCATCTGAATTTCTCCAGTGAAATACGCAGTTGCATATATCAACCAACCGTGTGAACAGTGATTTTGTAAAGTGAAAATTAAAACTACAGTAATTATGAACATTGGAAATAAGAGACTAATATACATCGATATTATTTACAACATATAAAATTTCACTTCTAATAAAGTGAAAACTTCATCAATGGGAAAGGCATTACAGATGTTTTCTTTCAAAGTTTCAAACAATCAAACCTTTATGGAAAATGTTTTAGCGGAACTCTTGATCATTATTTAGGGAGTTAAGAGCATTAACAATGTAATTATGGTGCTGGCATGCTGCAGGACACAGCGGTGTAATGTTTTACAAGGGCAATTACAATACCTGAAAGCTAGTAAAGGTTTGTTTAGGCCAGCGTTTCTCAAACCAGTCCGGGGGAGCCCCAAGATTTTCTACATTTTTGCTTTGATTGTTTGGTTCAGGTGTATCTGGACCAGGGATCAATAAAGTATTCTGAATCTGAATGTGGAAATGTGGACTGGCTGGAATTCTCCATGGACTGGTTGCCGAACGTGAAAATGCTGTTCTCTAGGTTTTTATGCAAGCTGCTTATAATGAGTCTGTTTATACCAAGCTGTATAAGTAAACATCAAACCATAAACGTTACTCAGCAGGAACCCTCCAAGAGTGTAATACCTGAAATGTGTTGCAGTTTTTTTTTTCTGTGTGGAGAAGCTGCTGTCAGTTGAAGTATTTACCTAGCTTGCTAAATCAGCAGCAAAGCTGCATGGAGTTCAGCTGGTGACTGTGTGTGTGTGTGTGTCTGCGTGTGTGTGTGTGTGTCTGCGTGTGTGTGTGTGTGTGTCTGCGCGTGTGTGTCTGTCTCAGGCGGGAGCACTCCAAGGTGCCCTACATCGTGAGGCAGTGCGTGGAGGAGGTGGAACGCCGAGGCATGGAGGAAGTGGGCATCTACCGCGTGTCAGGCGTGGCCACCGACGTCCAGGCCTTGAAGGTGGCCTTTGATTCCAGTGAGTCCTACTGGCTTCTTGCCATGGGAGGGCAGTAGAGAGCTACACACTGCACCATGGCAATGCCTTGCTATTTCCCGGGGGTGGGGCGGCGTTTTTTTTCTGAGGGGTCCGATTGTCAGCTCCCAAGTCATTGAAAATAATATTTCAAAGTCAAAAAGTAAAAAATGTTTTCAGACAAAAGGTTCTCATTCGAAATTGTAAGGTATTAAATAAACTGTATGGAGAATGAAAACCTTTGTCTGAAAACTTACTTTTTTGCTTGAAAAAAAGTTTCATCCTGCTTGGTAAGGTTTGTTTAAAGGTCAGTTTTACAACATGAGTTCCATTTAATTTTTTAAAATTATGAAAAATGTGTGTTTTTGTTGTCTAATTTTGAAAATATAATTCATGGATTAAAAAAAAAAACTATAAAGTAGCGAATTATTATACTATACGTGGCACTGGTTTGTATTTTGTGAAACGTGATGTCATCTCAGATACACTTCCTGTGTTCCTGTGTTCCTGCAGACAACAAAGATGTGTCTGTGATGATGAGTGAGATGGACGTAAACGCCATCGCGGGGACTCTGAAGCTCTACTTCCGGGAGCTTCCAGAGCCCCTCTTCACCGACGAGCTGTACCCCAACTTTGCAGGAGGCATCGGTCAGCTGTCATTTCTTCCTGTAGCGCCTCTCTATGCCTTAGTTAGCAGCTAGGCAGCTTTAAACATCAAAATGTCACTAAAATGTAACAGTACTACTACACTGCTTTTTATCACTCTGTCCTTGCTTCCGATAGCAATGGATCACAATGGATGAACACGTGTAGGTCTATGTTAAGAAAATAGCTTTGTATCAATCCAGCACCCATCTGATTGTTGGGTATGCTGGTTTGTTACATGTAAGACTCGTCACAGAAATGTACCTTGATGAGCTTCTTTGTGTCATTGCTGTAGCCCTGTCGGACAGTGTAGCCAAAGAGAGCTGCATGCTCAACTTGCTGCTTTCGTTGCCTGAACCCAACCTGGTCACCTTCCTGTTCCTGCTGGACCACCTGAAAAGGTACCGACCTGCCTCATTTCTTGATGGCTTCTCCGGTCACAGGCCACGGGTCTAAGCTCCCTACAGTTCCAGGCCTTAACGCCACTTCGAATGACCCCCCCCCCCCCCCACTCCCTCGTTTCCCCCAGGGTGGCAGAGAATGAAATTATCAACAAGATGTCGCTCCACAATCTGGCCACGGTTTTCGGCCCTACCCTGCTCCGCCCGTCTGAGAAGGACAGCAAGATCCCCACCAATCCCACACTCCCCATCTCCATGGGCGACAGCTGGTCACTCGAGGTCCTGTCACAGGTGTGTTCCCACGACATCATGTAGATTAGTGTTTCCCGACTCAGTCCCTGGGGACCCCAGCTGGGAGGGAGCACAAACGTGAACTGTCTGGCAGGAAACTGTGAGGGAGCAAAAACAGTGTGTCACAATTTTGTGGCTGTTTGTTTTGTATGGCATCTTGCTGATGACAGAGGACAAAACTGATAAACAAACGGGGTGCAAAATTTTCTGCTCCACAAATTTAGCAGAGAACTGCTCTTGTATTTCGCCTGTAAAATATACCCAGCTGGAAAGATATATAGTCGGTAAGCCTTGTGGATCACTTTTTTTTTGTAACTATATTTTTATCATTGCTTTTTCCATTACAAAAAAAGATCACAAAATACAAACACATATATACAAGAGAGAAGGGGAAAAGAGAAAAGAAAAAAAGAGAGAAAAAAAGGGAAAAACCAAACCCTTACCTGTGAACAGTCCGGATCGGTAGCTACTACACATTTATCCTGTGTTATGTCAGTATTTTAGTCCTCATCCTGTCACTAAGAACATAAACACAAGCCATTTCTCCAGACCTTGGTCCTCTTGAATTCTTATTTTGTGAGTTTACTGCTCCATGGTATATTCCATCCACTAGGAGATCACTTTTTAATAGCAGTGACGGCATCTGATGTGCTCAAGGGCCCACAGACGCGACTATTTTGCCGAGGCCAGGCTCGACCCGACGGCCCTCTGATCACGGCCACAGAGCTTTAGCCAGCTGCACTAGACGCTGTCCCCCCCCCACACACTTCTGACTGCGATTCGCTCGCCCTCCATCTCTCTCCAGACCCCCCCCCCACACTTCTAACTGCGATTCGCTCGCCCTCCATCTCTCTCCAGGTCCAGGTCTTGCTGTACTTCCTCCAGTTGGACTCCATCCCCACACCAGACAGCAAGCGACAGAGCATCCTCTTCTCCACGGAGGTGTAACGGGAGCAGAAAAAGCAGAGCCGTATGAGCAAGAGGCCAGACGGGGGGCTCCCCGGGTCCCAGGGGCTGCTGTCTGTCGGCACTGAAGCGGTGCACTGTCATGTCAGCTGCTCTGTAGCTGGCGCTTGCATAAAGAGACCATCAGAGGGCGCCGTAACTGCACCGAACTGACACCAGAGCCTCCCGACAGCACATTCCTTTCGCAGTTGTCTTCTGAACATTCTCAGTTGATTGTGTTTCATTAGGGCTGAGAGTTTTTGCTGTTTTCTTTTGTCTTACTCTAATTTTAAAAAGTCTGTAACTGGTGCGCAATCATTTTAGTCAGTCGGTATGCGCGCTCGAAGGATTATAGTGGAAATCCATGATAGCTGGTGAGGGAGACAGAAAGACCTCGTTCGCTGTTGAAGGCCGGGTGCCTTCGCTGTGGTTTCTCTCCCTATCTCGCGATGTTATACGTTGCTGTCTTCTTCAAACCGGTTGCCTGCCTTCCTTTACCATTCAGGGTTTGCATAGACTGTGAAGATCACTAGGAGATGCGAACACCTGAAACTGCTTCACATTCTCTGCGTCTTACTGAGAGCCTGTAATTGTTCACTGCTTTGACTAACTTGTGCCATAGAAGTATGTAGGAAAATCTTGGTTGTCATGACGAGGAGTCCTCCGAGAATTAAAAGTAGTCTTACTACTGAGGGAACGCAGTTACTGCCACACTGACATTTCAACATCTGCATTTGTAGATTAAGTATTTTACGAGGCCAGGAAAATGAACACGGAGCATGTGAAGACGTCTCATTGGTGACAGATGTTTTGCTAAGATTGACGTGAGTCAGGAGCTTGGAATTTGCACCAGCATTGTGCCTGGCTGTAATCAGCGTCTGCGGTACAGGACCTGCTCTTGAGGAAGCATGGTACCTGCGTGCCTCTTCCCAGGCCGACGGCTGCTCTGGGGCACAGCATTGGGAGCTGCAGTGTCTGCGTTACGGGCTAGACCACCTTCTTGACTTATGTCATCGTACTTGCGTTGTCCCGGTGACGGGGTTTGCCAGACACCAGCTGATTCAGGTGTCGCCTGTCAGACTGTCATTGGCTGACGTTCAGCACGTAAGCATGACAGCTGCCTATGCTTTGGCTCTCATGACGACTCATTCCAGGCATCCAGCGTCTCTGTTTTACGTACGTTTAACACGCTAATCCGGTGTGTCGCTACTGTATATCTCATAGGAAGTATAACGTGAAAACATTCTGTAATACAGGCAATTTGAAAGCTGAGCTTTGACTTTGTATGTATTTTCTCTTTCATTGAGAGCATTATCGTGTTTTTCTAATTTGCCGCAAACGATGTACTTTGTAATCACTTCACATAACAAAAAAAAACAAAAAAACATTCACACTTTCAAAGATTGTATTATGAATAGGTTGTTCACTCTTACCATTTTTAGCCCAGTAGAAATGCATCCATTTAATCTGAAGCTCCCTTGGGGAGTGCTGCAGGCTGCCCCCTACTGGTCAGGGTGATCTCTACATCAACACACTGCCTCTCCTGTAATTTCTCTTCCGTGGGGGCGGGGCTTCGGAAAGAGCAGCCCACTGTTAGCTGGTAGATACAGAAATGCACGGCAGGCAGGATGTGCTGCAATTCAATGGACAATAGATGGTATCCCGCTGCACTCGGCGTAAGTAGCCAATCGTGTGGAATGCCGAATAGATGGGATCCAACCCACCTACATACCGGTTAGCTGATCTTAATAAGTGCAGGTTTATTTATTTGTATCACTTACATTTTAGAGTGATGTTTTGGTTTGGTTTACACCAGTAGAACCTCAAACCCGCCCAACCCTAGCAGGGATTTTACTGCTCCTGGGCATAGTTGGGATGGGTGGGAATATTCCCAGCATTCAGTCAGCGGTTAGTAATCGATGCCATCAGCACTGGCTGGTATATGCCCACTGTAAACAAATCATCAGAGGGAGGTTATGCCTAAAATCTATGTTATGTCTAAAATTTAAGCGTAACAGTTTACTAATTGCCAGTGGTGCGTTTTGCCGGCTTTGTTTGTCTCCCCCAATATCATTTTTTCGTGTTTCGCTTGTATCTTAATGATCTTGGTTTCAGCTTTTTCATTTTTTGATAACAAATATATCAGAGGATAGTGAGCTGTGTTATTTCTTTAATTCTTTACTTTAATTTTTTAAAACCTCTAACATGCAGGCATGTTGATTTCAATGTTATGATTTTTAAAAGTATTTCTCTCAAGGCTAATGTTTGTTTGTTTTGTTTTTTGTTAAGTTTTTTTTTTTTTACAGAAGCTAAGCTAAGCCATTTCACCCAAAACATTTTTGGGGAGGTCATATACAAATGTTGACAATGTTTTTTTTAAAAGCAAGAAGGAAAAACTGGCAAACATTCCTGTTGTCTGAGTTTGTGCATCCTTTTTTGGGCTATGGGAAGTAGCGTTTAGGGGAGAAGGCTCCTCCTCCTGGGGAAGCTCCAATGTTTATAGGCTGGCAGAATCTTGGGACTCTTCTGATTGGTTGGTTGTCTGGGAACCAGAAGCTCGGTGCCAGTTGTAGATGAGTCCCATGCTCAGACCTGTCGTGACTTGCAGGGTCACGCCATGGACCACCGACAATGGGGGTGAAGAGAAACGTATGAAGGGTGATAACGGGAAGGGTGAGGGGGTGTATCTCTGCTGGTGGTGGGGTGTGGAAATGCATTAACAACAAACCGATGTTACCTTCAAACAGGAGCCGAGTTTTGACGAAAGTCAACCCTTTGAACCCACTGTAGGCTTAAACATTCAGAACTTTGAAAATTTGTTTTCCACTCTATCTGCTCTATCTTATGCTGGGTATCTGGCCTCCATGTCCGAGCAGCCAGCAGCACTTCCTAGCAGTGTCCCCCAGACCCGCTGGGCCCCATCAAAAAGCCAATCCAGACACGGGCTTCAGGGTGTGATGGTGCCGTCCCACAGAGGCCCGTCTTCTCAAACCTTTGTTCTTTGATCGGAGCTCACCGAGTGAGAAACCCCAACCCTCCTGTCTGGGACGGAAGCCTTTAGTCGATTTGGGTTTTACCACAGGGGCCTCTAAGCCACGTCGATCAGGACGTTAGGTCAAGTTAAGGCTCCCTAAAAACAGCCCTGTGTGGACCTGTGGGTGACTCACTATCATTGCGTGTCGCTGGTTCCCGTGGGCCAGGGGCAAAAGAGAGGCAGCTATGCTACCCAGATATCAGGAATTGGGTCTGAATCCTGTTTGAGGCCCATTACTATGATTTGGTTTTTGTTCCCTATTTATTTATATGATTCCAGATGTCCACTGTGATCACCGTGTCTTATGGAGAATGAAGTCTTTAAGGTCTTGAGTGTCCCTGTCGAGTGTAAGCAGGGCCACGTCAGTAGTATGTAAGAACTCACTGATTCAGAAGCAGTCGGGGGAAGCAACAAGGTTTATATGTATATAACAAGGCTTCTGACTCCTTTCTCCCTGCCTTTTTCTTACTTATTCCAAATGTGCAGAGATCTAGGTAATGGGTTTATTTATTGAGATGTCAATCAAGATTCAACTATATAATTAGTAATTATAGTAGTAGCATGAGACTGTTTAGAAAGGCTACTTCTAACTGATTTTCCACATAATTAAAATCTTTTCTATTGTAATCAGTCACTGACATAATCCCCTCAGACCTGAAGACATGTAAATTGAGAGTTTTAATGTAAGTTTTCATACTTTCTGAAAATGCTCTGCTATCACAAAAGACATGGCAGCTTAGGGAAAACATGCAGTTGACACAATGTTTTTATTTATTTTTTTTCTAATTCCTGTTTACTGATCATGTTGCTGCAAAAAGGAAAGATGTTCCGGAACTGTTCACAGCCTCTGTTTGTACACGGAAATTTAAATAAAACCTCCTGTCCGTGCCTAAGACTCTTTTCTCCCTTTGCCCTGTAAGGAGTTTCACTGAGCGGTGAGCAGCTAACAGAAAATGAGGGGGGGCGGGGTTGCACATACCACCATATAATATCAATCGCATTACTTAGTTCCTTCAAAATTTGTTTTTATAAAACAGCCTACATTTCCCTGCCCAAGCTGGGCACCGTGGCCAAGCCCATCTGGGATCTTATACAACCTCCTGGCCACAAATATAGCTCTTTGAGCGCTACATCAGCTGCGGACCCCTAGGGACATCAGTGAGGGCAGCTCTGATGTTTTCCAAAGCCTTTGACCATGCTCTCCGTAAACATAGCCTATTATTGCATACAAGACAAGGTTACATATAGTAAAGGTGGATAGTTCAGCACCAGAAAATAAAAACCCAGACCAAGATTTTGTTTCACCCAACCAGAGGAGTACTCTGTGAGACTTTATACTTAACTGCTTGGTTGAAACAAAATGTTGGTCTGGAGTAGAAAAAATGGAAAAGTCCATACAGGCGAATCAAGAGGCATGTAGCTAAGGTTTGAGGGACATGTGGAGTGGCTGGTAGGCTATGGTTATAGTGGTGCCTCTTCTGTTTCCTGGCATGTAAAGAGGAAATAATTTCCCATAGAATGCTTGAAAAGGGCTTTGATGGTTCCTGTGGTTGAATACAGTAGGTTGGGGGAGGGGGGTTGGGCATGGCCTTGGTAAAGCTCCTCAGTGTCACCACAGACAGTGACTGAATGTTCTTTGTTCATTGCGCATCATTAGCCCTGCCAATGTTATCACTTTCAGCCAAGCAAACCAAAACATATCTTATGAGGCGAAGAGTAACCATGTCAGTACGTAGTATTTTGTACAGCATATAGCCAATATTTAGAAAACAATATTCTCCTGGAACCCCATTAAAGAATGTGATTAAGTATGTCTGGTTTTTTAAATGTTCAAATAGACATAAAGTTACTCTGTTTTGAATTGCTCATCACAGTACTCAAACATGTTAACTTGCATTTATATAAACGGCATGAACAAAACAGACTGGTTAAAAGTATCAATGCTATATAGGTGCAGCTAGCTAGCTTAGCCACAGAACTTTAAAAGCAGCATGTAACAAACTACATTTGCTTTAGACCTTTGGGACCATATTTTACTGATTTGAGTTCAAGTCCAGGTCTGAAGTACGGAACTATTCACTGCCTTATGGTTTTAATTATCCGGCCGTATCTGCACCTGCCAACCAAATCACGAACGTGTCACAGATATTGACAGTGGAAGAGCATAAAAACCGCTGACCAGAATCTGACAGGATCTGCGTCATGAAGCTGTCAGTGCCGCGGTTATGTTGGGTGGGGTATGGAGCAGAGTTTGGGTCTCTTTAAAAACTTGGCAGATCTGTATGACGCCGAAAAGTTAGGTTTAAACACGAAGTACTTTCAATAGGTCCATGTATAGGTCTGAGACAACACCAGAAATGTCGGTACAGGCTTGCCAGTGTGCTGTTTCACATTAAATTTTATTTGTGTGTCAAGGTGTTTTAATTAATTTTATCCATAGCCAAATAAGTATTTTATGTCCGTACTCATACACCGACCGTTCGTTTTCGTGTAAAAAAAAAATACATAACAAGAGATGTACAGTAATCATTACACGTAAAATTAAAACGGAAGTTTTTGTTGACTGGTACGTTCGGTTAAATCATTTCAAAGTATTTACCATTTTACAAGTACGAAAAACTGACCGTTATTACGAAACGGGCATAAGTTATACGCTTCAAACTGGTGGGGGGAAACCAGCTTGAATCAGCAATGTACTGCTTTGTTAACCTTTTACGCGAAACCCGACGAACAACACCCTACCCACCCTGGGACATAAGGGTCCCCACTCCAAGCCGGCATGGCGCCCCCTAACGGGCTCCTGTGTTCGGCCAGAAGATATCCCAGAGTTCCCAGCGGTCCATTGAACTGGAAAAAAGGAAGGGCTACGAGCGCAGATGCAAGAGTACTAGATTCTGCGTTGCTGTGTTCCATTTAAAGTATTTTTAGTGCGGAATTCCAGCGTTCACTGGGTTTCTTCCAAATAACGCAGCTGCACCGACATTTTTTTATGAAGACGACAGTCAGTTTTTAGTCAGAGATTAGGAAGACTGCGCCTGCTCTCCGTGGATACTTGATTTGCGCAGATAGAGGAGCGCTCTCTAGGTGGGATAGCCAATCTGGTTGCTGTATATCTACGTCGAGCTTCTAAAAAAAAAAAATCGGTACTCGCCACCCTGACAACCGGATCAATCCCGGAGTCCGGCGGCGGATGCTGGCTCTCGGGATAACCGCACCAATACGCCGCGTCCCAGCCTCCCGGAGCCACCCGTGAAGCTCCCGTCCGGCGAGGTGGCGGACGGACCGCGTACGTTTACGGGACGAGTGGAAGAAGCCGAGGTGAGGGTGGGAGCAGCGCCCGTAACCCGTCCCGCGAGCGAGCGGAGCCGTCGCCTCATTCTCGGAGCTCGCGCTGACGGTCGATAGGCACTCGCGACGGCTCGGGACGGTAGGTGGGAGGTCGCGGCCCCAGGTTAGGCGGTCCCTAACCTCTGTTCGTAACTGCACCCGTGGGACGGCTCAGCGGTCCCGCACAGATCCGAAAGTTGAGCGCGGAGCGGCGTCCGGTTAGACTGGTGTCGGCCCGGCTGCTTCCCGGTAAACGGAGCCGCCACCAACGCTCGCCTTTTCTGACATTCCAAGACCGTTAGGCGTCCGTTGCCGCCCTCGTTTCGGCCGCGCATACCTGGGTCAGGGAGCGGCTCTAGATGGGGGTAACGGTTCGCCTCGAAATACCACTCCACCTTCCGAGCACGATTGGGAGAAGTCGCTGGGTTTCCGCCCATTTATGAGCGCAGAGATGCGATGCGAGTCAGACGCTCGTAGTTAAAGGGACTCCTGGCTGCATGGATGCTTGGGCCGCTGGCAGACAATGTACGTTAAAACTAAAACTGTTTGGCTGTTTATCTTTGGTAACCATTCTTAGGATTACTACCATTTGCCATCTGTGTATATAAATGTCTACTTTTATAAGGGACCGGCGCCGTTGTTATGAGGGATTTATACTGTGGTTAAGCGATTAGGATAGATCAGATTTGATCAGCGCCAGTGTCCTTTCCCCGTGGCTCGAACCCCCCCTGGTGGGGTCCATCCATCAACTGTGTGATCAACAATGAAGCGTGGAGACATGGGGAGCCGCGGCGTGGCTGTAGTTGCTCAATCTGCTGTTGTGTCTGGACGCTACATCTGCATTCCACATCTTTAGGGTTAAGGGTGTTATCGAGATTTGCCTCGTGCCAAGTGTAATGGAGTAATGACAGATTTGGTATTTGTTAGTCCAGGCCGATTATAGATGTGACCAACACTTGTATGCAGGTCAAAGTGTGTTGTACTTGATGATCAGCTCTGTATAAGGTCTTTGATGCTCAGTTTTTAAATTAGTCTATTAGGAATTTGGGCTGGTTTCAGGCATGTTGCCTCAGGCAGACTGTGCTCTTAGCTGCTCTGTGTCAGCCCCCCTTTCATGGCCATCTAGGTGACTTATTCCTGCATGAGCAGAGGAGGCAGCTTACTGGTTTTGTGGTGCAAAAATGAAGCATTTTGGATGGAACGAGACTTGGAAAAAGACACTCGGCCTTTTTTGGGCATGTGTCAGATATTCCTTCTCAGTGGTACTTCTTATTTTGCTTTTGCCCTTGTCATTTGGAAGAAGCTGCTGTAGAGGTTATTATTATTATGTATTATTATTATTATTATTTGGTAGTTACTCTTAATTTCTGGTTGCTGACAATGTATGACTCATATTATTCCTGCCTCCACTAAGTTGTGTGTTTGTGTTTGCATGTTTCTTAACTTTTTCTTTTTAAGAAAGAGAGGTTCAGATAATCCTCTGTAAGAAGTTTCAATGACTCAATCATTTGTCCAGGGAATGTAACTCATGCAATGTGAATTACACTCTGTCTTTCTCTCACAGTCTCTCGCTCTATCTCTACCTCTTTTTTTTTTTTAGCCAGAGAAAAAAAATCCCTAACAGAAAAATCTGGAAGTCCTGGAAACATGCCTCTTGCTGTTTCAAAAGTAACTTTTCCAAACAAAACACATTCCTCCAGTTTGAAGCGAGGGAGGGGGTGGGTCGGCGGGGGGGGGGGGGGGCACTTGGGGGGG
>JAABNY020000039.1:4239536-4261430 GCA_015164015.2 Brevimyrus niger
GATGGAGAAGCTCCTTAACGGGTCTTCCAGAGCCTCTTGATGGAGAAGCTCCTTAACGGGTCTTCCAGAGCCTCTTGGTGGAGAAGCTCCTTAACGAGGCTTCCAGAGCCTCTTAATGGAGAAGCTCCTTAACGGGTCTTCCAGAGCCTCTTGATGGAGAAGCTCCTTAACGGGTCTTCCAGAGCCTCTTGATGGAGAAGCTCCTTAACGAGGCTTCCAGAGCCTCTTGATGGAGAAGCTCCTTAACGAGGCTTCCAGAGCCTCTTGATGGAGAAGCTCCTTAACGGGTCTTCCAGAGCCTCTTGATGGAGAAGCTCCTTAACGGGGCTTCCAGAGCCTCTTGATGGAGAAGCTCCTTAACGGGTCTTCCAGAGCCTCTTAATGGAGAAGCTCCTTAACGAGGCTTCCAGAGCCTCTTGATGGAGAGCTGAGCTCCTTAACGGGGCTTCCAGAGCCTCTTGATGGAGAAGCTCCCTAACGGGGCTTCCAGAGCCTCTTGATGGAGAAGCTCCTTAATGGGTCTTCCAGAGCCTCTTGATGGAGAGCTGAGCTCCTTAATGGGTCTGACACGCTGTCCTCTGCAGAACGTCACAGAATGTCCACATAAGACAGATACATGATTCTGTACGTCACTCACTCTTTCATTTGAAAAGGTTTTTTTGTGCATTATGTAGAGGAACATGCTCCGTACGAAGTATGCCTCACTCACTCTGAACTGTATTCTGTTCTCTATATAACTGTCCTCAAATGGGTTAACTTCAGGAATTATTATTATCAGCAAATCATGACTCAAATTTGCAATGATGATGCAACCCATTGACAATGACCCACCATTTGAGAAACACTGGTTTAGATAACATATAGAAATGTTGTATATGATTATGGTCAAAGGTGTTCTTAGTGACTTTCAAAGAGGACTGATTATTGTAATGAAAATGATGAGAACTAGTCAACTTGCAGACGTTTCACATGACATCATCAGCTAGGGCCGGCAAGAAAATTTCAAAATCCTCAGACATGATCTTGGTGGACTAGTTCAAGCTGGAAGGCAAAACCAGAAACTATAAATGCCAGTCTGAGGTGTAAGTAGGCAGTTCAATCCAGAGCCTCCCCGTCTCTGTAGTTACAGTGTAACACTGGTTATCGTTTATTATGCCTGAAAAACTTCTGCTATTAAAGTGCCGTAAAAGACACAGGAAGCCGTCTGCTTAGTAGTGAGAGTCGTAGTCATGAGTCATCTTCCTCCATAGACAAACAAATTCACTAATGATGCACACTAGAATTGCTGGCTTCCCATGACAGAGAGATCTGGCTCCATCTGCTATGACTGCTATGGTGTGGAGTGCTTTTCCTTGGCATGACTTCTACACAACCTCTTAAACATAAATACCAACAGCAAAGTCATTTTGAGTGAGAACATGTGATGAAAAATTATAATCATTACAGGAGCAGAGTCCTCTAGGATGACAATGCCCACATCCAGTGGCTATGAAGGGACATTTATTGGTAACCTGAGCATAAAAACTGCAATCAAAACAGCATTTTCCCCCAGCATCAACAGAGCAACAAGTAATGGGATTTCTAATGAACGTATCTTGCTGCATCCCTCTGGTTGAGTTCCAAACAGGTAGGATCGATGCCAGTGTATTTTAAAGATGTTTTGTGTTATGCTAGTCTTTGCCTTGTTTTGGCAGAACACCCTTTGATAAAAAAAATAGATGGAGAACTTCTTCTTACAGATTTGTTGTTCCTGTTGAAATCGCATTCGACTCAATTTATGACAATGATATTAAAATAAACTAAAATTCAACAGTGATTTTAATAACTTTTGGGCAATATCTAATTAAAAAAATTAGTGATATTTCTTAATTTACCCATTTTTTTCAGCAAAAGTTCACTCATGTACACTACACCCCATCAATCCCTGTCGTAGAGGATTCTCCCTTCTAATAACATTGGACTACTTATGGTTCACCGGTTCTTGGTTAGATGGTCATCGTCTACCAACTGGACACTGTTTGAGAATGTCCCTATCCCCGGGGGTGGTGGACTCCTACTAATGGTTATACGGTCCATATTTTGGGGTACGCACAGTCACGTGTTACAGGCGTGGAAGGACAAGAGATATGCAATCATCAAGCACATACATTGCTGTGGGGACACTGATAGCTGAACACGTCGACCCGAATCAGCGGACACATTGTCCAAACACCGGCATCACTCTATTACAATGACTAAACTTGTCGGCCTGCGTGATGGGGCGGCTCTGCATTGTTCTTGCGGACCCCTCCGAAGTTGATCTGCGCAGCGGAAGCGGTGACGTGCGTGTGTGCAGGTGGTTAAGCAAGCCTGAACACGACCATATGGAGAAATGAAGAACCGCGCTGGTACGAGCATCTCTTGATAAGGCGAACGTGGGTTATACTCGTAGCGTTTTTTTTTCTTATTTACTTTGCCAATTACCCAGACTTGGTGAATATGTTGGGGAGCGGATAGGGCGGTTTTTGAGTTCAAGCAGACGCAGCTCTAGCGGATATACTGTCACCCAGAAGCAAGCCGCAAGTTGCACTTTTCATTTCTACCAAAATGCTGCCGAAGGCACACGGGAAATTCAGGCAACTTCATTTAGTCTTCGCTGTCTGGCACGTCATAGCGTTGGCAAACTAAATTTAGAGTAAATATACCGTTTCTGTGGATAAAAAAAAAAAACTTTTTAAATTTTTTATTTACCCTGTTGTGGGAAATGGAGATGGACAACCTGTGAAATAAAGGTAAATAGCTTATTCATTATTCTTTGCGAATCGAAATACTGGTGCTTGTTCTTATAGTAATGATTACAGTTTTGCGAATATTTTCTAATATTTTCGTGCAACTGCAGTGAAACGCTAATCCAGATATTTTTAAGGATGTAGTTACGATTAAGACAGGAGAAAATGAAGGCATGCGTGTTTGTTGCAGACAAATAATTGACATCTTAAGCCTTATAATCACTAACACAACGGTTCACCAAGAGACGTTTTAATCATTCTTCTCACTAGCAGACAGGAGCCTTTCTAAATACAAACAAGCATTTTTCTGCTGCAATTTAAATACAGTGAATATCGGATCATGAAGAGTGCCTGGACAATAGGCGATACGAACCTAATTTTTTTTTAAAGATAATTTAAACAATGGTCAATCAAGATAGAATAATCAGGAGAAGGGGGGAAATATATATATATTCAGTATCGAATTTAACAATGTGTAAAAAAATACATTGCCTTCGTGGTATGCTGTTTTATTTTTCCGTGTCAGCACTCCACAAAACCACAACATTGATTCAAAGTTTCGGTTACCAGGTACTAGTTAACTGAACATATTAAAATGTACAAATAATTGCTTCCCATCTGGAATAAAATCATGTGATAAGTTTAACGTCGTACACTAATTATAGGCATGTTTACCTTATTATTTGAACTGGTAACAAAATAGGTGTGATATTATGAGTATTATTATTTTGGTGTGGTGAAACTGAATATCAGTCTAATAAAAACGCTCTTCTAAATAGTTAATTTCATACATTATTCTAGTAAATGCATAAATTGATGTCGGATAGGAAAATGGGTCTGGTATAGATAAACTTTCTTGTTTTTGTAGTATAAAGGCAGCCTGGAGTACACATTTTCAATATGCAGTACAAGTAATATGTATGTGGTACGTGTCGTTTGAACAGTTTAAGAACTGAAGTGATACAGTTCCCACTACTAATCTAATAAGGAAGGGAAATAATAATCATAATGCGTATTGTAAAGTTCTGGTTCAACCTCAGAGAAAACACAGTCTCTGCTATCCAGCCGTCACGGACACGCCCAGGTTACTGAAAATGTGAACATTTGAGCGCCGTGACAGGCATGGTTTCACTTGGTCGCACTTTCCTCTGAAAATTTTGAGAGGTGCCGTCTTACCGCCAGGGGCCAGTATTGAGCATGATATACCGAGCCAGGTTTAGTGTTTGTTTTTTTTGTAGTTGAGATTCATGTAACTGTTACAATCACAGAAGAGACGACTCTTTTAGCACTTCTGGAAAAAACAGAAAGGGCATGACCATCCGGCACTGGTCCCATAGCTGACGGTGGACCAGTATTCATCATAAAGATAGCAGAGCATACATATATCAGTGGCTCACGTTGTTTACTTGTCTTGCAGATAGTTCAAACAGCGTATACCAGCAGCCAAAAAAGAGATGTTGGTCATTTTTTCATAATGTTCTTCATACTTTTTATAAGATTATTGCTTACTGTACGTTTGTCACATTTCTTAGAGGACAGAGAGAATATGGATGAATTTATTTTTTGGGCGGGTGCCCCTGTAATGTGGCATCTACTGGCTCAAAAATAAATTTATAAGTCTCTTGATAAACTGTGAATATTTCTCTGTGAGTCTTTCTCTGTGAGTCTTTCTCTGTGAGTCTTTGTGAGTATTTCTCTGTGAGTCTTTTTCTGTGCGTCTTTCTCTACGAGTTCTCTATCTCAGTAGTAATTCAGCTGAGGCCTATACTTCCTGGCTCTTTCTTTGCCATTTGACAGTTTTCCTGTGTCCCACATCAGTAGAAGCTGGCTGTCTCTTTCTTGGATTATGTTATGTTGTATTATTATTGTCACATAGGCCTGGTTTTCTTGCTGGTTCCTGGTGCTTGGCACATTTTCCTGCTCTGTTCAGGTTGAACCCCTTGCATTACTTTGCCTTTTGAATGGCTTACGGTTGCAAAAAAATGAGTGGAAAGCGGAGTTTGAGGAATCGTGGGCTGTTTTTTAATGTCACAGCTGGAATGCACATCGTGCAGCGGCGGAAATGTTCAACAAATAGAGCTAAATGGGAGGAAGCCATTCCAGGTAGTGTCGAGTCTGCTGAGAAAACTTTGAGGGAAGTACATTTGTTTATTTAGCTGAAGCGACATACAAATGAGGAAATTGTGGGGTGAGACTGGGAGGGCACAGTGTCAGCCAGCACGCAGCACTGATGGCAAACGATTAAAAACCCAGAACCTACTGGATGTGGTTACTGGTTACTGGACTACTGGTTATCATTATCGTTTGTGCGCTCGTCCTGCCCTGGAGCAGGATCCCACTTACCACTCTGGACATTAATGTAGGATTTGCTTGTCCAAAAACGTCAGTCACCCTTAAACTGAAATGAATAGTAACTCTTGTGTTTGCAGCAACATGTGATTATAAATTTGCCCAATTGTATATATGGCATAAAATTCAGAATTTACTGTCCATAAAAATATATATCCTTTCACTGCCTGCTAAAAAACCGTGATGGACAGTGACACATTTCAGAGTGACCTTCACGTGAAGGTTTGTGGAATGATTTACACAGTTACTTGACCTTAGGTTTTTGAATAATATGGTGGAGTACAATTATTATTTTTTTCTTTTTGTTTTTTTTTTTTTAAATGTTTTAAACATTATTTTTAATTGTGCACCAAAAAAAAATAAAAAATCAGAAAAGTGCAAATATGGCATTTTAACAGTGACGGAGACCAGTTTTCTGGGCATTCTGTTGTCTTTCAGCTTTCTCTCATTTCCGCCTGCCCGTATGGATGTGATAGCTTGGTATCTCACTCGCTTTGATAAGCAGCCATGTTTTAAAGGGCACTAGGGTGATTCAGCGTGATCAGAGTGACCTCAGGAGCCTATACCAGGCTGACCGCACCCTGACTTCCACTTTCCTGCTGAGAATTCTTTGCATTTCTGAAAAACAGTTGCTGGGGGGTGGGGGGGGAGGTGGTCTCAAATGAATGAATCGCACTTCAGTCCGAAGGTTCCTGTCTCCAGATGCAGCTGCCGTCTGCTTGGCCGCCTCTGTGGAGAACGGCTCCGTGAGGATCACCACTTACTCCGCCATCACTCTTACAGATCGCGCCTCTTGGAAACCTTGCGTTAGATTTTTGTCACGATTCTAGATACTCTTGCCTGCAGAACGTGGCAGAGCTGCAGCGATCAACACTTTCCGTCACGTCCGATGGAACCGTCTAGCAAACTTGCGTGAGAGGTGCAGCGTTTGTGCCCCTGGCTGGCTGTGATAATTGCTGACATAAATAAGTCAGGATTCCTTCTCTCATAAGCTGCTACTCCTGCTTATCATACGCTGGTCACCTCTGGGGCACCGGAAGCTTCCCAGATGCTCCTGGCTGCTGCTGAACTGTAGCCTTATCTGTTTGTACGCTGGGTAATTATTAAAAAATTTACTCTCCAAAATGGATCCCGTGAAAGAGGAATGTGGTCTCCATAGAAACCCCCTGTCACTTTATCAGTCCATCTAAGCGTCGACCTCTAAGGTCGGTTCCTTTGCATAGCATCTCCCGATCTTGCATTTGAACGATGGCGTGCGGGATCTGGCCTGCCTTTCCCTGATGCATGTGGTATTGCCATGTCGGTCTACGGGGAACCTGAATGTCTGGCTTGTGTTTAAGCTCTTTTAATGCTGGTCTTCAGTCTGATCCTTGTGTTGTTCTGACACTTGTGAGATGAGGGCTTCTGGGAGTTATGGCTGACTCCAGGCTTTCCTGATTTTCCACACATTCCGGGGGCCGACCCTGAGCACTCGTGGCCAAACCACCTCCTTGCTGGTATTCAGCCCTGCCTGAAGGGGGGTGTCCTGCTGGAGGAAATGCTGCGTAGCACAGTGAGTTGAGGACCCATCCCAGAAGGTCATGGGCTCCACAGCAAGGCCCCTAACCCCAAGAGTGCTGCATGTTGGCTGATCCTACACTCTGACCCCCAATATGTGTCTCTCAAGAAGAGCAATTTACAAATAGGGCCTCTTTGCATAGAAAAAAAATATGTTCTCACTTGTACAATGGCAGTAAAATGAGAGGGCGTTTGTATTCTGAAGGGATTCAAATAATTTACCTATCATAGAACTTTCCTTATTTTTCTATTTTTTTCACTTAAGATTAATGAGAAACTGACTAGTGAGCGAAAGGAAGTAAATGATGCTGCTAATTATTAATAATTTTTTTTTATCCCCATTTAGCTGCAGGATGGTGACCCCCTTGTGATCACACCTTGGCACCAGACCAGACCGACTGGTTGTTTTTGGAAACCAAATCAGGAAAGCAATTCAAAGACAGCAGAAAAGAGGAGAGTTGGCAGAACTGACATATGTAGAGGTTTCCCCACTGGGCCCCGGAGCAGCGCCCTCGGTCCACGGCAGGGGTGGGGCGGCGTCCCTCCAGCAGCTGTGCCCCCGGAGCTGCAGCTATGGACGTTGTGGCGAGAAGCCGTCACTCGTGCCTGGTGTCCCCGCGGCCTGTTCCAACATGCTGTACAATGTCCCCGCCCTCGTCTACATGGTGCTGGAGCTGCTGATCGCCGTGCTGTCCGTCCTGGGCAACGTGCTCGTCTGCTGGGCCGTCTGCCTCAACAGCAACCTGCAGACCATCACCAACTTCTTCGTGGTGTCGCTGGCGGCGGCCGACATCGCCGTGGGGGTGCTGGCCGTACCCTTCGCCATCGCCATCAGCACCGGCTTCTGCGCCCGCTTCTACGGCTGCCTCTTCATCGCCTGTTTCGTACTCGTCCTCACGCAGAGCTCCATCTTCAGCCTGCTGGCCATCGCCATCGACCGCTACATCGCCATCAAGATCCCACTGCGGTGAGCCTCTTTACGCCGACCCTCAGCCTGACCCTAACCCTAACCCTCAGCCGGACCCTCAGCCTGACCCTAACCCTAACCCTCAGCCGGACCCTCAGCCTCTGCACTGACCTCTTTCACTGAACTCGTCATTCGCATATCGCATGGACTATGTCATGTTATTTGAAAGTTGCTGGATCGAATCCCGTGGTCGGTGGAGTGATTTCACCGTTGGGTCCCTGAGCAAGGTCCTTAAACTCCATTTGTTAAAGGGGGAAAACAGTGTCTCTCACATGAATAAATGTGATGTGACCCTATCCGTCACGTCCCTGATGGAGGGAAACTGTGAGGTATCACAGAACTACATAATAGGAATAGGAAAAAAATTAAACAGTTTCCTTAAGATATTGTTACGATAGATTATTAATAACGATTTATGATACATTTATACTAGACGTTCTGCGCCCTTCACTGCCTGCGACAGACTCCGGCCGTCCAGGTAACCCTGAGCTGGATAAGCAGTTGGGAGAATGATGATGGATGGGATATAAACTTACAAAAATGAAGATGCCCCCTCCCCCCCCATAGGACTGTCAGTTGTGATTGGTGGGGGGCCTTTAATACTGGGCTGGCCCTGTGAATCAGGAGGGTTTATTGTTCCCACCTTCAGGGCTGGGAGTTGAAATCTGGCCCTGGATGTCACTGGACTGGTGGCTCTGCCTGACCTGGTGGCTCTGCCTGACCTGGCGGCTCTGCCTGACCTGCCCTTGTCCACATGGGTTTCCTCCCATGGGAACAAAGGTCAAGGATATCAGCCACTCCAGGTCGCCCTTAGTGTGTGTCTAGGGCCGTTAGCATGCGTCTGGCGATGGATCTGTGCTCGTTCAGGGTCAATCTGCTTTGTGCAGCCTCCCTCCTGACGTCACTGTGACCATTATTGGCTGGATTTCAGTCCTTGAATCTGTGACCTTATTTTACATTAAACAGCAATAGGTGCTGTCATGAGGGACCAGCTAGGGCTGAAAGTGCCTTATAGGCTGCCTTGAGCTTGGCTTTACCAGTATTGGGTAGACTTGGCTTTATACTGTTGGGTTGACTTGGCTTTACGGTGTTGGCTTGGCTTGGCTTTATGTTGAGGGGTTGGCTTGTTTTTATGGTGTTGAGTTGGTTTGTCTTTGTGGTGTTGAGTTGGTTTGTCTTTATGTTGCTTTATGTTGGTATGGTCAACTAAAAACACCTTGGTTTTTTTTGTTGGTATCAGTGGTAAAAGTGATCCCACTCATACCCAGGGGTGTGTGTATGTGTCGGTTACAGTTACATTTTTGTTTGATAACTCCATTGTTTTTTTTCATTTAATGTTTTTACTGGTAACTATGAAGGAGTTTCAGTGAGGTGGTGGGACAGTCTATTTTCAGTGATAGTTCCTCATAAGCCCCTTCTTTATAAAAGTTCCTTGTTTCATGATTTCAGTCTGTTCCGGCTCTGCTCTTAGCTCTACTTGGATCTGGTTTTGAGTCTGGTTTTTGCTCTGCTTTTGGCTCCTGTGTTGGCTCAGGTTTGGGTTTTGCTTGGTTTTTGGCCATCAAAATGGCAAATAATTGAAAATAGTGTATAAAAAGCACCGGAAAGATGGTTCAGGCTCCCAGCTAATAACATGTAACAGCTATTTGTTGAACGATCATCAGTTTTATCACATTTTTAAATAATAATCTCCCAACATTATAGAAAATTAGATGAACAAACAGGTTCTCGCTGTGCTTCTGCAATTTATTATGACGACAAGCGGAGACTGGGCAGCTTTGTTTATTTTGTAATATTTACTCTTCAACCACGAACCAGACACTTCACCGGTGTATTTTTATGACTTCCGGAGGAAATGGTATCAAGTGGTTGATGAATGGACTCTCCTCTGCATTCATGCTATTAAACTTTTGAAGTCTGTTTTGCTTTAAGAATGATCAAAGGGGAGTGGGCACTAATTTACTTATCTTAACAAAAAGACTAGCCACAAAATATATAGTAATTTGTCACTGATTCATTGTGGAGTAAATATAGTAAATTTAATTATAAAGATGAAAGCGACTACTCTCTATACCCAGAGAGTATAGTTTTCTTTTCTTTGGCGTTATTAATAGGTTTGGGGGGTAACTCTGCAGGTTAGCACCCTGCTTTATGCTCTGTGATCTGTAGAGTGATGTCACCATTGGCCCCTTTAGCAAAGCCCTTAACCCCAGTTGTTCCAGGAACTGACTGACCCTGCTTTTCAATCATATGGCATCTTGGATAAAAATGTCTGTAACAAGATGTATTATAGTAGATCGCACTATTGTAATAGTGGTTTTACTTCAGTTATGTATTTCAGTATGCAGTAGTAGTTATGGTTTGTTTATAATGGAAATGTATGTTTTATAAATTTTCAGCATTATACAAACATGTAAGTGGGTGCTGTAGTGGTTCACTGGATACCCGGCTGCCTCCCACCGGCAGGGTTGCTGGTTTGAATCCTTTCTCCACTCTGCATGTGGGGAATTTGCGTGTTACTTGAGTTTCTCCGTACAGTTAGGTAAATGGTAATATATATAAATTCGTCATCCTGTGTGTTTGCATGTATCTACCTTGCAATAGACTGGTGTCCTCTCTAGGGTGTGACCCTTCCTTGAGCCTCCAGCCCCCCACCCCCCACCATTAAAAGTGGTTGGAGGATGATAAATCGAATTTCCATGGACTTGTTTATGTAACATTCCTCCCAGGATTCACATGCTTTTTTTTTAACATGGTAAATTTTTTTACATCACTGGCTGAGCTAAGATCACTGTGCTATTTCAAAGCAACAAACGTCAGAGCTGCAAGAACAGCATTAAGCTGCAATACAATCCAGTATGGAGAGAAGCGTCTTGTCGGGTAATGGCTGTCTGCCCACGCAACTGTACACAAAGAAGTGATGCGTCACACAAATCGAGTGTGACGGATGGGCACTTTCAGAAGCACGCATCAGAAAAGCCAGCTGAGAATTTTTCCGTTATTTAGCTGGCTAGTGGCTGCTGTTATTGGAAACAATAAAGCATCATGTGGGACAGTAAAGAGTGCTTGAATGTTTTTACAGGATCATTTAGGTCGGGCACCTTTGCTGTGAATATACAACAGCAAACCCCATCCTGCCCTGGTCTTTTGTGAAACCCTGGAATGATGGACAGGAACAGGGGTGAACGGTGACTCCCAGGCGTGGGAGCCATATGCAGAGAGCAGAAGACCTAAGAGGGAATGAAACAAAATGTAGACAACAGAAAGTTTCTTGTGGCTTACCAATATGACCAATTGCGAGAACTGAACTGTTTGTGGGTTTTGCTAAGCAAACAGATTACAGGCAGGAACATGTATGTGTGTGTCTGAGGTTTGGAAGCTGGGGGTGCAGACTACGGGGCTGATGGGAGTGGCTTGTAGCCAACCGCCCCCACCCGCACACACACACGTCAGGACTGAGTGATCCCCGCTTTCCTGATTCACCAACACAAAGATGGTCCGTCGTGCGTCACCGTGGAGTCTGACACAACACAGCCTACACAGGCTGCCCTAAAGATTGGGAAAAATGATCTCTCGAGGGGGCAAAGTTTTATTGGTGCAGAAAAGCAGCTAATGGCTAAATGACAAGGCCGATTCCTTGTGAACTCAGGGCGGCATGTGAGAACAGATGCACCCTGTCCGGTTTGTCACTCGGAAGGCCTGGGCCCGGCTCTCCTCACACTAATAGCTGTCCGAGCAGCTGCCTGACTCCATTCTGCTGTCGGTTTGTCAACGCACCGTGGGCGCCCCTGTCGAGTGAGCAGGCAGCCTGAAAGATTTCCGTATTAGATCATATGGGGACGTGTCTGTTATTGGGCCTTTCAGAAAGATATTAAAATCTTAACATTGCCAAATAAATAAATGGTATATAAAAGGCAAATCAATCATGGGGCTCATTGGTCAGCCCTGGCTCTGAGCAGGCGGAGCTATGCTTGTTCCGCCCACCTTTGTGTGAACGGACTGACCACAGAGTATGTGTGTGCTTCGCACCGCGGAATGGGAGGCACTGCCTCGTGCTCTTGACTTCCTTGAATGGGCTCGAGGTTCACCGTGACCTTGTGCCTGATAAGGAGTATGGATGGATGGCTAAAAATTGAACGATCGGTCAGATTCCTGGTACAGAAAGCCTGAAGGATCCGGGCAGTATCCTCTAGTGGGGACCAAATGGTTTCGTAACGTTGCTGGACGGATTATGGGGGTTATTATAGAGAGTGGGTTTAAGGGTGTACACACAATTGGCCCGATTGTCTTCTACCATGCCTGAGCACGGTTGTCCCCCCCCCCCCACCACCAGTCATCATTGTGTGACTGATCCAGGCCTGAGCATGCTTTCATAATCATTGTGTGACTGATCCAGGCCTGAGCAAGTTTCCATCATCATTGTGTGACTGATCCAGGCCTGAGCTTGCTTTTGTCATCAATGTGTGACTGATCCAGGCCTGAGCTTGCTTTTGTCATCATTGTGTGATTGATCCAGGCCTGAGCTTGCTTTTGTCATCATTGTAAGACTGATCCAGGCCTGAGCTTGCTTTTGTCATCATTGTGTGACTGATCCAGGCCTGAGCATGCTTTCATCATCATTGTGTGACTGATCTAGGCCTGAGCTTGCTTTTGTCATCATTGTGTGACTGATCCAGGCCTGAGCTTGCTTTTGTCATCATTGTGTAACTGATCCAGGCCTGAGCTTGCTTTTGTCATCATTGTATGACTGATCCAGGCCTGAGCTTGCTTTTGTCATCATTGTGTGACTGATCCAGGCCTGAGCTTGCTTTCATCATCATTGTCTGACTTTTTATGTGAAAGAAAACATAAGAAGAAAAGCAGAGCACAATGGAGTTCATGATTAATGTGTTTATTTTGTGGCTTATTTGGAGTGTTTTTTTTCTGCAATGACTCACGGCTCTTATAGATCTGATTAGATTTATAGGTAGTACTCAATGCTGTGATCCTTATTTAATTGCACTTGAGCTAAACCTCAGGAAGCTACTTCTAGTAATCATTTCTGTCACATTCCTCATAGAGTGGAGGAACAGTAAGACCCCCCCCCCCCGTCCCACCTGAAGCAGTGCTGGTGGTTGTGTCAGTGAATGAGGCCACGTGTCATGATCATGTGCTCCTGTTTTAGAGTGGTTTGTTTATTTGCACGATTTGACCTTTGAAGCATGACTCGCTGCAGTAAGCAGCTAAAGATCTCAGCTTTTCTCCCACACAGACCAGAAGGCGTACTGAAAATAGAGCTTCTCATCAGATGACATTCCCTTAGCTTCTATAACTCCATCTGAGCAGCAGATTTGTTTTTGCATCCTTCTCCCTGTGGATGATGTGGGTTTATTTTCTTTTCCAGGTCTTTCTGTATAGTTCTTGTCTAGTCAGTGATTCAGTGCTGATGTACTGGTCTTTACTGAAAAGCTGAGATCCCAGTCTCCAGTAAACTCAATATGTTCTGGACTCACATGAAGGCTACAAAGTAATTTCCTGCATTCATGAACATCTGTTCTAATTACTAATGCATTATGTTCATTAAACATGAATACAGAAAATGATTTTGTTGTCCTCTGTTGCTTTGTGTTTCAAACCAAAGCTTTGTGTACAGCTTGAGTTCGGAGCCCATCCTGTAGTGTGAACTCCCCGGAGTCCCGGCGGCTCACTTCCCATTAGAGCCCCCAGCCATAACAACTGGTGCATTATTTGGTCAGCTTCTTCCTGCCCCCCCTAAGATGAGGCTGTGTGTGGACAGGTGTTCAGACCCCGTGCAAAGCTTGCAAACTAAAATGTCCAGATACTTCCTGCTCTCTCCATTTTCCATTATGGTTCAGGCCCTCATTTTCCCAGAAAGCTGATACAGCAACATTCAAGCATGTGAATAGTAGTTAAAATACTTTAAAAATGTCATGGATTACTTACTCTGCAGCTTAGTGTCATTCAGTGAAGGTTACATGCATGAATCCCCATCCATCCATCCATCCATCCATCCATCCATCCATCCATCCATCCATCCATCCATCACAGGGTCCACACAAAGAGAATCACACACTAACGGCAGTTCAGAGAACCTGGAATTCATGTTTTGGACATGCAGAAAGATAACTGCACATACACAGGGAGAACATGCACACTCCACACACACTGAGCAGGGCTTTGTGATTTAAACCCCCAGTCCGGGAGTTAGGGTTAGGGTTAGGGTTAGGTTAAGGCTGGTAACCCTAACCCCAGTCCGGGAGTTAGGGTTAGGGTTAGGTTTAGGGTTAAGGCTGGTAACCCTAACCCCAGTCCGGGAGTGTCTCATGCGTCTTTCTTATGATTTGGAAAGCTCATGAAAAACCCTTTGTTCTTTTTTCCCCAAGGTATAACAGCCTGGTGACAAGTCAGCGCGCCAAGGGCATCATCGCCATCTGCTGGGTGCTGTCGGTGGTCATCGGCCTCACACCCATGCTAGGCTGGCACACGAATAACCAGCCGCAGAACGACACCAAGCTCGCCAACGGCACCAGTGGACCCAGGTGCCCTAGCGGCACCATCGAGTGTCTTTTCGAGAAGGTGGTCACCATGGACTACATGGTCTACTTCAACTTCTTCGGCTGCGTGCTGATGCCCCTGCTGCTCATGCTGGGGATCTACCTGCGCATCTTCATGGCGGCGCGGCGGCAGCTGAAGCGGATGGAGCTGAAGGTGGTGCACGGGGAGCGCTCCCGCTCCACGCTCCAGAAGGAGGTCCACGCCGCCAAATCCCTCGCCATCATCGTCGGGCTCTTCGCCGTCTGCTGGCTGCCGCTGCACGTCATCAACTGCTTCACTCTCTTCTGCCCCGAGTGCGCCCGGCCGCATGCCAGCATCATGTACCTGGCCATCATCCTCTCGCACGCCAACTCGGTGGTCAACCCCTTCATCTATGCCTACCGCATCCGGGAATTCCGCCACACGTTCCGCAGGATCATCCGCCGCCATGTCCTGGGGCGCCGGGATCGTTTTGAGAGCGGCTCCTGCGGCGCCACCCGGCCCGGCAGCGCCCGCGCCACCGCCCTCGCCGCCCCGCCTGAGTCCTGCCCTGCCAAGACCAACGGCTTTACCCCTGATGGCTATTCTGACCATGGCAGCTTTGGCAACAACCTCGATTCCTGCAACGGCCACGAGGGCGCCAAAACGACTGTCGTCGCCAGTGCCGTCCTTCCTCCGTCAGAACATGTCCCACACAGCCCCCCGGTGGATATCACCCTCCCCCTACATCTGCAGTCAGGGACGTACTCCTCAGGACTCCCCACACAGAATGGAGATGAGCGCCATAGCCCCGGCGGTGCGGAGGCGGAGCTGAAAGCCAGCAGGGAGTTCTCCGCGGCGCCAATCAGACCAGGGTTCTGCAGACACACGGCACGCTGCCCTGAGCTCACGCAGGTGTCCTGATGGCCCTCAGAGCGGGCTGACGCCCCTGGTGCTCCACTGACATCTCATGTAATATTTATTGCCTTGCCTGGAGAAAATAGGAACGCAAAATGAGGCGGCGAGCAGGTGTGAGGAAAATAATAAATGACTGGCCCCGCAGCAGAGTCGCATGTCTTGAAGGGGCCATTGTGTCAAATGCTGCGGCCCCTCCCCCCTTAATCCCGTGATCTTATTCTTACTGCCGTTTGATATCTTGCAGGGATGAGGGGGGGGGGGAGCCGCATGGAGCCAAGACAGAAAGCCGTAGCTCAAGCGCTACCAAAAAGCCTTTCTCCTCCTGGTGATTTTAAATGTGAAGAAGTTCTAGTTCAGGTGACGGGTGTCCTTTAAATAAGCCTCATCTCTAGCTTCTCTCTCCTGCCCCCCCCACCCCCCCCCACCCCATAGGCCATAGGGATGTGAGTAACAGGCTGCCCAGTGTTAGGCGACACCCCTGTTTCCCTTGCCACTGCCTTTGGGGGAATGTAAAGACAATGCCCACCAAAGTCAGATAAAGTATGAGGGGACTTGTTCTTCTAAGGAATGCCTTTTGTGATAGGCTAGCTGTTACTCTGGCTCAGCCAATCCGCAGCCAGGTGCTGTGTAAAGGGGCCTAACTTCTTTGAACACGTTATTGAGGAAAACACTTCTGCTGAAAGCTATTTATGATGTAAAAGTCTGACCAACCATTGTTGTAAGTGTTTGATTTAATGTCTTTTATCATGTTGTTGTCGTTGTTGTTGATGATGATGATGTTATGGTTACTGATATTAGAGCCATTGCTCTTATTACTTATTGTGTGGTTCCCAGGTGTTGACAGTGAACGACCAAAAATGAGCCCACAAAATCATTTAGGGTTAAGAAGTAACACAATGCCAGTTTGGCCCGGCTCTTTCAAATCGGGGCTGCAACACAGCAAAGCAGAACAACAATGTACCTTTGCACTAATCAGGTTACAGCTGAATGCATCCTGTATGCAGGCTTGGACGGCTGTAGAATGTCAGTGTGAGATGAGTAGGTCCAGCAGCTCATGGTGGACCTTATTCAGCAATGCTCTATGCAATATTATGTAATTATGTACTGATCCAATCTGACACAAATCTGGGTTTCTAGTTTCAGATGTTATCAGTTTCAGACAGGGATTCACAATTTCGGCCCTGGAGGTCATTCTGCAACACAATTTGTAGATTTCCCTGCTCAAACATATCTACTAAACCTGGCAGTTTGCTGTGTAGCTGAGTAAGGTGTGTGAGCAGGGAAATCTGCAAATTGTGCTGCAGACTGAGTCTCCAGGACTGGGACTGGGGGACCCCGGTTTAAGGCCATTTTCATTTGCCACTCAACAGACTTGTGGCCCGTCCTTGTGGTCGTCAGGTTGGACCATGTTACCCACTAATGCCTCTGAGAAGCTGGACCATTGTGTAGATGGATGTTTCCAGCCCTTGTTCCCATGGCTGGTTCTCCTCTATAGTTGCCAATGGTGTTTTCCGGATCCCTCAACACTGCTTTGCTGCTTTTCCGTGTCATTATCGCACCTGGTTTTCCAATCAAACTGTGTAACGGCCAGCTGGTGACCGTCTCTGATTTGCCTGTAAATGTGGGAAAAGATGGAAATGGATTTGGTTCCATTTGCTCTTCAGGAAAAGTGTGACGTAGTATTTCTCAAACTTGAGTGGGGAAAATGCAAAATACCTCCATTTTCCAAATAAATGTTTTCTTTTGTAATTAACCGTCTCTGCTTTGTGAAATGATCAAGCTCCTCCTCACAGTTAGTTCTTCACATTTACCTAGTAAGACCTCAGTAAATGGGGATCACTAACTAGCACGACTTCAAAGGCCTGAGGAGAATCTGAAAGCGGGGGGTGGCAGGGCAGAGCCCATGTCAGGGGGCACACAAAGCCATTCTGTTTACTGCGTTTCGCCTCAGATGTTCGGAAGTGAAACTCTCTGAACATTTTGTATTCACAGCTGTTCTTTAAATAAATCGCAGGTTGTGCTACTATAATTTTCAATGTCTCCCCAGAGATTTTTGTGAATTAAGGAACTTCAAATTCTCAGACATTTCCCAGTCTTACCAAAGCAATCCCTGGCTCCATTTTTAAGCAAAACATGAAGTTCAATGATTTGAATACTGTAGTAGAATTTATGGACTGCAGTCCCTCAAGGTCTATGCCTGGTGCCTGCCTTTAAGGCCTGTGCTGCTTTAGGGCTCCGAAAGCCTGACCAGGAGAATTAGCTGAAAGATGGATAGATAAATTTATATTCATTATGGAATTTTTTAAAAAGCTATTTATATTGTTTATACATTAAGGATTACTAAAGCAACACTCCAGGTTAGTAAAGAAATACTAAGAGTTGAATCTAAAATTTCTGCCAGAGAGGAATTACTCACAAAAGTCATGTTGAGAGAGTTTTGTTTGTCAACAAATACAAATCCATTTAAAGACAATTGTACTTTACAGCAAAAGAATGACCTTTTTAAAAAATATGGTATTCACTTTTAGCAGGGAATACTCAAATACGGCATTAATGTAAAACCCCAATTTCTGTGTATGAGAAGAGAAATGTGTCTGCCTGTGCTTTACTTACTAAAATTCTGCAATAAGCTGGTATCGAAACAAATTCTGATTACTGTAAATTATATCAGGCTGTATTAAGCGGACAGCTGCTAGCATCATTTTATTTAATTACTTTGTCCCCTCATTCATATTTTAATAAATACTCAGTAAAACCCAAATCACAACTGGAATTCATACAGGAAAATATGCTTTCGACCTGCTTTTATACAAATGAATCCGATGAAATTATTTTTTTTTTATTCGGTAAACTCTCCTGCATCTGCTGTGACACTCCCGCCGTCTGACACACGCAAGAAACCTAAAAGCAAATGTATATTATTCCATTATGAATCTAAAATTAGCTACATCAGCTTGGGGTAGTTTGCAAACCCTATTTACAAGCTAATAATAGTGTTACATTCATGTAAATGCATTTTTAATAGGGTGGGGTGGAAAAAAAAACAAAATTTCCAGTAGTAATTTCCAATAGTGAGGAAAAGTTGTCACTGGACCTCATTATTAAACGTGCAAAATATTTTTGAAATAGGTTCATATTTTCAGGTTCTACAACGCGATCAAAGTTTCGTAATTTCCTCAAAAAAGTTGTTTTTCCCTGCATGACTCCTACTACTTAAGCACAATAAGCATTATAATTGGCGTCTTGAAACTTATTAGAATTTTTAATCGTTGAGTTATTAACTTCTTCCCGCCGGTTGCACAGAATGAGCCATTCCCTCTTGTGTTGTCTTGTTTCAAAAGGTCGCTCGTCTGTTTATAACAATCTCTGAGAGCAGTACTACCGGACACAAGTCATGACTATGAAAGCACAAAAAACCCAAGACAGCATCTGCAATGTCCCAAGGAGCTAAATCAGTCAGTTTCCCACGTATGAAAAGTTCGGTTTGTACTCAGTCGGGTGGAGTAGAAAGGACCCTACTCTTTCCTTGGCCGCTGAAAATCTTGCCTTGAAAGTCGAAGAGCTGTACAAGAAGTCGTCAATTCCAACTGTCAGCCATGAACGTGTTCCACAAAAGATTCATTTGCACCACAGCAAATACCAGCACTTCAAGAAAAATCCTTCAAGAAAGAGACATTCGCCACTAAGCTGGCAAAGTTCAAGACGAAAGCAAAAACCAGCCAATTTGACATCTCTGCCTGCAAATGTCCTGACTTTAAAACCTGCACTTGCGACAAGGCAAGGAAAGTCTCCAAGGTGGAACGAGAATTTCTAAAAGATCGGAGAACCATGAGGATTGGTAGAATTGGATATGTGGACTGGAAAGAAACTCTGAAGCTCCAGAAGAGAGAAAAAAGGAAGGGATCTGCAGTAAGTATGAAGCCTCCTGATCGCTCTCCACCGCTGGCAGCGGAAGAAGGATGACGACCAGAATGTAGCTATAGACATTGAAGAGTCAGAAGATCAGCAACAGCAGCTTCCCGATTCCGACACGTCACCTTTCACATCCGCATCCCGAATGCGAGTCAGCCTGACTGCAACGGCACTGGCTGTCTTTTGGGTTCCGGACCGAGCTACTGCCGCAATAGCAACAAGTGTGCTTCAGGACATGGGTCTAGTATCAGAAGTAGACAAATCACTTGCGATTGACAGAAGCAAAATACGAAGAGAGAGAATCAAGCTCAGGAAATCTTTGCAAATGGAGCATACAGCTGGCAAGCTAAAGACCCTGTACTTTGATGGAAGAAAGGATAGTATGCTTGAAATAATCAAGGAAGGAGACCAAAGTTACGGGGTGAGGGATCAAGCTACATGGGTCACATAACCCCTGCATCTGGATCAGCCGGAAACATCTCGAAAGGTATCCTGGCCTACTTGTCTGACATCGTTGACGGTCTAGAGGACCTAGTGGTGGATGGTTGCAGTGGCACAGTCATTTATACGGGATCAAAGGGAGGAATCATTCGGCATCTGGAAGTGAAGCTTGGAAGACCTCTTCAGTGGGTGATATGCCTCCTTCACCTGTTCAGCCGTTTCTTGCAAACTCCCGTGTCACTCCCAGGTGGTGGAGCGATGTGTGCAGGTAGTGACTGAAGATTCTGAAGAAGTGTGTGGCTCCAACATCAGAGACGGTTTCATTAGAGCAAAACTGGCGTCCTGAAAGAAAATGTCCATTTTTGAGACGAAAGCTGACTACAACATCTGTAGAGTATAGACTGAACTGTGATTATAAGTACTTTGCAATGTTTAGTTTCTTACTGCTGTTCAGTGTTCACTGATCATCATGTTCATTGTTCATGTTGTGTTAATAATACAAGTTTGAGACAAAGTTGAATTATTCACAAAGATCATACACGCTGCAGCGTACAGAGAATTTTATTAGAAATGTGCACACTTTACCCACAATGTGGAACCTTTAAATATTAACCAATATGAATAAAATTTTGTAAACTTACTATACTGCTTAAGTAGTAACCTTTCCGCCCTATTGGAATAATTAACTCCAGAAAAAGAAATTCTTTCAAACATAGGAGTCATGCGGGGAAAATCAACTTTTTTTGGGAAATTACGAAACTTTAATCGTGTTGCGGAACCTGAAAATATTTACCTATTTCAAAGATATTTCGCACATTTAATAACGAGGTCCAGTGACAAATTTTCCGCACTATTGGAAATTTAGATTTTTTTCACCCCACCCTATTGTTTATATGTATGCAGACTTTCCTTGAAAATCTCACTCCTGCCATGGCTGACCAAAGTCAGCAACCCTGGTAATGATACTCTAATTACTTGACTTGACAGTGTTTCTGCTGTCTAATTATGCTATTATTATTATTATTTTCCTAATTAAATGTAAAAAATTAAATTAAAAATACATTTGGCCATTATATTATAGATAACAACATGTTTCTACTGCAAATTTTTAAGGCTCCGTTGCCGAGTTAGCTGGCTAGCTAACAGCAGCTATCAGCCTACAGCCCCCCAGAGATGACCCTGCATTTACACTCAGATGGTGAAAATGCAATATCCCTGTCAGGACATAAAGCAATAAGGGAGAAAAGATTTACATACAAAACGCACTGTATTTTACATTTAACATGGTGTTGTGTTCGTTTTGCCATTTCCAATGCACACTTGGGATGTGCTCATCGATACTAAAATATTGATTCTTTCGATCTGAATGTTTTCATTTTGAGAACTGATTGCAATGTTATAACCTGCTAGTTTAAATGTTGATGTTACCAGGTACCAGGACACAAAGTACTATACCCATAAGGCGGGGAAAGGGGAAGATGTGCAGGTACGAGGGAAACGGAACCACCACTGATATGTTCTTTTCGGGGGGATTCATTTTATATATATAAAATTATATATATAAATACACACACACACACACACACACACACACACACACACAGACTGAGATGAAAGTAAACTTCTACTGCTTACTTAATTATTCCAAATAGGTCTACCAGTAGTTTCAAGGATGTGGTAAATATTGCGACGGACAAAAGAACTGAATGAAGTGATGTGCAGAACCCATGACACTGCGTAGGATAAGCAGACGAAAGACTGGTGATGAACATTTAAAGACTGGTGATGAACATTTATGCAGGATCTTTTTATTAGAATTAAGTAGCTCTACTTTTATCTTTGAATGAAAGTGACATTTGTGAAACTGTTAACGAAGTTTAACTGAAGGTCAGCATACCCTGATCTATTATAAAGGCAGCAAATTAGGTTCCTTAAGTGACTAAAATAAACTGTTAAGTTTTAGCTGTTAAGTGTTAATTTAAAAGAGGTGTAATTATTTTCCGCTGGTAATTATTTTCCGCTTAACGTTTTGCCCTGTTATTCTGGTGGATGACACTGGGAGATCCTTTCTGTTTGGTTGCCCTTTCTGTTTGTCAGTGGGCATATATAAATGATTGTTTTCATTCTACTGTATTCCCATTACAGCTCCACCTCAACCAGTACAAAACCTCAACTCCATTCCAGACTGTTACATTATCATAAGCGCTGCTACACTAACAGGTAGCAGTTTGAGAGATGAGGTTTTATTTACCATTTCTGTTCACTAAGCCCACTTTCCACTGGCTACTTCATTGGTTCCCAGTGGTTCCCAGTGGTTCCCAGCTGTTCTGGCAGTTGGAGTTGATGTGGATCCATATGATAGCAGCTGCAGATCTTTAAAAACAATGTGGTGTTTAGAAAACATCCATTCAGATTTGCAGCCAGCCAAGCATGGAATGAGCAGTATACAAAGTTCCTAAGTACTGGTAC
>JAABNY020000039.1:4293429-4311890 GCA_015164015.2 Brevimyrus niger
GTCCTTATTTTAAATGGGTCATAAAAAATATCAATAATTATCGATATCGACCGATATGAAACACTCATATCGTGATAGTTTTCAGGCATATCGCCCAGCCCTAAATGGAGTGTATCTCAATGTAGGTGTTAATTCCAACGTCCAAGGTAGGCTATACCTGTTTTGGAGGTACTAAATCAAAACAAAGGCGCTCTCCATTGTTATCTCGGTATTGATGCTGCTTTTGTCTGCTTTTAAGGGCTCGTTAAGCCCACGGAAATGCACCATGTAGCATGTGACTTGTACTTATTGGTTACTTGTGGTTACATGTGTAGAGTGCCTGTAAACAGATTAAAAAGAATGTAGATGGTGGTTAAGGTAAGACTGGAAAGAGATTGTTTTGGGGTGGGGGCATGTGAGGGACATATTTCACACACAGGAGCCAACCTTATTATTAACCAATGATAGGCTTCAAATTGGTGAATGACTGCGGGTTGGGCATTCCGGGAGCCAATCAGCTTTCAGCTGGGGTTAGTACCTTTGTGGATGGCCTGATACATTTACTAAAAGTTTAATTTGGCTTAAAGGAACAGCTATAGGGCTTGGAATAGCTGACAGCTGCTGTGAGGCCCTGTCTGTGGATGTTCCCGTGACTGTTCCCCTGTCTGTGGATGTTCCGGTGACTGTGGATGTTCCCCTGTCTGTGGATGTTCCGGTGACTGTGGATGTTCCCCTGTCTGTGGATGTTCCGGTGACTGTAGATGTTCCCCTGTCTGTGGATGTTCCCGTGACTGTGGATGTTCCTCTGTCTGTGGATGTTCCCATGACTGTGGCTTTCCGTGGCAGTGAGCCGATGTGGCCCATCGAGGCGCGGAACGCGGCCATCGCCAACCACTGCTTCACGTGCGCCATCAATCGCATTGGCACGGTGGGTACTCAGTCTGCGGGCTGGGGCACGCGGGCCCTGAAATCGAAAACATCTCACATGCCAGGGGGACGACACATTATTAAAAATCTGCCATTTGGTTCACACAGATGAAATTGCGCTTCAGCTTCTCTGGGAATGGTCATTATTTAATCTCTTACAAATATTTAACGCTAGAATAGCACTGGGAAGAAGCACTGGTGCCTTGTATGAATCATTAAGCGCATGACTGCTGAAATAGTTCCATGGCTTAGGAAATCGCTAATGTATTCACAGTGTTATCGGTACGAATCGCTAACGTATTCACAGTGTTATCGGTACGAATCGCTAACGTATTCACAGTGTGTTATCGGTACGAATCGCTAACGTATTCACAGTGTGTTATCGGTACGAATCGGTAACGTATTCACAGTGCGTTATCGGTACGAATGGACTTTGCCGATTGCTTCGTTTAGCTACACACCTGTCTGCTTAACATGGAGCCCCTGTCTCAAATTAACGAGTGCGAGTTATGGCTCCGCTTTGGCCTCACTCACATGCCGAAGACACAAGGAAGGATATTTAAAAAAATAAAGTGGCCTGGGGAGAAAGTGATTTGATTATGCTACTATTTAGTACATATTGTAGCCCAATTCTGCCCCCTGCTGTTTCAGACATGAATTACATTTTTAAAATAACATAAAATTGCAAATAACTATAGTATTTTATTATGACTGTACCAACTTCTCATGTGTTTCTAGGAGCATTTTGAAAGTGAGTTTACTTCTGGAGATGGAAAAAAAGGTAAGTTTGTTTCATTGTCATGACAAAAATAAATTAATATGAAAAATACAAGTAAACTGCATGGAAAAGTATATAAATGTAAAAAGTGTGAAGTTCGACTACAGGAATCCTTCCATTTTCTAACTTCTTATGCTGTTTGAGGTTGCTGGAAGCCTGTCGCGGGTGGTCAGGTGCTGGCCGGCATATCAGTCCATCACAGGGCACACAGACACCCACTAATTCACACACCACGTGGTTTTCAAAATTTCATATAGAGCTTATTTGTGTGAATGAGAACCCAGAGTAACTTGACCCACCACAGGGTGCCTCGTTTACTGGAATGATAAAAATATGCCACGGCGACAGATAAATGACCTGACATCACGTCTTACAACTTTACAAGGCGTCCGCCATTCGCACAGCATCCATAGACGCGTCCTTCTGCCTCCGCTACTATTGTGTGTATTTGAGCTACTGGATGCCCCTTAGGAATTAATGAAGTACCAACCCACCAACCATCCATGCAGCGTCAGTCCTTGACACCCCTGCATCTCAGCTGACGAGCTTACAGTGTAGGCGTGGGGAGGCCAATCTTATCCTCAAAGGCCCAGTGTGTCTGCAGGTTATTGGAATAACCTTTAGGTCGGCTGTTCAGACCAAGGTGTGAGTCTTCAGCCTGTCAGTCCTCTAATTAATAATCCAATAATTAGGGAGTTGTGGCAATAACCCACATACACAGCTGCCCTTTTTGGATAAGTTTGGCCACCGCTGGCGTGACCCAAACTGCCGCATGTTCCTGCGCAGAAGCTCATTATTGCACCCCCTAGACTGCGAGCTAAACGCACCTGTTACTGTACAGTTACAGTTCTGCAAAATGCAGCGAGCAGTAATCAGTCACCAACCCAAACCCACATACAGTCATCGTCAACTGCGCTGGTTATGCAGAGCCTTCATAAAGATAATAGTATTTGTCCTCTTCTGGTTACGATAATCTTTAATAAACTAAGTCAACTTCTGCACAACAGAGTGGGTTTTTAAAGACTGTCAGAAATCCCCTAAAAGGAAAGTGCTACAAAAAAAAAACATGCACTTGTCTATATTGGCACATTTACATGCTGCTTTGGATAAAGATCTTGTCTCATCAAACTCAATGCAAATCCCTTTTTTAAAAAAAAAAATAAAAAATCACACACAGGCGGTTTGCTCTGAGGCTGGTCCACATGCAGCACGCTGCCGCCGCATTCACTGCATGGTCGTGTGACGTCTGCCGCGTTTCGCAAAACCCTCAGCTCACCACGAATTCGGCCACTTCTACGGCTCGAGCTACGTGGCAGCGCCAGACGGGAGCCGCTCCCCCGGACTCTCCAGGACCCGCGACGGACTACTAGTGGCTGAACTGGACCTCAACCTGAACCGGCAGATAAGCGACAAGTGGGGCTTCAAGGTGAGTGGTGCAGCGTCCCTCCCGCGCGGCTCCTACAGGCAGGCAGATCTGCATGGCCGCCTCCTCAGAGTGTGTGTGAACTTTCCTCACAGATGACGGGGAGGTACGACATGTATGCCAAGGAGCTTGCTGAGGCCGTCAAGGAGGATTTCAGACCCAACATTGTGAAAGAGTGAAGCGGTAATGAGAATAATTTTGGGTCTGTTACCAGTAAGCAAGTGGGAAACTGAAAACTCAGACTCAGAAAATGTCTACCTCTAATCTTAAGAAGATCACTCAGCCAACAGAATGTACACAACATATAGTTTATTACAGAAATCTACTTCAAAAAATAAATTTTACAATTCTGAAACATTACCATTCTATTTAATGAACTTTGAGATATTCAAAATACCAGAAAATGGTGGATCCCTTTTGATATTGACACACAAAAACAAATCTTCACCATCTTTATACTGAATATTAAATAGCCATAGCTGTCATAAAAGCCACAGTGCAACACCTTGAGCTGCAAATGAGCAGTGGAAATACATGGTGGCTGGTGTGGTCAGCTGGTGTGTGATGTCACTTCCTGCCCCCGACTGCATGCTCGCTCATTCACTCTCTCTCACTGACAGACACACACACACACACACACACACACACACACACACACACTTCTTCCCACAGCCCAAAAACATGGTTAGATGAATTGGTGAATCAAAAATACTCTGAGAGTACGAGTTCATCGCTGGACTGGCATTAGGCCCCGGACTGGAAAATCGCTTCAGGAAAATGTATGGACTCCACATAATTACTTTCTTTAAAATTAGGGCTCAAGCACCTTTAATGAGAAATCAAACTTTGAGCACCAGATGCGTTGCCTAAACTTTTTAAATGCAGGCAAACCTCTATGACTTCAGCACTGAAAAGAACTAAATGATGACTAATTATATGTCCTTAAACCCTTAAAGATGATCCTCTGGCTTGAATCCCTTTTTGACAAAGAACACTGGATTTATTTGCGCTGAATTACGATAGATATAGACTCTGAAGATGGAAATAACGTGCAGGTAGCTCCTCCGGATCCATCCGCCGGCAGAGCCACAGCTGCACTGTTAAACCATCAATGAGTCTCCAAGTCTCCCTAAATGTTTCAATCACTCCACTTATCTCACAGTTATTAAAGCACAGTCCTGTTATCTCTAGCTTTGTGCAGGGGCTTCTGGGCAGCTCACACCTCTATGGCTGGGTGATACTTCCTGGTCTGTCTCTGTCTGGCTCAGTCATCCTGTCCAGCAGCCCCCCTGTCTCATGGGCTGTGCTGCCCTGGACAGGCTTCGGGGTCACAGTGACCCCGCTTCGAAACAGTAGCCAGTCATTGATGGTCTCACTGGGATCATACAATTATTTAAGATAACATCACCGTTCAAATTCACAGCAAACTGCTGTGCTCAGTTTCAGGTCAGGATACTATTAGTAGCTTTGTACCATCTTTCTAAATGGATACCAGCCAAGGGCACTGATTTGTTCAAACCTCACAAGGGGCCTGGATGCCATGGCCTTCCGGGACTTTACACAATCTGATTCAGCAGAAACATCCAGGTGGGGGGTGTGCGAATGCCAGGAGACTGACACTTGGGGGTCATTCGTTCTACATTTCCCTTGTTCCCTGAAAAATGCTTAGTTTCTTTTTGTGTTTACTTGGAGCGTTATCCTCCCCACGGCCACACAAACTCGCCCCCTCGGAAAATCAGGCCCCCTGAGCAGACATGCCGATTCCCCTCGCCTTATCATGGTTTCACGATGGATAAAACCCAAATCAATCTATACAATCTATACTGAAAAACAGCACCCAGAACCGAGCAGCGGTTGATTTCACTGCATCACTGTAAACCTTTTAGCTTCTCTTCCAACTTGTATGGCAGTGTGTGCTACTCAACAGCTTTGCAGGAAAAAATAATATTTACTTTCCCCAAATCTACATCAGCACGCATATTCCCGATGAACTGAGGAATGCTGGCGTGCAGCTCATTCGTGGACGGAACCTGAGTCAGCGTGGCAACGTCTATTGATTTTGCAGATACACTATGGCAGTATTTCAAAACACAATTGACAATATTTTACCATTAATACATTCAAGACATTTTAAAAAGATTTAGAGAAGTGTTTTTTCCCTTTGATTTTCCAAATGGTATGGCTTATGATTAAGGAACATCGTTTTCAATCCACCTTCTTGAGTCTCCTCATTCAGTTAGAGACCTTCCACCGCAGTCTGAGACGGCCCAGGACTAACCTCTTCATTTACCTACGAGCACTGAGCTGCCCATGGTTCCCCACCCGGGTGATGTCACAGTGAGGTCACAGTGAGGTCAGCTCTCCTTGTAAAGGAAGAGGATGTCCTGGTCTGTTCCGTAGCTGTTGCGAGCCTTCTCAAAATTACTGACAGTGGAGCAGCATACCCCTGTGACACAGAATGCACAGTCACATTAAATCTGTTGCATTAAACACGTACAAGCAACCTACAAATAATGATAATAGATAGATGATGGCGTCTTTCACAAACTCAAGGTTGCTTTGCAAGGAAAAAAAAAAGACATAAGCAGTTGAGGAAGAAGAAAAAATTGTCGATTAAACAGGAAGGTCTTTAGGTCAGATTTAAAAGAAGAGAATGAAGAAGAGAATTCCTGAGCTTGGGGGTAACAGCACTGAATGACCTGCCACCCATATTGAGAAGGAGCAGGATGACGGCGAGATGGAGAGGCTGAGGGGTCGGTAGTATGGGATGCTGTTCCCTTGCAGCTTTTCTGCAATAGCAGTAGGAGCTTGGAGACACCTACTCATACAGGTTTATTTGCATCATCATCTACATCTTAGAATAATTATAAAGACATCAAAACTGGATGGAATTATTCACTGACCAAAGAAGTATTAAACAAAAAAATATAATTTGGTGGGGGGGCAGCTCAGAAGGGGGGGGGGGGGTTAGGACTCAGAAGATTGCCAGTTCAAATCCCGAGTGATTGGTCCTTGAGCAAGGCCCTTAACCCTAATTGCTCTCCTCTACGCCTGAAGGACGTCCTACATATATGCTTAGCACTCGTTTCATGCTTTTCCTTCACTCTCTGGTCAAATTGCTCCAAAATCATTTCTGCCGTGTTTAGATCAGGTGGCCAGGTCATGTGATGTTGCATTATCGCTCTCCTTTGTAGGCAGCTTGGTGCGTTAAACTTTCGACTGGTACTGCAGATCATGCGGATTTAACTGGCACAGTCTTCCGAATAAAACAGAGAGGAAACAGGCCACATAAAACATAAAGCCAGATCAGGGTTATGTACCAACAACACACATCCTTCTGCTCTAGCCTCCTTGTCAAGTATGAAACAGTTTTATGAGAATAAAACACACACCAGGCCTAAAGTCAGATGGGCGGTTCAGGTCCGTAGAGTAAAAATCCAGTTTCAACCAACAGGTTCAGGATTCTGTGACTATGACCCTTTATTCTCAGCTGGTTGGCTGAAACAAAATCTTGGTCTGGGCTTTTACTCTCTGGATCTGAACCACCCACCTCTGACCATAAGCCTGGTGCATGTTTTATTTTTGTAAAACAAACTTGAGAAGAAGGCTACAGCAGAAGGATCTGACCGACGTCAGCCACAGACATGGAAGATGGGTGGGGGACACTCACGGTAGGAATATGCTGGATTGTTGTAGAAGAAGCAGCCGGCGTGCCGGTCGAAGCCGCGCAGCACCACGAAGTGCCCCTGGTAAGCCGGTTCCTGGTAGAAGAAGCCGTGGGCCACGAGCGGGAAGCAGCAGTGGCGACGCTGACGGTCCATGGGAGCAGAGCAGTGCTCGCAGCGCAGACCCATGGCGTTGACCAGCACGATGGCCACGTGACCCGCAGCCAGGTGATTCTGGATCTCCTGGACAGTTACGGAGCTGAGAGAGAGAGGCGGCAGGGCAAAGGACAAGGGCGAGTCGATACGGTGTGTCCCCAGGGACGCGATCGAAGGCGGGAAAAGCATTTTAACAAAGGTGAGATTTTCATAACACCAGGAGAGATGAGGTGAAGCCTCTCTTACCATTTTCGCACCATCACACCCTTGCTTTCTGCATTGAGGAACAGTTTATTCACCCTTTCTTCTTCAAAGTCAAAATCCTTCTTGTAGAAGGACTAGGGGAAAAAGCAGAAACCAGACTTCAGTGTTTGTCCACCATTAAGCCTAAAGCATCCTGGGGCCTGTACTACGATTTGGGGTTACTGGCTTATCGGGGTAACTTGTCGGATTTAAGGTACCTCAGTTAAATTGGACTTCATATTTGCTCGAGTGACTCTGCGCCATACAGTCTGCGACATGAAGGTGAAGGAAACACCGAGCCGACTGAACAGCTCCAGCTGCTTGTACCAAAGAAAAATGCCACGTCTGACGGCTTTAGTGAAGAAGACACTGAGTAAAAAGAGGTCAAATGTAAACACTGGATAGTTTCAGCTGCCAAAGGTAATACTGTACCACCAGTTGGTTTCAACACTAGCAATATTTAAAATACAGTGTAACCTGCGAATAGTGATCAACCGCTTATATGGATAAAAAAAGCTTGAGGCAGAGTCATTCCTGTACAAATCGTGTTAAATTAATTTGCTTATAGTAATCAAGTAGTCCACTTACAGTGTTTATTTTGGGTCTTTTTATACATAACATAAGGTATTAAAACTATGGTAATTCTTTTTTTTCTACTTGCCTAATTTGCCTTGCGGTAACCCATCTGATTCTGCTAGCTATCTGAAACTAATGCTGCGTGCACAGAAAACATGGCCAGAAAAAGAATGTCGTTTTCTGTCAATGACAAATATAGACTCAAAGAATATAGAATCAAAGCTTATGATAAACTGCCAAAAACAAGTCAATGAGGTGCAGTAGCAAAACTACAATAAGCTATATTTTATGTACAGTACTGTGGTGTATTAAAGTGTATTTGAATTATACACAGTTCAGCAATTTAATTTGTACAGTACAGTGATTTGAAAAGTGTTTCAAATTTTGAAAGAGACAATAAAATTCAGTAAATAGTGATGCCAATGACCGGACTGGGGAAACAAACTGAAACGCGAACTTAATACAGAGGACTAATGACAATAACCAGAAACAGCTGGTCACATGGGGATCCCACACGGGGTTAACGAGGGGGCGTGGCACACGGAAGGAGCGGATGATCGGGGCAGGACAGGGGTAATGTTGGGAAAAAATCTTTATCGTTTTGGAAGCCATTAAGAAAAAATGCTCTTATTGTTTTATCCTGTCCATTTTGTGTTTAAATGCTAAAAACACACACACACATATTTAGGTGTAATTTTGGGGGGCTGGGAACCAATTAATTGGTTTTCCATTATTTCTTATGGGAAAAATTCTATCAGAACTTGAACTTTTTAGGATTCGATCCGGAGTCCGGATTAAGTTCAAGAACCGAGGTATCACTGTACACTGGAATACAAACGGGTGAGAACAGAGGAGTCCACAAATGCATTTAAGTGATCTACTTAAGGAAAATCGGGAGATGGTGTATAAGGAAAAAGATATTGACAAAGCTTATAAGACAGGAAAGTTTTAAATGTAATATGATAGGCATTGTCCTGTAAAGAAATAGAGCAAATGCCTTGACATTGTTTGTGGAGTCCCACAGTGGTCAATATTAGGACCAAAACATTTGATATATTGCAGGTTATTTATAGATGATACGAATATTTTTTGTACTGGAGAGAATTCACAGCAGCTTTTGGAAACTGTCACAAAAAATTATCCTGAAAACATAGTTTGATGGAAACAAGTTGAATTTGAACAAAACTACATTTATGTTGTTATTTGGAAATTGCAAAAAAGATGCTGGAGTCATATTGTTGATAAATAATGTTGAAGTAGAGGAAGTTTTTCATACAGAATTTCTGGTTGTAACAATAGACAATAAAATATGGAAACCACATATAAACCATATACAAACTAAACTGTCAAGATGCATCTCTGTACTAAGTAAAGAAAACAAATCACAAAAGTTACAAATCACTCCGTATACTTTACTGTTCACTTATATTGCCATACTTGGAGTACTGTGTGAAAATCTAAGAAAATACATACAAAACTTCACTTCAACCATTATGTAAACTTCAGAAAATAACAATTAGGATTATTAATAAAGTAGGATTCAGAGACCACACTAACATTTTGTTCTTGAAGTCAAAAATCTTGATGTTTAATGGATCTTATAAAATATAAAACTGCACAAATTGTATATAAAGCCAGATATAATATGTTGCCAGGAAATGTGCAGATGATGTTTTTTGACAAAGAAGGGGACTATAAACTGAGAAGAAAGTTAAATTTGAGGACTCTTAATGCACAAACAATGATTAAAACCTTTTGTATTTGCATTTGTGGAGTAAAACTCTGGAACAGTTTTCCAGTTGACATACAGCAAGGTTCATGTTAATAACCGTGATATTGATTTGAGGTCATATCTGCCAGCACTACCTTAAAGGAACATGTCTGTTCTTCCAAACCACCAAGAGATTGCAATTGTGTGTGGCTCTATACATACCCATAAGACAGTTACCAGTTTACATCCCATGGTTGCCACAGTAATATCACTGTGAGCAAGGCCCTTAACCCCAAGTGGTCCAGGAAGTGGCTGGCCATTTTCTGACCCTCAAGATCTTTATTGGCTATAACTGCATTAGAATGCTTGCTTATTCAGCCACACTTAGGTGCAAAGATACCAAAGACTGTGTTGCTTTGTACTACAGGAGCCACGAAAACTGAAATAAATGAGACCACGAGGATATCTAGGTACCTGCTTCCTGAAGCCTTTGTCCACACCCAGGGTCTGGGTACAGAACAGGTGCCTGACACCCAGACGATGCATGAGATAGGCCAGGTCTATAGTCCACACACTCTCCGTGAGCTTCAGCTCTTGGCACGCACTGCAGAAGTCTTCCTCACTCACTGGATGCAGGTACCTGCCGCATACACACATACCAGAAAGTGCTGTCAGGATTTCCTGCAACAGCCCAATGTCAAGACACTGACATTCACCATAACTTATAACTGCACAGACGTACCTACAAACATGAACAACGGTATTCGTATTATAGTTATATTATTAAATTAAATCTAGAAAACGTATATGAATTCCGTTGAGCTGGCATAACCTATTACTGTACAAAGCAATAAAAGTTACAGCCATACAGGTACAAATCAACTATCAGACCGACTGCGTCTTGTTTAACGACTTAACCCAAATGACTTGAAGCAAACACACATAAAACTAAAGTTTATTCTGTCAGTGTTGACACGTCTTTTCCGGTGCCATTTCATATAGCTATTTAATGACATGCACGGTTACTGTGCATATACTCAATTAGGGCTGAAATAAAACAGTTTTATATACCGTACGTACTTTAACACCATCCTTGAACAGGCTAAGCCGCAATCCCAGTGATACCATTGCCGAAAGGCTGGTACGTCCAGCAGGACCAGATCATCTGCAGGGGTCAAACAGACATGAAAACGTGAAATGCAATACACTCGGCGTCATCGTTTTATTCGGAAGATTACAAAAGGGTATAGAAAACCTAGCAGGAACGGTCATCAAGGTACCAAAACGATGAGATGCCGGTGTGTAGCAGAGCTTTACAAGGCTCTTTTCAGTATTTTGGAAGAGAAAAAAAACAGGCAGCGCCAGTTGTACGTACTATACCGTACATTTGTGACTTCCCCAAGTCACCTTGTATATCTTCATTTTTTCTTCCCCGATCCGAAGAGGCACGGTAATCGGCCAGGAAGGTACACCCGGATACACCGGGAAGGGGACCCGGGCGACCCTGTACCACGCTGGCCAGGGAAAAAAACACGTCGGCGCCCGTCCGTCCGCAACAAACCTGTCATCCTGCACGGATCACGACGGCCGGTCATTCTCTCCTGGTCGCCCCTGCTAGCGACGGTCCATTGAAGCTCCTCAAAGCACCCTTGATGGCTCGCCAGCCACTTCTTACGGTTCCGCCCTAATCTCCGCCCCCACGGCTGGGGCGCCGCCGGCTGCTGTGTATACCGCCTGCGTTACTACGCTGTAGTATTACACTATTGCACGAACAGACTACTTACTACTGCCTGGGTTTAGTACTACAGTGCAATGTGCACCGCTGTTACTACACTATTACACTCCGATGGACACCTTGTAAAGCTTCATTTCTGCATACTCTTAGTTTTCTAACCATGCATAAACAGAAATATCGTACTTAGGAAATGATGGCCGAGTTTAGTTACGTCTTGCAAAGTGCGAATGTGTTACTACAAACTTCACTTGTCTCGTTAAAAGCAGCGCTGGATATAACCCTGTCTTTTATAACAAAACAGCTATTCATTATTGCGATAGGCACACGTATTAAATCTTTAGAAAGAGAATTCACCCAAGGATGTATATTTACAAGATTTTAAAGGAATAAAAACTGTTAATTTCTCCCCGAAAAGTATTAATCACTCGCAAAACCAATCTTGAATATAACTAAAGTCTACATAAACAGAAACATTGGATATACAAAGAATAACAGTCGAGGTGACATCAAAAATTATACTGTAGTAGTGTAAACAATAAATATGTTATACGTTTTTACAGCGTTCTTGTTCCGAAGTTTATAAAGTAATTTAACTTTAAAAAAAAAAACGAGATGCGGATGAAAAATGCCGCGCACATAGAACTTTGCGCAAACTGACAGCGATGAACACCTGGTAACTTCCGGTTTGATGCATTGTGGGTACCGGAACACGTTTGTGAGCGTACTCCATTCAAAAGGTTTGCTGGGTGGTACGGCACCTTTTAGAAACAGTCAAATTTAGTCGTCAGTCACAGTCGTTTAAAACTCAAAGCTTCCATACGTCTCACATTTGAAGACAAGTACCTGTCGTTAATACTAGGAGTGTAAGTACAACGGTGTTCTTTTGTGTTTTAACGAGGCCGCTGAGTTTGTTTAGCCAGATTGCTTGCTGCGTATTCTTAACTCGTTTGGTGAAAATCGGTCTTTAATCAAATATATATAATGAGGGCTCATCTAGTAGACTAGATACATTTAATTTGATGACGTTTTCCCTCTGGAATATTTAAATCTACTGTTTCTATGATTTTGTCTTGCTGCTGACTTTAAATGAAGATCCACTTATTTACATTAATGTTACTGGTCATGCGTGGTCTAGAGTGATCCCAGTTTCTGTTAGTTGACTTTGATTTATATAGCTGATATCTTCTTTTTAGAAGATGCCGACGGCTTGTATTAAATATACCTCTTCAGATTAACCATTGTTTTTATTATGCAGCACCAGCTGTGAAAATGTCCATCGGAGTACCTATTAAAGTCCTGCACGAAGCAGAGGGCCACATAGTCACGTGCGAGACCAACACCGGGGAGGTGTACAGAGGAAAACTCATTGAGGCTGAAGACAACATGAACTGCCAGGTTAGTCTGGTTCAGCACAAAGACATTCCTTTATTTGCAGCAGTACTTTTAAGTACCGTTCTGTATTAAAAAAAAAAAAACATAAAGTAAACCTAGAGATTTCAGAGTCCCCCTGCTTTTCCTATGGACCCTGTTGGCAGTGGATTAAAGTACCTCTTCCTTACCTCTAGATGGCCAACATCACGGTGACGTACAGGGATGGCCGTGTGTCTCAGCTGGAGCAGGTTTACATCCGCGGCAGCAAGATCCGCTTCCTGATCCTGCCAGACATGCTGAAAAACGCGCCCATGCTGAAAAGCATGAAGAACAAAAACCAGGGATCTGGTGCCGGTAGAGGGAAGGCAGCCATCCTTAAAGCCCAGGGTACGCCCCTCGCCTTCCACAGCCGCTACAAGATTCTTTATTTGCCTTTAATACATCAGTACGTAGGAACTCTTAGTCATGGCTTCCGGTCAATGACATGTAATTTATAACGGGGTTAGACAGCACAAAACATCAAAGCAGTTGTACATATTTATGGGATAAATTTAAAGTACATGAAATGGCTGAAACAGAATATATGGATCAGCAAATTATATATTAAATAGGACCTGATTTATTTCTGAAGCCCTAGATATGAAGCAAAGTAATGTCCAGTTCAGTAAGTCTATTAATTACTTAGATTCCACTTTGTCATTGATCAATGTACAAGGACACAAAGTGCAGTCGATCTTCAATCATTTTAAGAATTCAGTAATGGGGCTTCTGCACTCCTGGTCATTCTTAAAGCTGATCTGTATTTCTGCGTTTAGACTATGCCATGACTTACACAAGTGGCCAACACCATTGCAGGCATCGTGCGAGCGGTGGTGTCTGTCGCTCGGTCACATTGCCCAAATGCTAGATGATCCATAGTTTTAGATGTTCAATTTATTGCCTTAACCTTCCTGCGATACATGCAATTATTCTGTCACGCAAACGAAACAGAGAAAATATTCTTTAAGTTCCCATTTATTGAGTCCTGGTTATATTTATGCCAAACTTCCCGCAGACAAATCTGGGAAAAACTCTTGAGGTGCCACAAAGTCACCTTTTTGTGTTTTCTCCTCTAAAGTTAGTGTCTATACTACTTTTTCTTTTTTTTAGTCTTTTAAAGTATGAATAAACTTATTGGAGGTCGTGGAATTGGTGCTGTTGTCCCGAAAGTTGTTGCCTATGATTGTACGATGCCTATGATGGGTTATTTAATGCTAGATATAAATAGCTCTTCAGTTTCAATCAGCGATAAAAGTACACTTTCCCATAAGAAATAAAGAGAATGCTACCAAGTGGACCAATAATACTTCTTGCGATTTGCGTCGTCAGGCTACGGCATAAGGTCCACGGCTTTGCCGCATTTACTGGTCCATGTGATGCATAAGTATGAATCAGCCTTCAGAAAGGGTGGTTGTGTAGTGGTGGCTTGATGGTTAGGGAAGCGCACGTGTAATCGAAAGATTGCAGGTTCGACTCCCCCACCAAGTCACCACTGAGGTACCCTGAGCAAGGTACCGGCCCTAAGCACTGTTCCTGGGCGCTGAATTAGCTGCCCCCTGCTATGTGACGAAAGTCACATATGGGTTAAATGCGGAGGACACATTTAATTGTTGTGCACTGTGTGCTTTGCTGTGGGGTGTTAACAATGACCACTGAGCACTAAATTCTAATTCTAATTAATGAACACTTCAGTATTTTTTGGGTGCTTTGTCAGTTTCCTCCAAAACCTCATTCAGTTCCTTCTCTACTAGGTTTCAAACCATGTAGTCTGCAAATGTTTTCCTTAAAAATTCACATGAGGGCAGAATACTTAATGCATAGCTATGGAACCTCCTTCTTTAGTGATGTTGTTTACATTTGCTGCTGCTCCTCATTCGGTTTGGTTTTGCCTTGACGATAAGCCTCTCTAAGCTCTTCTGCCATCCTGGAGTTGTCTTTGCTTTTGCATTAATGTCGGTTTCTGGCATATTACCCCCCATACATGTGATGTGTTTCTCTTCTTTTACAGTGGCTGCCAGAGGACGTGGACGTGGAGGGATTGGACGGGGAAATATTTTCCAGAAAAGGCGATAATTGCACAGTATAGCTCCCCTTTCTGTCTTTAAACCCCCGATTTGTAGTTTAATTGTGAAAATGGTGGTTCTTCCGTACTTTAAAGTTGAAGTTTCTTGTTCATAATAAAATTCCTTTTAGTATTATGGCTTGGAAAGTTTTTTTTATTTTGCCTTAAGCCTCTTAAAGGTCTGAAGTGATGTATAAACACACAATGTCAAAACATAGGGGTTCTTAATAGCTCTTGCTTGACTTTCTTAACTTGGTTAGATTTTTTGAGAATTCTCCCATTGTTTAAATACCGTCATCTTTTTGGAAGCTTGGTTTTCTTATGCCGAATGTCGTCTTTACTGTTCTGATTTCTCCTACGGTCATGAAGTTTAAGGGATATGTCTTCCCTGGGTGGCTTGATGTTTCTACCACTCTTAACTCTGCTAGCCGTAAGTCTGGGTCCAGGGCAGGCAGGATGTGTTGATCTTTTAAGGATCATTAGTGCTTTTCACTGGGCACCGTATTTTATCTCCTCAGTGAGTTTCAGAAAAAAAGTTGAAGTGTTTCTACAGGTAAACCTGCATAACTCTCAAGTTCATGGCCTTGAGGATTTTGTTGGCAAGTACGTCTCATGGATAGTAGTAGGGGACAGAAACAACACAATCTTTCGCCCCATCCAAACATCCAAAACTGTAGTTTCTTTTTTGTATAGCGCCTCCTGCTGCTGGAGGGAAGTATGCTGACCCAGTTACCCATGGCACTTGCTTGCAGAGAGGGACTGAATGTGACTTAGAGAGACATCTGCACTCAAATGGGACCATATGATGTCACACGACGGCATATGATGTCACACGACGGCGTCACTGTCCATCTCTTACCAGGCTGAGAAAAGCAAGAATTTCCCCGGAACAGGGAGTTTTCCTTGCACAAAAAATGTTCTGAGGACAGAAAGAATGATTATTTCAGAGAGAACCAATCAGGTTGTAGAGGTGGTGGGTCCAAGCAACTAGATGCGGGGCAGAAACATTTTGGCCTATATGTACCTCTTCAAATAGGTGCATGTGTATTCAGTAAGTAATACTTTATGATGTGTAGCATTTTATGTTGCACAGCTGACGTTTGCTCATTCCTCACTTTAAGTTTTAAGTCTAAACAATGTGTTAACAGCCTGTCTGCCTTTAGCCTGATATCACCCATCTGTGGAAGGTTAGGGTTAACCCTTCTCAACTAACCCTTCCTGGGTTTGTGCACTGGCCCCCCTTCACAAAGACAGTGATGTTATGGATGCCAAATGCTTTGGTCAAGGTTCTGCTCTCCACACCGTTGTCTTTACAGTACTTTGCAAGCCTATTAAACAGACGGATAATTTTATAACTGATGGAAGTCTGTAGGGTAGAGCGAGGCAGGTTGGACCATTTTTTAAAATTTTGTCCCTCAGAAGGTTATTTCTTTGCATGAGTCCTTTATTCCTCCACGAAGTGACAGAGTAACAATTATGATAATCTTATGCCAAAACAAATCTAGCTAGATTAAACTGCTGGGGATTTTTTTTTTTTAATTTAGTTTAAAAAAATAGTTTTTCAAAAGTTTAAAAATAAGTTTTTTTAATGGCCCAACATGCCCCTAGGTGTGGATTGGTTGGACCTCCATGTTGGGTACGTTGGTCCAAGTATTAAAAGTTTAGAACGGTTGGATATAGTGAAAAATACAAATCTTATTTCAAATGTAATAATTTACAACACACAATTTAGTGATAACTGCACAATAATTGTCACTGGAACACTGGCTTAGAGTAACATATAAAGGTCTTTTACAACTAAAACTAAGCTGTCTATACTGTCACTGTGTGCAACACTTGCACAATGGCACAAGTCAGAACGCTACTAAACTGACATGTTGCTGTCTGGTCTATGTCAATCAACCAGATTTCACTAGCTTTGGGCAACAAAATTAAAATGGCAACATAGTAAACTAACACTGAATGTTAAGGCGGCGACAGTATTCCTTGAGCAACACGACACAAACACAGTATTTCCTCTTGTCATATTTGTGTTTTTACCTTCCTGCAAAAATGAGGTGCAGTAGAGGGGGAAAAAACGCAGAAAATGCTGGTTACAAGTTATACTCAGTCTGTGACCTTTAGTTCAACTTAAGCGAAGTTAGTGTTTGATTTGTAATTCCTTATCATGACCTGAAATATAATATTGTTTATCATAAGTAGGTCTACAGCATCACATGGATGACAATGATATCCAGTAAACCCATGTCCAACTGGTCCAATGTGCCCTGACCATACTGGTCCAACCTGCCCCATCTCAACTTTTTATAAATATGTGCATGCTACAGTGTAATGGTGGATTGTCAACTCTGAAAATTTATTTCAAATTGTGCACAAGTCATGATAGTTTAAGTCGATATAACTTGTTACATTTGATCCCCTGTACTTAAAGAGGGGTTTCATCACAACTGAGATTTTCAAAAAGTCACTTTTTGTGTGTAAACTTACCATGGAAAGCACAAACTCATTCCAAGCTTAATGTAACTTTTTGGTTGAAAGGCTTATCAAAAGAGGTCTCTTCGGTATGGTTGTGAAAAATTTTGCAGCTGCTGTAACAAAAATATTAGCAGTGGTCTAACATGCCCACAGGTCCAACCTGCCTCCCCTAGGCAGGGCCTTCATGCAGTCAAACAGAAGTATATACAATTATGTGCAATCAATGTAATAAAACTAGTACGTAAGTAATAGATATGGGCAGAGATTTTTAAAAAATCACAGGAAGTTTTTCATTAATTCATTGGTGCTTTGATTTTTAAATCATTGTGATGAAACTATGAATAATTGATTAACAGGATCGTTATTTTGTATCCATTATATGTGTAACCCACTGACCAATCAAGAGCCATGTGACATCCTGCCACCATACCTGAAATTGTGCCTTGCAGCCATATTGTTATCAGGGTTATTGTCCTGCCTCCTCATAGGGTACTTGGTAATGCGTTTTTTCTCAGACCTGGCCAGGTTCCCATCACGCCACCCTATACAAAATGCAACATGCATGTATGTGTTTGATAGTTAATACTTTACAGGCTGAAGGGGAATAATTTCCCCATGGGAGAGCGCACAGAATTAATGACCTGGTTCTCTACTGGAGTTGCTATGGATAAAGTCATCAGGTAAATGAATAAAATCAAATCTAACCAGACCTCTGAGTCTTTGACATATATAAAGTCATTTCATCACATATCACCAACTTTCTGAATCACATCCGTATCCCACCTGGGGGGAAAAGCAGCCCATGGAGATATTTTACAGGCCTGAATGATTGTTAAAAAAATAATAGAGTGTTAATGAATAATGACAAATGCATGCACTACTTTCAAACTGGCACACAAAAAATAAAATAAGAAAATCTTCTGTTGTAGTTTGCATAGCACATGAAGATAATCATTAAACATGGTTCCTGCTGCTGTGATAAAGCTCCACAGAACGCTTACCTAAGGCTGGGTTATGCCCGGGCTTTGCCTGGGTTATGCTGTTACCCAGGGCTGGGCTATGCCTGGGTTATGCTGTTACCCAGGGCTGGGCTATGCCTGGGTTATGCTGTTACCCAGGGCTGGGCTTTGCCTGGGTTATGCTGTTACCCAGGGCTGGGCTTTGCCTGGGTTATGCTGTTACCAAGGGCTGGGCTTTGCCTGGGTTATGCTGTTACCCAGGGCTGGGCTATGCCTGCATTATGTCTGGGTTATGCTGTTACCCAGGGCTGGGCTATGCCTGGGTTATGCTGTTACCTAGGGCTGGGATGCATAATTTTATT